>JBAMHV010000012.1:21550787-21565001 GCA_037177535.1 Pseudomugil gertrudae
ATCCATCCATCCATCCATCCATCCATCCATCCATCCATCCATCCATCCATCCATCCATCCATCCATCCATCCATTCCATTCCATCATTCCTCAAAGTAAATTACTTTCATGGGAGGCATCTTTCCCACTTTGAAATAACTGGAGAAGAATATGTATCACCTAACATTTTCCACTAGCATGTGAACACACCATGTACGCCCAAAGCTGCAAGGCTCTGAAAACTTCTAAACTAATCTCTGCCTAAATGGAGTTTTGTCTGTGTGTGCTAGATGATTCATGTGCACACGTTTGTCTGCAAATGATCCATTTTGACCATGAAAATACCAGATTTGTGAAGTTGAAGGTTGAAGTTGAGTCATATTGGGGGTGGGGTGTATGATGGGGGGTGGGGTGGGATTGATACTATCAGTTTTTGCCTTTTGGCGACAGACAGTTTTGCTGGGGGAGAAGCAGTTGTTTTCAAAATGTTTACAAATCTATAAAAAGCTCCTAAACTATTTTTTTTGTCTTGTTTTGCTTTGTTTATGCAGCCCCTGTGATGAATTCTTTTGGCACAAACATGTATGAATGCCTGCGTAGTGTATATTTGAGAACTTTGCATCCACTGCAGGAGTGTGTGAAGGGGAGTGCACTGAGGCTGTGAAGTGGGTCACCCCTCTGAAGTTTCGAAGCTCTCAGAAAAGGAAGTTTGAACCATGTTTACTGTGACTACATACATTTCTGCCTCGTGTGGACATTCAGGCTGGAGGCGGTACGAAAACCTCCTATATCCCTGCCATCTGAATTAAGAATGTGGATGAGCCTCATTATGTACAATTTTATCAAGTGCAGCTTTCTATTGTAATATTTTGTTTTATGGCTTGGCTGTGAGCATATTTCATCATGAGACAGTTGTAAACACGCAGCAGAATCATTGCAGTCAATACAATGTTTTGTTTACACGGTTATTTTTCTTTCTCGAAGTTGCATCTTTTGGCTTGGGGTTTCAGCTCAGATGCTCTAACTGATGAGTGTTTAGCTGCTCGTGGAGCTTTCCGTCCTCCCTGGCAGGCAGAGCTGCCTTAATTGTTGCAAGTCTGTGAAACGTGCCTCGCTAATAGGGCTTTTGGAGTTCCAATCATTCAGTACTGTGTTTTCTCTCTCTAATAACCCTCTTTGAAGACAAAGGGCAGCCCTGATGATGCAACAAATGGCTTTGTTTGTCATCACAGTGCAGGAGGCCGTGGCCTGGGGGAATCTGATCTTTTTTCATGCTTTTTTTCAAACTGTCTCATGTCAAATTGGGATCCAGCAGTGAAGATGATTTGATGGTGATGTCTGGTGGAGCTGTTTCGTGAGCTTGAGCTGTGCTTGAATAGATTTGATAAAACATGACAGCCATGGACTCAGACAGTTTCAGAGACTAATTTCACAGACTGTGACAGCCTACAGTAATTCATGCTGGATGAGCAGAGAATCTGTTCTAATGTTACTCCTGAGAAATCTCAATGGGGAGGTTTGTTTGGTTGATGCCATTACTGATGCCGATACAGTCCAGGAAGGCGGCTCAGCAAACACTCAGTCAAGGCAGCTAATCCTCTTCAGCATCGCTGAGCACTTGCACAGGTAAAAGGTTCTGCATAGATTCCAGTCATGTTGAGGCTTTTCCTGTAAAACTCCAGAGATTTGCATAATATGAGCTTATTGTGCACCTCCTGGATGCATGGTAGATTGAACCGGGAATGCCACCATTCACTGAAAGGATCTGAAGGGATGACTCATTGTGTGGTGTCCCAGGAGACTGTAGAGGTGATTTGTTAACTGGAACAGTAGCAGTCTAATACCTCAAATGAGTCATGATCCATGTGACAAGCGCCTGCCCTCTCCGTCCCAGTCTGGGAGCAGCAGATATAAGGAGATTTAACCAGTCAGACAAACATGAACACCGTTATTGCTCCACTGCTGGTGTCCTTGATTTGTTAATCTTTGTTTTGGCTTTGAAAACTCTTGACAAGAAAAATAAACCCCCATGAGAGGGAGAGGTGAGCACCTTGTTGCCATATGGGATTTGGAATCTCACACAATTGCTGTTTAATCTGCACAACATGTTAGGAATGTCAAGGCCTTGTTTTTTAAGGGAATATAACTGTTCACTCACCACGTGGCCTGTGTTTTGGCATACCAACACGACAGTTCATTTGCAGCACCTCTGCAGTGCTGTGACTTCTGAAGCTCCCATGTTCACATGGGAAAGCCGTTGTGTTTATGTTGCTGCTTCCTCTTTATGTTTGCAGTTTAAACCCTCCTTCATTGGTCTCAAACGTTCCAGAGGTCAGAGACGTAGCCAGAGTTAGAGCAGGTAGGTTTTTGCACAGAGCTCCCGCACTGACCTGCTGAATTTGTCTGTTTATTGTCTTTTATTTTTTTACCATATCCCTTCAGGAGTTTAGAATAATTTGCTGTCCTTTGCATGGACCTTCTCGTGCTTCCTTCACAAATAATCTTGAACAAATGGTTCCCTGTTTGATACATTCCACAGGTTTAGCTGAGGTCTTCGGATAACATCTGTGTTTTCAGTCTTTGTTCAGTGATTTGCTCCCTCCTCACAAAAAACAAAGGTTTTTCATCATTTGAAATGTTGCCTAGTTTCTTCCTGTGGCCAGTGGACTAATGGTCTTTGGAGTGTGGAATCTACTCTTGTGTTTTCCCTTCACTGGGTCATTTGCTGAGGCCCCAGCAGGGCAGACAACAATAGGCTTCATATGCAATATTCAGCATGAGTGGGGCATTGCATGTAGGACTTTTAGTGATTAGATAAAAATCTGCTACTACTGAAGAGGAAAAACATAACTCTGACACAATGCAAGGGGTCCAAAATAAAATTGGTGGGTGTTCATTTTGTTACTGAATCATGCCTGCTTGTAATTTTTTCTGCTACTTGGCACGCAACACATCCACATCTATCTTGTTTCTTTCCTTTGTAGTCAGAGTTTCAGCTTAATGAACTGAGGCAGCATCTGAAACGGTAGCAACAGATCTTATTTATCTGCTGAAATCACATCTCTCCGATTGAGAGGGTGATGCTCCAGAGTGCTCAGGTGGTCGAAGCCTGGAAACTGTTTAGATGCTCAGAGTAATTGTAGAAAATCCAGCGAGGCTTTAGACAGAGGGGAAGTTGTCTGTCTCCATGTTCCAAACTTTGCTGTCAAACATAAATCTGTTTTGATATTGAACGAACCAGAGGAGGCTAGAGGAGTCGGAGTTGAGCCAGTGCACAGCACATAAATTGGTGCAGGCTGGCTCTAATGACAAACCTTCTTAGTTGTATATTTAAGCTGCAAAGTTATGAACTTACTTATACAAAAGCTGTATATTGTGTAAAAACATGTAGTTTAACAAGACATAAAGTGATTGAATTGCATTTTGGGGGTAACTGTCTTCTGGTTTGTGTTCTGTAAATAAGTCTTACCAATGATGCAAGTTTTTCCTGCCCATCATGAACTGCCACCTCAAGTACATGTCAGCAGACAGTGTATGGTCTGCAATGTGTCAAAGACCACCTCTGTGTATGAATGCTTGCATTCCTGCTGAGGCAGGAAGGAAGAGGACAATGCTAAGACCACAAAAGAATGGGATATTAGTAAGTATTGTAGCTAATGCCTATGGTTTCGGTCCAACCCTCCCAGCCAGTTCCAGCGCAGGCCTTTTGTAACCTCTGCAATCTTGTGTGAAAAGCTGACGAGTTCCTTTTGAGAAAACTTGCATATCTGCTTCTTTTCGCTCTGTGTAATGCTGACAACAAAATACCCTGTGGTTGAATTGCATTTTCCTAGTGAAAGATTTTGATTGTGTGCCTGCTTTTTTTCTCTTTTTTTAACTAAAGCTGGCTTTTTACAGCTCTTTCTCATGGTGGATTATTGGGGAAGGCGGCCACTGTCCAGTTTTTTTTCTATAGTAGTCACTAAATAAAACTGTTAATGGCAGTTTTGTGTGTGTGTGTGTGTATGTGTGTGTGTGTGTGAGAATCCGTCACTACTTGTAGAGCTATTTGTGTTTGATAGAAGATGGGATTGCTTTTCTGTTAGGCTGCTTCTGACAAAAAGTCTAGCATAGGACAGCATAAATGTGTACGCCTATTGACTTATTTCTGCTTTCATCACATGCAAAATATTAGAAATGTAAATGTTTTATAGTCATTCTAATGATAAAACTTATGTTTTACTTTGCAGTTTGTTCCATCATAACACCTCAGTCTGTAAAATCTGCACTAGCTTTCCTGCACAACATCAAGAAGCTGCTGAACTTAACTTCCATGCATCTCTCTCTATTAGATCATTTTACGGTCTGGTTTTCTTAATACCATCCAGCCGGTTTTGTTTTACCCGTAAAGGAGACGTACGCCTGAGTCAATGGACTGAGGTATTTTTGAGCTGTAGGTTTCGCTGCACAAGAGCAAGAGTTGCTTTTTTTCCTTTTCTCCAATACATCACACAACCCCATACCATCCCTTTCTGACCAAAAAAAAATCTCTCAACAACTGTGGGTCTGCAGCAGTTGCCTCATACCCTCCGCTCTATTTTAAGGTGTCAGACAGAGGCCTGGTGCCCCCCTTGCCTGGACCCCACTCTCTCTGTGTGGGCTGTAGAATGGGCCTCTCCTCACCCCAGACATTTACACACACCCGCACAAAGCAGCTCCTGCCAGCTGGTGCAAAGGTAATGGCAGAGGTAACCTCCCAGATGGTGCAGCCTCGGTAAACCTCTGCTCGGGCTGCATGGAGGAGTCTGGAGGAGACTCATTAAAGTTTGCTTTCTTACAGAAGGTTGACATGTTTGTCAGAGCTATCGCACTGGGTCATCAAACACACACACAAACACATGTGCACACACATCCCCTGCTTCAAATGGTTTATTGTCTGTTTTCAGCCTCTTATTTTGACCTGTTGTAGACTAAACACAGGCTGAGTTTTTGTTGAGATTTTACTATGTTTAGATGCTTATTATGTTTTATTTATATAATTTTTGTTGTCTAAATTGCAGAATGTACAGCAGGCCAGCAGCAGGAAAGTGACAAATACCCGTTTTTCCTTCCTGTCTGCACAGACTTTGCCTAGCTACTGCATCATCCCAATCATCTGCCAGTAACAAATGACTCTCCATTACGATAAGATAAACAAGTACTCACTGACTGAAAACATCATCTGCCTGCACTTTGCCCATATTGTTATGAGCAGTCACTCTATATGAACTTTTTCTCATTTATCCTCATTATTTTTTCATATTGAGGGCAAACTGTGTCATTTAGCACATTTATGCAAAGTTTTCCTGAAAATAGACCGAAACAAAAACATCCTGTTTCCTGGTTTTGCTAAATTTCCAAACACCCTTGGTCACGGAGGCTGGAAAGAGCCTTTATTTTACCAATTAAGAAAGGGAGATGAGTTCAACCTGATTTAGAGTGGCGGCACAGCATTGGAATTGTGGGTAATCAGATGGCATGCACCGGACATCCTCTGTCGAATGGAGACAGAAACACACAAACCTCTCAGTGTTTGTGATAATCAGAGGGGTAGACAGGGAGGCGCACCGACTCTGTCAGCAGCTTTTTCAGCCTCTTCTTCAGGTTATGAACCACCCTCAAGCACCGTTCACTGAAGTGTCAGATGATGACTGTTGTTCTTTGCATAATTTCTTTCACATTATCCCCATTCCCATTAGATAGGTGATAGGTTGAACTAGTTATGATGCAGATGTTTTAAACAAAGAGTTTGGTGAAATCAGAAGATACTTGAGGAAGTACTTGTGATTCCCTAGAAATGTAATTGTAATCTCATTTAATATTAACTTCAGGTACATTTGTGTGGGAATGTCTTTTAAAACCATTTCTTTCTTATTTTGCAATTATCATTCCACCGTGAGCGGTGGAGAAGCCTTCAGTAATTTATTGAAGTTGAATTTATTAAAGGACTGTTACACAAAGGTGCAGAAGAGCTCCATATTTTTAATGATAGGCTCTAAGAAAATGTGGCGGCATTTGAACAGCATCTTGAGGAGGAAAATGTTCAAAGACGACTTTTTAGATATCTTCTTATCTTTTAATTAATTCCAAGCTTCATAGTCATTGTTGCCAAAATTTTCACTTGTACAGTTAAAAAAGATCAGATTTGTACACATTTTCATTGTAAAACAAAGATATTTGCATGGCAAATGGTTCTTAACAACCCCCCCCCCCCCCCATCATTACAGGCAAGGACTGTGAGTGAACATTTGGGGCAGGAATATGAGGTTTTGTTGAAATTGCCAGGCTAACGTGCCTAAAAAAATGTTCTCCCCTTTGATGTGACTTGTTTCGGATGTGAGGGATGTGAGGACACAGAAATCCAAACAATAATTTTGCTTTTCAAACCCAGTTTGTGTTACTACAGTATGTGGTCCCAGAAATGAAAGATGTCCATCTTACCTCCTTTGTTCTTCTCAGTCTTTTCCCATAAGGTGTTTTTGGTCCCTTTGCTGTATGTCATTCACAAATGGACTATGATAGCTTCTATTTCAACATTTGTTCCATTTATACAATGTGCACTAAAAACAAAACAATAAAAAAATTGCGTGTCATTTTAAGTCTGATACAATATACCTGAGGTTATAACTATGAGCCTGAAATCTGAATTGAACTGGCTAGAATTAAACAATATAGCTGTATGTAGTCAAACTGATCAGATCCATTCCTTAAGGGGCCACTTTCCCCTGTGATTTAATTATAAATTTAAAAGAATTTACATATTTGGCAAACAGTAAAATAATGTAAAGTCTTCTATTGCAGATCATATCTGCTGGTATAATTGCTTATACTGGTCAGATGCCAGTATGTGTGCAGCCATTATGTGTTTGGCTTTATTATTATTTTGTTGTTTAATAGCTCATTTAAAAAAAGACCAATATATGTAGTGTTTTGTGCTATTCTTCAACTCCGAGCTGACTTTATGCCAAAAATGGTGCAATCCAAAACCCCAAGCTGTACAAGATCTGAACAACTTTTTGGTGTAAATCTACAGTGTGGGAGTGTGGGTTAAGCATTACAAGTAGCTTGTTGCCCCAATGGACTCTAAAGGGCTTGGCAGAAATTTCCTTCCGGTAGGGAGTCACTCTTTTACCCGTGTTTGGATATCTGTCATCCAAACTACTCTGAAGTAGATCATAATTGGACAGTTTGATGCTTGTGGGCTGTCATCCATCCTCTTCTAGCTAATAGCTATGTTTGGGTGAAGATCCTGTTTAGAGGAATTCTAAATCTTTAGAAGTCAGCATTTCCTGTTGCATGGAAAACACAGAATGGCAGCAGATAAAACAGAATGGGGGTCGCTTCATCATATGACAAGATGGATAAAGATGTTTGTGAGGCTGTGTGTTTGGCTGATTAAAGACGAGGTAGGGGTCTAGCAGCCAGATGCTAGGCCTGCAGCTGGTTGGCTGAGTGGGAGGGGGGCCACACTGAAAAGCAGCAGTGCCAGCAAAGTGGGGCTTAGCCAGACACAGAGAGGAGATAATCCATATTTCATCTGCATCCGCCACTTCCCCCCAACCACCTGCAGAGCAATGCAACACAGACCCAACACATGAATAGTGCATGACATAGAAGTAAAATTTGAGAAGTGCAAGCACTTCGGCGGAGGAAAGATGCACTCTTTCATATCCAGCACCTACGGTAGCTCCCCACAACTTGGGAATGACTGTGTTAAAGAGAAACTCAAAGTTATCTCATCAACCAAACTACGGAAAGAAACTTTGAAAATTGCCCCCTCTCTCACCCATCCTTCATTTGCAGCTTCGCAGCAGACACGTTCTCCGTTCAGATCCAGCCAAAAGGCTTCCATAATATATACTCCCTCTCAAGAGTGCTCTCTTGATCACTGAAAATGCAGTATTTTGGATATTTTAAGTCAGCCCACAAATGTTTGTGATGAAAGCCAAACTTGTAGTAAGTGTGCCCCAGCTTCAAAAATCATATTTATTTTTGCAACATGGTTGTTGCTAGAAATGTACTCTGCTCATTTAGCATGCAAAAAAGGCATGGTACCAAAATTATATTTCAGATTTATGCCTGGTTTTAATTATTTATCATCAGCTTGTAGCTTTGAAAGTCAGCTTAAAAGACTTTTTGCCCGCTTAGCACGATTCACAAACACACAGAAGAAGTCACACAGCACATACACAGTAATGCTTTTTCGTCTTTGCCTGCTTTAACCTTCACTTAATCAGCAAAAGAAATCAGGTAGACTCGTTCTCAGATTGTGAATGAATTTGTGTATGTGTCCGTGTTTGAGTGACACCTTTCATTTCTAAATAAAGGTCTGAATCAGTGCAACATAATGTCATCTGGACACAAAAACAATCCAAATCCTGTTTTGATCCAATTTAGCCCTTTTTATTTTTACTCCAGAGGCAGTGGGGGAGATGAGCTCCAGATATGGTGGCCTTGTCTTTGTCACCCTATTTATTGCTGCTATGGGCTTTGTCATAAAAAAATCTCTCTGTGTCGATTCAAACAGAATGTTTTTCATTTCCAACACTGGGAGATGAGAGGGAACTGTGGCTTTGTTTTGGTGTGATGAAGAGGGCACTGTGTCTGTGTACGCTGGCTGACCCGCTGATATCAGATGTGGTTGTGTTTCACAGCAAGCTTTGGCTCTAAACTCTGAGGAATGTTCCGGCCCGCTGTTGTTAGCTTCCTGGAGGATGGTTGTTTTTAACACACACTAAATATTTAAAGATGCCCTTGTTGACAGTGTTGACAAGATACTTTGTTTTGGCCAATCAAACATTATTTAATGGCGTTAACTGTCTTGTTCTTTTTAATTTCCTCATTTTTTAAAATAAAAATGTTTTTCTGAAATGAGAATCTTTGGCTAGTTTTTCTTACATGACTAGAAGGTCTTCGCCAATACATGTAGGAAGTATTAAGAAAAAAATAAGTAAAAGAAATGTCATTTAGTATCAAACTGGATGATCCTTGGTGATGGTGAGCTATTTATCCTTGACTGTAGCTCAGCTATGCAGTAAGCAATAACTGCTAGCCCGGTTCCTGCAGTACTGGAATCTGCATCTTTTAGGGCTGCAGCTGCAGTCTCAGGACTCTCATTTCCCCATTTTTGACATTTGATTGGTGTCATTTATATACTTTTTCAACTTTTACTGTCATTTTTTTTTACTGTCTCAACCAGTAAGCATTCCAAAAAATAGTGAGAGTTTGGGTTAAAGTACTCATACTATGTAGCATCAGTTTCACTCTTAATAATTCTTACTTCTATTAAGAAGCTTGTGTGGAAGTGCTGGTCCTGAAACTGTGTGAAACAACAGACTATAACTGGACAGTGTTGGATCAAGGTTGAATTAATATTACCTAGGATTTAGGAATATCTGTAGGTAGAGTATTGTGTTCTAAGCTCTGTTTTAGTCATATGAAGCCAAATAAGATTAATCCTTGTTTTACTTTAGAATAATTACCTTACCCCCAATGTTCTTTTGCCATGTTGCACCAGCGTGCAGCAGACCAGAGGGAATAAACACGGCTTCTGCAGTGGGTCTTTTCAAATTGTTGTGGCCACGATTGCTTGTTTTCATATCGTTATGTTGGTGGAGGGTACAACCCCGATCTCAGCCAGGCTGCTCTTGAGCAAGACCCTTATTCTTAACACCTGAGGCACAATGTTATTAATTACACTGTTCTGCGATATCCCTTTAGAGCAGAATACTTTGAATAAGACTGAATTTTGCAGTGCTGTAATGTTTAATTTGTGAAACAGGGTTAGGAAGTCCAAAATATATGTACAAGATGTAAATTAATGACATGACTAATGGATATAAAAAGGTAAAAAGTCCTGAATTTAATCAGGTTTCAAAATATTTTAATCATCTATTTGAAAATGTGCCTGTCCTGATGTGAGCAGTCAGAGGCCATTACAGTATGTAGCAGCATACATCTGCACACACACACACACATGCAGGCATTCATACCTTAAACTGTGCAAAAATAGAGCTCGGTAGAATAGATGAAATATCACATTTCTTTTCGTCTGACTGAGAGAAAATAATAAATAAAGTCAGGAGGCTATAGCTCAGGCCTCTTGATAGATTTACCCAGCTACACAATGACTCCTTTATAGGACACATATACATCCAACCTAACCTTATCACTTAATCCGTTGAAGGTTAGGAGTAAATCATCTGGGATTCCTCCATCGACCAGTTCATGTGGATTGCCCTGCACCCTTTGGCTCTGATGCTGAGCTGTTACCCATAAAATGAGCCTAATTCTTTTTCAAGACGTTGGCACAAGGCCATAAAAAGCCCCCCAGAGGGTGTTCATCTTATTTTACCTAGTGTATATTTGAGGTGAAGTTGCAGTTATTGTGATGTTCTGGTTTTGTGGTTACAGTAGATTGGGGTTAGTCAAGATGAGAGATAGTTTAATTCCCCCTTGAATACTGAATTAGAAACAAACACATCCCTGTTACTTTCCTAGAGGCACAATTCTGCAGATATTTATACAGTTTGAAAAAGGAAATCTATAAAAACACATATATTCCCATTTCAGTGTTCAAGAAATAAGAAATTGTCTCAATGGCTTCCTACCCCCTATCCTCTTTGTGTAGAAAAGCCTGAGAAGCCTATACACACACCCCACCACTACAGTCCCACAAGAGATCATTTTCTCCAAAAGCAATGAGAGAATACTGCTAAGCTTGTTAGAAGTCCCACATTTTAAATTCCTCCGACTTCACTGTTTTCAACACAAGAAATTCAGGAGAAAGCCAGTAATAGAGGACAGAAAGGGTAAATATCTGCTAAATGAGATATCCTCCGGCTGCACATGTAGACAGCTTTTGGAAGGAGCGTGTCAGGGGGACAATAAGTATTGCATTGGTAGCCTGACTGGAATTGGAGCATATGTCCCCCTTCCAGCTCCCTGCATCAACTGTAAACCTTGCATGAACTACGCTTCTGCCAAAGCTTGAGAGCCCCCCACACCACACACACACACACACACACACATGCACACCAGTCACCACTTCTCTGAAAGAATCATACTGACAGGGATCCAGAGGCTGAGAGAAGGGGAGGGGTGCTACAAATAACCCACCCCTGAGGATTCTAGAGTTTACACCATCATGGCAAATCCGTCAGTCCTCCACACCCCGCCCACTAGCCGCCAATCGTTCCACGCTACCTCTAATTTTAATCTACGGTTCTGAATACATCTTTAACACACTCTCATGGCTGCACCCGCTGTCCAAACAATCAAACCTTGACTATGGAAGTTGCCCCCCCTTTTCATTGCTCATAAATTCAGTTTGCTCGACGGGCTGCAGCGATGCCTCCTCCTGCGATTTTATTTGTTATCCGTCTCCTTCTCTTTGTCTCCTCTGCCGCTTGCTGAATAACCACACATCTAATTCACTCTCACTGCTCAAACTGCTGACTGCTGACATGAATTCCATGGCTAGTGTGACTTCCTGGATGTTTGACTCCCAATCTGACTCCTGGCCATGAATTACGAGGAAAACATATGTGGTATGTGACTCTGTCTGCGCAACTGTGTTTGTATGTTTGTGTGTAATTGACGACATATGTAAGAAATTATCCAAGGTTTCAAAACATCTCCCGGCCAATTTGCATGGAAATAAAATTCTTTCTTGAAATTAAGGTGGTGTTGAATGTTCCTGAGGGTTGGGCTGGGGTTTCCATGTGTCACTAGAGAGTTTGCTCTGAGTGGGAAAATATGGTCGCGATGTCCTGTCGGGAAGCAATCAAGCCGGAATCTGTCAAGGTCTGGATAAGTGTCTCAAAGCACTGGTGCAAAGGAACAAAAGGGCACATCGACAGAGGGTAGCGTGGGGGAAGCAGACAGGAGCTTCTGAGAAGTAGTTGGGGGAAAAAAAAGGCCTGGGGTGGGAAATAATGGAGGCGTCTGAAACCAAGAGACCAAGCGTGAAAGAGATGAGGGAGCAAGTGAAGCCCAGATTTGGCCCGGGATCAGTCACCAGAAGAAAGATTAAGGTCCCGTCATTCCCAGCTGCTTCATCAGGACCTTGCTCTCCCTCATTGGTTATTTCTGTGTGATTCACCTCTTTACACAGTTGAAGGATTTTTATAATCTAAATTCTGGTTTCCAAAAATCCACACAAAGAGATCATTGCTGCATACTCCAACAACAGGTCAGTTTAACATGTATATATTTCTGAGTTAGGACCTTTGCCCTGTAACTGTAACCTGATTGGCTTAAGGTATGATTGAATGCCCCCCTTTTCCTGTTTTTATTTAGTCATTTCTTTGTTTTGTCCCCGGAGAGCATGCTGTTTTGGGTGTTTGCCGCCTTTCCCCTGCTTGACTTCCTTTCTAGTTTTGGATGTTCAGATCACAGGACCACAGTTCACATGTTTTTTTGTCTCCCCACTGTATGCACACACACTTTTTGCCATCTCTCTTCTTCTCTTTTGAACTTTATCGTGTGATTCTTTACTGGATCACTGGTGAACTGCTGGGAGGGCAGGTGGTAGAAACAGAAGGGGCCGATGGGAAATTGGACGACCCAAGGTTGGCTGCCCGATCTTTGCTAGAGGATTAATTGTGTAAGAGCCATGTAATGATTGCTGGCATGGCTCTGGAGTGAAATCCTGTTAGTCACTGTGCAGCGGCAAGGCAAAGTCTGAGTAAGTTGTGTATGTGTGCATGCGAGCAAATTTGGGCAGAAGGTGACTCTGATCACACCAGTATGCAAGAGCAGTTGGTGATCTGACAGGGTGTGCTGTCTCAAGCTGGAAGAGCCAAAGTCTACCTCCCACTGTGTGCAGACTGAGACTCAGATCTAATTTTTGCCCTTGTGTAGGAGTAAGTGAGAAATGTGCCCCTTATGTGTATCTGCAGTAATTTGCAATTGGAAACATGTGGTCTTGTTCAAAGGAATAATTTATTACAGATAATTGACTTTCTTGCCTCCCTGCCATAGAATTAGAACTTTAAACTAAAGTTTTATATGTTAAATTAGCACTTTCACCATTTAAGTGTCGTTTTTATTTAAATCTATTTGTTTAAAATACTACACCTTACACACAAATTTAGAGGTGTTTTTATAAACATCCTTTACTCTATTCGTAGTGACCATCATCATCACTCATAAGAAAATACTAAACTCATTCTAGCAGGGAAGGTGAAACAAATATAACTTCTCAAGCGGAGCATAGAGGTGTAACCTGCAGGTGAATAGTGGTGTGGGGGTGATTTCATGGTGGTTACAGGATTGCAGTGACAGTCTTATCAATGGTAAATGTGACAACTCATTGCAGTGTCTTCAGTGTGTAATTTTTGAACATATAAAGGTTTCTTCAGCAGTTGTAGGATACATTAGAAAATATGAGCACACCTTTTCATTGTGAAATGTTTAACTTTAGCCAATCTGCCAGCCGTTAGCTCATTTCTTTTGATGTATGACCTCAGTCATGTTTTTATACACCTAAGAAAGCAGTAGCGCAAGAGAAGTCCAACTATAAAAAGAAAACAAAATGTAGTTGGAAAAATAATTGGAAAAATGTTAGATTCCAGTGTGTTATGGTTAAATTTTGCTCTTTCCTTTTCCAATTGTTTCCTGACAACTTTATTAGATCTGATTGGAGCTTATCTTTGCCCAATATTTATTTAATTCCAGCATCTTTTTTGACCTTTGACCTTAGCTCAAAGTTGATTATTAGCTTCTCTTAATCAGAAAAAAAGTAGTTGTCAGAAACTGATTAGAATTATTAATCTAATAAATGAACACCGCTGAACTCAAACAGAAGTTGTTTAAGATGACAGCATGTACATGTATCACTTTTCTTCATTTCACTGCTGAATCTGGCAACTTTGCAGCTGTTGAGCAGTTTCCTGTGCAATGGATATTGATGCACAGGGAATGTTGTCGAAAAGGAACATGATGAATTCCTGACCAAGCAGCAGTATGCAATGAGTTGAGAGTGATATTTAACAGCCAACATGACAGCGACGCAGCTGACAGTATAAATGTCGTGTTTGGCATGCCTCTAAGGTAAATGGATATGCCATTGATTCTAGATGTAGAAAGTCTTTGTCTGAAAAAACAGGCAGCCCACCCTTTTATTAATGTAACCCTTTTCAGTAACCACAACAGGAATGGCCAGACACACCTGGATTAATTAGTGTGACCAGTAATGAAAGACAGGAAACAAAT
>JBAMHV010000012.1:21565101-21591609 GCA_037177535.1 Pseudomugil gertrudae
AGTGTGACCAGTAATGAAAGACAGGAAACAAATGTGCTGCCTTGAATTCAGGAAGTAGTGGAGCTGTGCACAGAGCCCATTAGATTATAAAAGATGGAGTAATCAGGTGAAACTGGTTGATATCATGCAGAACATGTTCCAAAAGATGCACAACTAAAGTTTTGCCTGAACAAAATCAGATCACTACTTACATGTAGATGCTTTTCCTATCCTTACAGAATCTATGTATTATTTTACTATAGCCCCACTTACCAGCTACAGGTATGAATGACTCCCACAACCTCAAGAGATGATTGCTTGTTATTCATCCTTTAGAGAGGACAGACCCTTATCTGCTTACTCTCACCCATTTTACTCTATCTCTCCACTCTTAGACAACATGAGGCAGCTTATTGAACACAGATGATGAATGAGTGTGGATTGATGGCAGATAGCAGGCTGCTGCTAATTGACATCGCCGTATCACTTAATCTTCTGCCTTTGTATTCCAGAACGTCCTCCTTCTTTTTTTTTTTGCATAGCCGTCCATTGCTGTTAAGATGAATAACATTAGCGGGCTGTATGCACCTGCATGATCTATTATAGTGAAATATACTCCACAAGCGATTGTTCAAATGCTTATGAAAGGTGTTGTATTATGGAGGCATTGATTGTTTGAGCTAAGTAGCAGCTCAATGTTTAAGGAATCAGTCTGACAGACACTTTAATGTGAAAAGTCTTTTCTGAGTTAAATTTTTTTTTCCCTCTTTAAGTTCACTTCAGGTTTCACCCATGCAGAACTTGGCCAGTATAATAGTCCTTTTGGTCAAGGCATTGCTCAGTAAGATGGGATTTCATATCCACCCAAGTCAGCTCTCCTCCACTGCTAGTCAGATTTAACTACTGTGGACTCTTGTGAAGTGCAGGTTGTACAAATCCATAGGCCTTCTTCTGAACAAAATCCCCTGTCTTTTAGATGCCTTAGCCTCCCTGTTACTGCTGACTGAACAAAAGTGCTTTAACAGCTGAACCGCTTACCAGCTCAAGTCTCCACAATGAAAGTGAAAAGAGAAAGACAAGGAGACGAGCATTGTTGTTGCTTCAGTATTTAGTTTGCCCGTGGTTCCTAAAGTAGGTTTGATTTCTGAGTTATTAAAAGCTTTTTTTGGTTTCCAGCTGGTGCTTCTAAGTGTTTTTATATTTTCTTTATTTATGATTGACTCTCACTGTTTTGATCATTGTTTATGATTTGCATGGAAGCGGATCCATCCAGATACAATTCTAAGGAATCAGCCCAGTTAGAAGCTTTCTTGTTCAGCTTTGAATTTCTACTACTTCCAATAGATTTGTATGGGATCAAAGTTCTCCCCCACCTTAATCACATTGTCCCCTACGCCCTTGGTGTCACCTTCTCATTCGTCTTTCAGAGATCAGCCATTAACTCACTGTGCTCCACCTTTCTTGTCCTTGATGGCATTTTCCAAGTCCCCTCATCTCAGAAATCAGCTTCTGTGATCATCCAAAAGCTATGCAACCCAACGGCCAGATGGCTTTTAATCATTTATTTAGGGGCTGTAATGTGGAATTCAACTCCTCCCTCACTTCATACACTGAAACAAGATGGAGAGAACTGTAGAAGTGAAGGAGAGTCATGGCAGTAAGCCTAGATCAAGAAACTAGTTTGCCAGCTAGCCTCTAAGGGTCTCGTTTCTTTGTGTTTAGTGTTTTTCCATGCACTACATGTTTTAAATAAATGTGAGATGGGGCTGCTTTTATTACATTTTCCATCTTTGACATGGTCTCCTCTGGGTTTTTTCAGTGACCCTAAAAAGGAATAAATGTGATAGGAAAGGAGCCAGTTTGTTGAGAGCTGATGAATTTAGAAAAGCTTACACACCATATTTGAGCCTAAAAAGATAAACCATGCAAAACACATGACCGTATCTAGGTCCACTTACAATACATTTGTTTAGTGTATACTAAAGTAACGTCAATAACATTAAGGTTGCAGGTAAGTTGCAGGTATAAACCAGTGAGGATCAACAGAGGCAGAATTAATTTCGGGCTCTGACCATGGTTTTACTTTATTTCCTGAGATGATCTTTAATTAACATCACTTGGCATTGAACATTGTTAGGCATTTTGAGAAACAATTTATTCACGCTTGCTTTCGTGGGGGAAATTTGTGAGAATAATTCACATTTAATAACTGAACAGAAGTATGTTTAATTGAGGCAAATAATCAAGTATGACCTTTACATTTCCTGATCAATATTCATAACCCCTCCCATCAGGGCTGTGCTGCTTAGGCAGAGGTACAGTTTTATAAAAGTATGTGTTTTTATGCAGCAGATATTCATTCTAGTCATTTATTCATCAAGTATGATGACCTGACTTTATGTTAAATGACTCTAAGCTAAAGGATGGAATAAGGAAGAGGCACAAAGTTTTTGATGTATCTGCAGTAGGTAATCAAAACACCCAAAAAGGGCCCAGGTTCTTTTCCCAGTATAGACATAGAGAAAAGGGGAGTTGTGGGATTATGGGAAAGGATCCCAGCTACAAAAAAGGGCAAACTTTTGGCTTATCAGCAAGAAGGACTGGAGATCAATGAGGACTGTGTAGGCTTTGAAGCCTCCGAGAAGTTGTCCAATCAATGAAGAATTGTTCACTTATTAGTGCGTTCAAGGATGTGAAGAAAACAAGCAGTCTTCCTCCAACTTGTAGTGTTTCGACAAAATGCCATAGGGAATTACGCTGAAACTTTTACATTCTTATTGGTCTTCTGTCCATCTCACATCACAGCTTTTAGGATTGTTTTTCTTACTTTCAATGTCTTTGCATGTGAAGAGAATTTGCATATAGTTTTTGATAATTGTGTGAAGACAGGTAAAGAATTCCTATTATTTTACAAAGAAGCTGTTCTATTGATCTTAATTGCACAATAAAAGTGTTAAAAGTGCTGTGAATGAAAGACCTTTCATTGTTTCAACATCTGCTTTTACGTGGGCAGGGAGAAAACACTGATGACATCTATTAATAATTGCATATGAGACATCCTAGAAAACATCAATTACAGTTTCATGGACCAAAAGATTAGATGGCTCTACTTCCTCTCTCATCCAGTCATAAGAAAAAATGTTAATTTCCACTTCTATGTCCTCCTACTCTTAGCATCTCAGTCCTCCCCATTACCTTTGATTTCCTGTCCTTCTTTGGCTCAGTGATGTTTTTGGTTATCAGTGATTGCGTCAAGGTGCTCCTTCCTCTCTCAGTGTTGAACGTTGTACACAACAGCAGGTCCCTGCCAGGATGTTGCGCCTCTGATTTGCTGGCAGGAGACACATTTTCTCATGCTTTCTCATGCATTCAGGCGAGGAAAGCAGGACTCAATAGTCACTTTCATCAATGGAGACATTTTTTTGGTAAAGTATGTGGCTTCTCAATGAAATATGAATCTAAGGTTTCACTTGCTATGAAATAAGCTTCGACTTTGTTTGAGGTATCAGGAGATAGAAGTTGTAAGGTACTCAGTTCTTTCTGTCTGACTTTGATTGGACTGGCTTTGATTAATCTGAGATGTAGATTGTTTAAATTCATCTTTAATCTTTAACTTTGCTACAGTTCTTTGTTCATTGTCATCAAGATGTCTTGTGAGCTCATAGAAGCCTTATTTCAATTCTGCTTGAAATAAACTGCAGAAAATAATTTAATACAATAGATGAGTTAATAAGTACACTTATGTTGTGTTTGATTATAGTAAAGCCAGCTTACTCCATCCATCCATTTTTCATACTGCGTCATTCAATTCAGGTTAACTGGAGCCTATTACATCATTCATTCAAGCGAGTGGCAGGGTACACCCTGGACAGGTTGCCAATCCATCACAGGACCAACACACATAGACAAACAACCATGCACACACACACTCACTCCCCATTTTAGAATAACCAATCAACCTAACGTGAGTCTTTGGATGGTGGGAGGCAGCCGGAGTACCCAGAGAGAACCCATGCTAACACGGGAAGAACATGCAAACTCCACACAGAGGACGGCCACTGCTGAGACCAGAGCTGACATTCAAACCAACAACCTTCTCAGCGACCTTATTGCTGTAAGGCTGTGGCAGCCTGTGTAACCATAAAAACATTCTCTTGTGGGTTCTCTCCAGGTACTCCGGCTTCCTCCCACAGTCCAAAGACATGCACCTTGGGGATAGACTGATTGGAGACTCTAAATTGCCCATAGGAGTGAGAGTGTGTGTGCATGGTTGTTTGTCTGTGTGTGTACTGGCGACCTGTCCAGGGTGTACCCCGCCTCTCACCGATGTCAGCTGGATTAGCTCCAGCCCCCTCGCGACCCTTTTCAGAGAATAAGCGATAGAAAATGGATGAATGGATGACACTGGGAATGAAGTTTCTGTGGTGCTGTTATGTAAATGTTCATTTACTTATGGTATTCTTTCACAACCTTTCTTAATATGTAGATATCATATTTTCCTATTTTCATGAACAGTTTTTGCTCATCCCTTTCTCTCTGTATATTTAAACACATTGTTATTCATGTAATGTCTTTCACATTTTGCATTTACCCAACACATTGAAATTTACAGATTGGATCATATTTAATAGCCTTCATTTGCAGTGTTTTTATGTATGCCCTGATTTTCTTTGTTTCGCTGTAATAAAATATGTGGCTTGCACAATTAAAGATCCATCTTGTTGTATGTCTATGAAGAAATTACCTGCATATTGTTTGTCTTCTTGCTGTATTATGACGATTATGAAAACTAATGCTTTAAATTCTGATGGCTTTCATTCTCATCCCTTTACCCTGTAGGAGCAGAGCCCCAGTAACGCCACTTCCCTGGCCATGATGCAAGAGCCACAGGAGGTGGTGGAAGAAACTGTGACCATAGAGGAGGACCCCGGCACCCCCACCTCCCACGTCTCTGTGGTCACTTCAGACGATGGAACCACACGACGCACAGAAACTAAGGTAAGGCAAAGAGACCATACCCTGGTAATGCAAAAGAAAAGAAGTGTGATGTGCATATAAAACTAATTCTGGTACTGTATAGGGTAGATATCCAGCCTGGTTTCTACTACCACACTTTAGTAGTTGTGTTGTCAGTTGATCCCAGTAAACTCACAGCAGCAAAAACCCCCAAAGTCTCCCTGATCCATTTCTGCATTACTCTATGGTTATGGATTACTGCTACCACACAGCACACTATACTTCCACATTTCCATTCTTAACAGCTCTAAATCCCATAATCCTAAAGCCCAAAGTGGTTTCACCTCCCCCTCATAGCTTTGTTTATATGATTTTTATATTATTATTATTAGCCGAGTCTCGTGGTATTCATTCAGTTGTGTGCTTCTTAAAAGTTCTTTTGTTCATTCGTCCTCTACTTTGTTTTGTTGTTTTTCTAAAAGGATAAATCAGCTAACTTGAAGGTGAGTGTGTTTTTATACACTACAGCTTTTTCCCCCCACCATGCCACTATTTGTGTGTCCATACAGGCTACAACAACAGAGCGCAACACAATCCGCATTTTCACAAGCCTAATTCAACTTCTATACTTCTAATGTCGCTTCATCTTAAGTCACTGCTTGCTGCTTCCACCCTTTAAGTTGATCCAGGAATACTGCTTATGCATGTTTTTTTCTCTGTTTATATTATTTTATCCTGTAAATGCTCATAGTATCCTCAATAATAAATAAGACGAGTTAGAAAGTATGAACCTGTAAAGAAAAACTCCCAACACGCAATAAAGCTATAGAATTACAGCTAGTTACTTTCTTTAAATAAATAACTATGTGATAATTATGATTGTTTAATTATCATGATCCGGTAGCTCTCTGATTAAAACAAATGTAGAAATACAAATGCTAAAATTTCCAACAGTAATCTATATATCAATATGCTGTGATTTACATAATATTAATGTGTTTCTGTTTTGGTGTTATGAAAAACTCTACATGTCCTGAACTTAAGTCTTATTTATCACTTCAAAAGGCTCAGTGTGCAGGCTTTAGTGACATCTATTGGTGCAGTTTGAGGTTGCAACCAACTGGTTTCTCCTATTTCACTGCACCACTTTAATCCTTAGGAAGAATATAAGTTGGTCACAAAAGAGTCCTCCTTCTGGAGCTTTGGTTGGATTTGTCAGTAATAAATGGTGGAGGAGGACATTCTTTGTACATATGATTGAGTGATTTTGTATTATACTGTACTGGATGAACCAAACAGAATTGCCACCTATCCAAAGATGCCCCTAAGTTATCCCCTATGCCCCTAAGATATCATTTTAAAACCTACCTGCAGTTGCTAAAAGCTTGTACTGCAACATTGTGGATACAGATGTAAATGTCTTTACAGTGAGCTGTTAATGTAGGCTTCTAGAGAAGTGTGGTGTGTTGTGTGGAGCTCTTCCTCCAGGGACTCTGGAGCTGTAATTAAAAAGCTCGGTCTAATCCCTCATCAGGGAGGACCCATTGCCCCCCAGCCTGTGTGCTACAAGGCGATTGGCTACGCATAAACTCTCACATGTTTTTACACATCAGAGCACAGAACTTGTTAGGAATAATGCATGTAGCAAAACATCCCACCAATCAGCTTTTCTAAGGAAGGGTGCTAGTTTTATAGCTACACTCACCTGCACAGAGCAAAGATTTTGTGTTCTCTGTAATCATTGTAAAAGGAAAGTCTCATTAATATTTAGGATACACTTCTGAAAGGGGACATATCTGTGTGGTGTCCCTGTACACACAGGGAAGCCTTTAATATGTTGTCTTTACTTGTTTTGCTTTAATACATTTTTTATTCTCTCTCCTTTACAATCTCGCTCATCACTGTGCAGTAGCTTTCTATTTTATCAATGTGCTTATCTGCTACTTTAAACCAAAGTTTTGCCCTTCTGTCTGTTGCTGACACATACCTCTCCCTAGATGGTTATCACCCATCTAACTGCAGCTGGAAGATGAAACACATGAGACTTCTCATATGTGAGCTTAAAAAAAATTGCTGTCCTAAACATGCTTCTTTAGATTTTGCAATATCACAACTTAAGATTACTGCGGAGTGAATAGAAAACCCAGACAGCACTACAGTATAAGAAATCTGTTAAAGGAAATTGAAGTGTGCAAGGTTGTGTGATTTCCAGCAGGGTCGGGATAAGTTAGAGCTGGAAAATTCAGTTCATGGAGAACTTTCTTATATAAAACTACAAAACATATATGAATGGCCTTTTGTGCTACATTACATGCAGCTACTTTTTACATTTTCAATCAATTCAACTCGAAGTGAATCGGCCTCAAATGTGTGTATGATTTCAAACACACGTACACGCTAAATTAGATCACTTTTATCCTTCTGTCCCAGTGTGCCATACTTTCCCTTGGCCATCATCCAGCCCCCTTTCTCCTGCTGGCAGACTATCTGAATGAAACACCAGTTATTTTACAGTCGAACCAGTAAAAGCAGCATACCACTTCTTTCCTCTGAATGTGAGCTAATGAGAGTCAAGGTTGACCACACAAACAAATAAAAAACATTTTTACAGCCGGCACACACTGAGGGAGCCAACTAAAAGCAGGTATAGCAGGTGGGAATTAAAATGTTTGGCACAAAATACCACACAGCTTCATCAGGTACAGCTGTTCCACACAGAAGCTTTTCTATTTATAGTTCTTCCCAGACCCTATAAGCCCATTTTAAGATTAATTAGTTGTGAACAGCAAGGTGCATATAGTTTCATGACTGTGAGATTATTTTCTTGTATTATAAAACTACACCAACATTAATTTATTTATCATTAAAATCTATAACCACAATTTCCTTCAATATAAGGTACCAAAGTAGTGAAAAGTGTGACATAGTGATGGCTTCTGGCAGCTTGTTACCCGCTTAATCCAATTATGGTCACGGATAGCTGGAGCCTATCACTGCAATAATTTGGGCGAGAGGCGGGGTACACCCTGGACAGGTCACAAGTTCATCACAGGGCCAACACACATAGACAAACAACCAGACACACACACGTTAATTTCGATAGAGAATTTTTTAAATGACCAGTAAACCTAACACGCCTGTCTTTGGATGGTGGGAGGAAGCTGGAGAACCCAGTGAGAACCTATGCATATACAAGAAGAACATGCAAACTACACAGAGAAAGGCCAGTGTTTGGACCTGTCCCCAGTAGAAACTCACACCAACTTTCTTGCTGTGAGGCCACAGTGCAGCTTGTTGGTGGATTCCACAAACGAGGGCTGCCACCCAGACTCCTACCCCAATGTTCATCTTAACCCCCACCCAACAGCAACTGCCTTCATCCTCCTTTTAACATCAGGTTATCAATACATTAAATATTCAGTCACTAGAGCCCACAAGTGTAAAGAAAATAACAAATTCTATTTTCATGATTACCAATCCTGTTTAACAGAACTGAAAAGCAGTCACACTCATCACCATCATGGGCTACTTAACATCATGAATTACTACCTCCTCCTGTCCCACCAATCCAGCCTCCATGTCCATTTAACCTCTTAATAAAGTTAGCTGCAGAGGTTGTGAAACCTCTTGCAGTGCTGTAAATTGGACAGTTTGACGCCTGCTGCCTCCCCCTCCATTTTTTAACAATGTGATAAACAGCTAAAGACCGTGTCTAACAGCCTGTGGTGGTCAAAAACATTTTTCCTTATTGCTTTGGAAATAACACACAGGGATCTATAGAATTGCAACATTTGCATATAATTATACCCACTACCAATTCAGCAAATCTCTTTAAGGCCTGTTTACTCTACTTCAGCATATTTCAGAGGCTCTTCTGAGTCCCAGGTCCCTCCTCTGCTCGTCTCCCTTTGCGTGATGGTTTAACGCTTTGTGAACTCAAGTATACATCAAAGAGTGTTTGAAACCGGTGTGATGGCTCCCTTTGCAGCCCTGGCATATTGTTTAAAAGCTGTGTTTGTACAAGCCAACTGGGCATATCAAAGCTGGGAAGCTGTTCTCCAAATGTTCCTCACAGTTTAAGTTTAAAGAACAAGAATATTGTCGAATAGGAAATTTGATTACTGGTAACCTTTAATGGAAAAAAGCATACTTTTAAACAGATCTAAATAAACAAATCAGGACATTATTATTTATTTAGATTTTAGAAGCTGAATGACAACCACTTTATGTCTGATATTAAGGTTCCCTTCTGGTCCAAATTTAACATTCAGACCTTTGATATACGATCTAGAATAGCCTAGTTTGGGTGCCACCAGGCTTTGCCACGGTAAATCAAAGGAATTGATGGTGACTTTGTTATCTCAAGGTCCCACTGATCCCCTAGCTGGTGTGAGTTAAGAAAACAAGCTCTTTATTTTTATCTATGCAAAGCAAAGGCGGACTGTCATCAAAAACAAAGGACTGTAATTATTCATAACATGGAAATGAACTTTGATGTTCCTGAAATGGGTTTTGTTGTGTAGCTCAGTCAGGATGCAATCAAGAAATGAGGGCAGTGTAAATTTCTATTTGTTTCAACAATGTTAATGAGGATATTGTGTTAAACACTTGATGTATGGAACAGAAACGCAGCATTGATAAGAGAGTGAGGAAAGCAATTTACAGCTTAGACAAACTCAGGTCCTGGAATGCTGAAAATAAGAATGTGCTACTTTGTTTTTCTCATTTTTATCTTCAAGTGAAACAGAGTTGTTCTGATATTGTCATGTGCGAACAAACCCTTCTGCAACATCATGTCAGGCATAGCGTTAATTTCATCAGATGCTTAGCCCCGAAGCTGCCGATTAATTTCATCAACCTCATTAATTTTAAAGATGAATTTATTGTGGCGGAAAAATACAGCCAATTATCGACCACAGCAGAATTCATTGGGCAGCAAATTGGTTTCCACATGGGCGGTGAGTCTGGAGACAGAGCTGGGTTGCTGTCTGTTATTTTGTATTCAGATAGACGCAGTGATAACAGCGAAAGTTCAGATTTTTAGGTTACCAGTAAAAGAAGAAGTTAGCTTAAAAATAGGCTACATTCAAGTCCCAAAGCTATATATTGTCAAGCTACCTTCCTCCCCTGAGGCCACACAGTATTTAAGGTCCAGTGGAGAAGGAATGCTTAAATATGTCTGTTAAAGTGTAGTCCACTGCCCACAGTCCTAACTTGGTGTTTGTAGTGCTTCTTGCAGCACATTATCTCCACATGTCGTCTGCATTCTTTAAATGCATGTTTAAACTGTCAGCAATAGCACAACCTTAAATGTAAACCGTGTAGTTTGTAATGGACAAGTTTAACCCTTGAACTCTATATCTATATATTTTGGTGGCATAGAAAACCTCTGCACACGTTTTGGTCTTCAACAGTTAATTATTTTAGATATTATTTTATATTTATAAGTGGATAAGCTATCTGCTGCGTTGAATTTTACTTGTTTATGTTTTAATTTAGATTACAGATCATCAGTGAATTTCTCCTTTACATAATGTGCAAGTACAGACTGGATACAACATAGGCTCAGTTCTGTTGAGTCAGCTTTGTTGTCATGTCATTTCACATTGTGTGTGCAATCTACAGGTGACTAAGATGGTAAAGACAGTGACCACCAGGACGGTGCGTCAGGTACCTCTCGGCCCTGATGGCTTGCCCCTACCTGAAGGTTCATCCCCGTTGGGCAGCTACACCGATTCCATCGACCGGCGATACATGAAGAACGGAAGTGACCGCTTCATCACTCCGCAGGCAACCTCCACCCTGACACGCTCTTACAACAACTCTTACAATGATTCATATGGAGAAGTACCTGAGAGCCAGTATATTCGCCACTATGGCCTACACGATGAGTATGTTGATTTGACAGACAACTATGGCAGTCTCTCACGTGGTGTCAACTTCCGGCCGCCACGCTACCCGTACATACCCAACAGCTACCGGCCAGAGAATAGCTACACACTGCCTATTCGCAAGGATGACTACGGCCATGTGGCACAGCCCCAGGTGCCCATGGGGAGCAGCACTGTGGATCTGAACCGCTCACAGCCTGAACGCTTCCAGCCGGAGCCGTATGGCTTGGAGGATGATCGCCGCAGCCTGGGCCCAGAAGAGGAAGAGCCCTACGAGCTGGAACCCGACTACTCCACTGCCAACCGCCGCACCTTGCCTGGAGCTAACCGGGGTCGCACTCATCGGGAACCTCTTCGTGATGTGCCCCGAGTACGGTAAGGATGGTCCTTTTTCCTACTTAAGTTTGTGTGTTTTCCTTTTAGGTTCCGACAGTGAAAACCCATTTAAATGCACGAGTACTAATTTTTCCTTTGATGCAAAAGAACGAGAAATACCAAAATAAGAGCAGGACAAATAATGCTAGTTATCTTCTTGCCTTGAAAAACCATATAATAAGTAAAAAACAAAAACAAGGATTTGATTGTCATCTGCTGCAAACGGGCAGCATGTCAGAGGTAAAGAGGCAAGAGTGATTGGAAACCTGACAAGGAAGGAAAAGGATGGAGAGAGCGGTGGAAGACTGCAGGCTTTTGTCAGTTTTGTCTCAGAGCTTTCAGCTGCTTCAAGGGGACCTTGATGAGAGAAGAAAAAAACCCTCACTTCAGTTGGCAGAAAGACCCCGTTAGGCTCCAGCAATCGTATCTCAAGATGAACTTTTGTCTCCTAATAACTTTCAATCAGTTTGTTGGCTTCGAAAAGGAAACCATGGTAAAAATGTCCATCCTGGAGGAAATTGAGGCAAGAGGTTTGAGGCAGTAGGCAGAGTGTTCAGGGGTACTTTTTGATTTCTAATATGTTACAGATGGAAATTTCCAACCTCTCAGCACGTTTACACTAATCTTCAGGCAAAATGTCTGGGCTAAAGCTATGAACTCAGGTCAGTGTGTACCTATATATCTTTATTTAAAATAAGCCGAATTCAGGTCAGGAGCTTCTTAATGATGCGCGTGTACAGACACGCCACGGTTTCTCCATTGATGCACTCGAGGCTAAAAAGCGACGTCTAAACATACTTTGTCATTACATTTTGACTTTCCCCTGACACATGCACACTCAGTATCTCTATATATCTTACACATCACAAACACACACACACTCAATAAAAATCCCCATCTTCAATAAATGAGTCACTCCTCAATCCCCCTGGTGAGAGGCGCTTGATGTGACAGGCAATTTGTGCCTGCTTTACATGTGTCACAACACAACTCTAACAGCCATATACATACTTACTCAGACACACACTATGACAGCTGCTCACATGCATGTCCAAACACAAGCATGCAATCTAGCTAATAGCAGCTGGAAATAAATCCAAATCCTTACTTTTTCCCAGTGTATCTCCTCCATTTACATTAGCTCACATCAAAACACTAACGTGCTGTAGTGACAGTATTTTTTATTTTTCCCTCCTGGGAACAGTGACAGTTGTCTCTCCTGGAGTGCCTATGCTCCCATAAGTGCTCATACTGTGATTAGTATTCTTCTAAGAAAAGACCAGCGACTCCAAAGTGCTGTAATGAATCTTAGAATTAAAGCTCTGTAATTACAGCTTATCATTTCATGCAAGCCTTCAATTATGCACAGACAAAAATGAAGATATTTAGTACTAAAATGGTTTTCTGCATCGGCGCCATGCACTCTTTTGTCAGCATAGTGGAGTCTTATTATGCGTTAGCTTACGAATGGGATTGATGACTTGTGGCTGAAGTTGCTTGAATGTGTTTCCCTCCCAAATTTAAGAGTAAACTATAATGTTAGCTATTTACTCATTAAACCCAAGGCATGTGCATGGTCTGAAATTCACATACATGTTACATGTGGTTTTAATGGAGACAAGCGGTGAATCGTGTGGAACTGCTTATGTAAATGGTCTGAGCTTGCTGTTCCTGTCCTCATTTACTGAGCTTTTTCTTATTTTTAATACTGAACACTGGATTATTACTTGCTGACTTGTGGTCATAACTATTTAGCAGACTGTGTCTAGATTTTTTTACTTACTGTGAACACTCATGTCTCTAATTGGGAAAACCTGAAAAGGTTTAATCGATAAGAAAAAAACTCATCAGTTTTATATGTGTGCATGTTCAGTTTATCAGTTTAAGTTGGGGGAACTTTGGAGCCTCTTATTTTATTAGGACATTTAGTATTTTAGCGAAAAGTTCCAGGAGTGTAGATCCTGATGGATTGAAGGACATCTCTTTTTACTTTATTTCTGGGCAGGCAGGGATAAACTGTCTGGATGGGAGCGCATCCTACCCTCCTCACCCTGTCTAACACATCGTTTATATGTTTGTGACACTGTGTGTGTGTCCATGAGCACCTTTCTATGAGTGTGGGTGTCCTCACGCCAGAGTGATTAATAGCCGCTTGTGAACTCTACCAGACTATAGAGGCGTCTTTAAGCCAATCTCTAATGGCTCATCTCTCCTTGGGCGATTCACTCCATTTCACCTGCCCACCTGCATCCAAAAGTTGCTACTCGTGCACACACACACACATTTATATGAACACGTGCATGCTCACAGTCGCTCATCATTTAATTGAGAGAGATGGGGGAGTGTCTTAATCCCATCCACTCGTGTCTGTAGGAAATGGCCTGCAGAAGTGATGTGACCAGCTCTGCCTCCTCTTTAAACTTTATCAAGAGGCTTTAACTGGTAGCAAATATTTAACTTGATATTTGAGGTCCTCTTTGTCATGTTTGAAGGTTCCCAGAATGCTCTTCTAAATTACAAGGGGAAACAACATCACTTTAGTGGCATGAAAACAAAGTGGTGGTAGTGAAAATGTCATCTAAACCCCAACACTCATTTTTGTCCTTTTTCATTGGGTTCCCATGAAAAGTCTTTTGCACAACGAAACAATTAACACCCATAATTTGAAAAAGACGCGTTATAGTCAATAAGGAGTGACAGTGAAAAGCTTGTAGATGTGCACTTGCAAGATGCAAACATCTTTGGAGTCTGTAATCCTCTTCAGTTGATTTTTTTTTCCCTTGATATGCTGACGAGCAGATTCAGACATCACCGTAACTGATGGGTGATTAAAAGAACAGACAGAACATGAAAGAACAAATAGTGTGAATATGATCGATTGTCCAGATTAGTACATGAGTCTTGAGTTTGGAGATATGGTTTCATATCCAAACACAAAACATGTGCAGCCACACACCATTAGATAAACACGGCAATAAACACAAATAGCCCAGACACTAAGGAGCAATATTAAGATGAAGAGAGAAATCTGCTGT
The DNA here is from genome assembly GCA_037177535.1 of Pseudomugil gertrudae. Taxonomy (NCBI): domain Eukaryota; kingdom Metazoa; phylum Chordata; class Actinopteri; order Atheriniformes; family Pseudomugilidae; genus Pseudomugil; species Pseudomugil gertrudae. The sequence continues at coordinate 21,579,338 of JBAMHV010000012.1, forward strand.
AGTCATGTCCAGAATATCACGCCTGGCAGCAGAGAGCCCTTTTCACAACCCATGAATACAGCCTTCCCTGTACACACAATGCCAGTAATTTAAATGCAAATCCTGACATTCCCATCACTCAGCCTTGTGACGCTCGTTTTACCAAAGACCGAGCGCATCAGACCAGATCTAAATGAGCTGCGATCTGCACAACTGTACACATTATCTGGATGTTGAAGTATCAGTGTGCAAAACTATAAAACAAAAGCAGTGTCATGCATAACGAGAGAAAAAGGGACAAAATGAAGACACTGCATGCTAGAGTTGGTGGTTAATGTATGTATTGTAGGTCTCTGTGATGGTTATGACTGAGATTGGGAACTGTCCTTTTCTTCAGGTGCTTTCTTTCTGTTCTTCCTGCTTGTCATGTGTGCAGCAAAGGAAATCTGGATAATGAGTTTGAAGTCTGGCAGTAGAGATCTCAGTATGCAAGGAAACATTTAGTAATGAGCAGCATATGAACGCATACTGGCAAATTTCCCTCTTTTACCCGCATATTCTATAACACAATTCCATGTTTTTGCCAGACCTCAGAGTAGTTGCTTTCCAGAGGATGTATTTTAATCAGGCTCCTTATTTGGCCATCCTTCCATATTGTGGTAACAAGCTGCCTGTTGAGTTTGCATTGATGAGCACACATCAGTCAATTTTCCTAAAGTTAGTTTTAATGAATCAATGAGGGTTTTGGGGCTTGATATATAAGCATGCAACTGCAAGGTAGACCCTTCTTTTCAATTACCTTGCACACTCTAAAGCAGTATGTCTCTCACTTCATCTCTATAAATCCTCTCTCCATCCATCAGAATAAAGGATTTAATGTCTTGAAACATTGTTTGTGTAAGAGTTTACATCTCACTTCATCTTGAATCGATTTCCCAGACAAAGTAAAGTAAATGCCATAAAAGCCCATATGCTACTGCATAGCTTTTGTGAAAGTAGAATACAACTTAGCCAAGGCAGGGTGCAAACCCCCCCCCCCCCCCCCACTGCTTTCTCATTATGCCTTGGAAGAACTGTTAAAAACACATAATTAACACAAACGTGATTAAATCTGAGCTCAGTGTGAAAGTGTACCGCCAACAACCGACTTTGGACACAATTTTGCTGCACCGCCAACCATATATACAAAAACTGGTGAAAGGAGACCAGCTAGATTGTTTAATGAGTGTAAACAATCTCAAACAGTGGGGTGGATAGAGAGATGTTATGAGGGCTGTGTATGAGTACACAACTCTGTTTTAATATCTGACCCTATTTCACATATCTGCCAACTAAGAATCTCCTCTTCATTTTCTTATGAAACAAGTTTTTAAAATAGTTTTTTTTGCAACTTGCTGGTTTAAAATATTCCTCCTTTGGCTGTCCATGCTCATGGTGGGCCCTTCGAGTAAAAATCCCCCCTGTGATTAAAGAGCCAAGAACAGCAAAGAACAGACTCCAAGAGGCTTCTCAAATGGCAAATTATTGAAGGAAACTCACCCAGTGGACAACCATGCCACTTTGTTCCATCACCATAAATAAGTAAAGCTCAATACTGTTTAAGTCACCATCACTAATAGCACTAATGCTAATGAGGCTAATGCTAGTAAAGAAGTCCCACAGTGGTGGTTATTAACATTTCAGCAACTGTGTGCTGAAGCCCTGGAGGCACTGTGGAGGACAGCGTAGCAGCTTTCCCTGTGTTTTTTTGGGAAGGAAAGCATCCAAATCTTTAACTTTTTGAGAAGCTTGAATAAAGGAACTACATAAAAAAAGACTTCACTAGTGTTCCCCTCAAAGGTTTTACTTTGGTGTTGTATTGTCTTTTTCTTTTTAACTGCCTGTTATTTTCTATGTGCAATCCTTTCCTGTCTCTCCACCTCTTTCTCTCTGGCGTTGCTTTTATGAAATCTGACATGTTTGTTACTCGTACATGACGAGGAACAAGAAGCAGAATGTTACACATTGTGTCTTATTACAAAGAGTAGCCATCATCGTTCCAATGATAAGGCTGATAATAAAAGATCCAAATGACAGATATTTTAGTCCCATGCTTTAACCACCTCCTCTCATTTGTCAGTGTATCACCTCAGCTTCTCTCAGAGGCTTTCCTGGTCCCTTGGTGGTGTAATTTCCCCCAGACAAGCCTGTCGGAGTTACCACTTTCATCTTCTCTGTCCTAACTGTCCTCTACTCTCTTATCTGGCAGAGGGTACCCAGATGACCCAATCGAGGCAGAGCTGATTGATGAGCGCCACCCTTACATCCACGGCATGTATTCAGCCCCACTTGCTCAGCCAGAAAGGGGAAGCATGGCCAGTCTGGACAGAATGGGTGGCCGGCGCTCACCTTCCATTGACAGCATCCGCAAGGACCCACGCTGGCGGGACCCTGATCTTCCCGAGGTCATTGCCATGCTAGGCCATCCTATCGATCCGGTCAAGTCCAACGCTGCTGCTTACTTACAACACCTGTGCTATGAAAATGACAAGATCAAGAAGGATGTGCGCCAGCTAAAGGGAATTCCTGTTCTGGTGGGACTCTTGGATCACCCCAAATCTGAAGTCCACCGCAAGGCTTGTGGCGCACTACGCAACATCTCCTACGGCAAGGACAACGACAACAAGGTGGCCATCAAGAACTGTGATGGCATCCCGGCCCTTATCCGCTTACTGAGGAAGACCAACGACATGGAAGTTCGAGAACTAATCACAGGTAAACATTTCTATTATAAATGAGCTTGTCTCTTTCTTTTTAAAATTATATCTTTGTGATATCAAGTGATATCATCTGGTAAACTTGTCTTAGCAAAAATAAGTGGAAAAGTATTTAAATCGTTTTGGGATGTGATGGAGTTGTGTTTCAACCATTTCATCATATTGCACATAATTCCACAGCTTTCTGCTTTGTAAGTACATTTTTTCTGATAGTTACTGTATTTATTTAGCCCTGCTGACCCAGAAAAAAACCCCCAGAAAATTGGATCCGTTTACAAAAGCAACTTGCAAAGAGCTGCAGAGTCAAATTTGTTGGCTATAAATCATGAGATTGCTCTTCTTGTCTCTTTAATCACTCTCAGTTCGCTTTCACATACTGAAGTGCTGTTTTGAAGCCTTGAATTGATACAATATCTTAGTTTCATTTTCAACCACTGGCTGCTTAGTTTCCATCACGCATTAAGTCTATATTTATTTATAGCTGCTACAATTTCATGCCCTGCACAGCAATGTGAGCAGAGAATCAGACTATGTGAACAAATCGACTTTACGTCGTTTTACACTTATTATTATTTTAAATTAGTGGTTTTTACTGTATTATCTTAATGGGGAACAATTGTGTGATAAGTTTCTGTCCCAATTAGCACTCAACTGTGTGACTCCCAATATGCTGGGGAGAAGAGATAACTGCATTCAAAGCTATAAATTAATCATTCTTTAATAATGATACGTTTCAGTAAATTATCATACAAAGGCTTGTCTAGAAGTGTTAAGTCAAACGATTTGCAAATTCAGTCTCAGTGGCCTTTTTTCATTGATGGCTCACAAAGGTTACAGCGGAGATGTAATATAGAACAGATATGATGATGTTTGATTACTTTAACCTCATTATGAAGTACTCTAAGCAGGAAGAGGTTGATAGAAAGTGAAAACATTCTCCTAGAAAAGCAGAAAGCATAGAAATATCGATCTTTTTAGGGAGAGGTATTAGCCATATTGGGTAATGGAATATGTTGTAATTCCTTTAAGAGGGGGTATTGATTTACATGGTGTGCAAGGGTGTCCTCTCCTTGTCCTGGTAAAATGTCAGAGGGGGATGCACTTTTGTGAGCATGTTTATGTGTATTGGCAGGTTTTGGGGTCTGAGCAAGAGTTTTTATTTTCAATGCAATCATGTGATAAATGAGAGCTGCTTTAAAGTGGGAAACTTAAACCTTGTGAAGTTACATGCACTCAGAATTCAGGAAGTTCCTGGGATCTGACAATGATCCCTAGCTAGGTGGAATTGTTTTGATGAATATCAGGATAACACATGAGCTATTATTTGTACAACTGTGCATGTTTGTGTGATTGTGTGTGTGTGTGTGTGTGTGTGTGTGTGTGTGTGTCTCTTCTGATGTGACAGAGATGTTGCAGTGAGCAATGACGGTGCTGCAGCATAAATGATTGCCTTTACAGCACCATGTTGCTCCCTATCGTAGCTAAAAATAACTCTGCACCACAAGACAAGGAGGACAGAATGGAAGGAGGCTTTTCTCCCTTCTTACTCATTATTCAATCCACCCACACTCAGTCTAATTTTTTTTCTCTTGTTCATTCATTATCCACCCTCTCATTGGTCTTTCCTTCCTTAGCTGGTTTACTTCCCCGTCAGCTTTAGGTGCTCATCGTCAGGGCTTTGGCCTTGTTGAAAACGGCCTCCACACAATGCAAGCTCAGCTCATATCCTCATTCACAGAGCTGGAATTGGCCAAGTTTTTTCTACAGTTAAATATAATTGAAGGGTTTTAAATTTGGGCCTCTTTTCTTAGTCTGTGTGTTTAACAGTTTGCTGTGGACGTTTGTGCAGTCCCTGCAAAACCACAGGAAGCTCTGCTTTCTGCAGAAGGGAATGGGTGACGTGGAAGGAACCTAGTGGTTTCATATTCCAACAAACGGGACAGACATAGAGACAAGTCACTGATATTTTTAGATCTTCTTACTGTTCTGAGTAATTCTATTTTCCTTTCTGCTTGGCTCTGGGCACTTTGTGCTCTGTAGCAATTTTTCCTCAGAAAATGGAAATTATTAAGCAGATATGTGTCCTGTTTTTCCAGCAGGTAATGTCATTTAGATGAAAAATGCAGATGGGTGGAAATTGGGTTCTTTTATAAATAATATCCCGACACACAAGTAATGTTTAATGCAGTTTTGCCTGTCGTATACGCTGTTTATGTTTTTTGTTTAAAAGAACCAAAAACTAATGCCCATTAATCACTCATCAGGTTTGTGGCAGACAGGAAAGTCTTTCACTGCAATCTTTTTGACATGTTATATCAGGAGAAGTAATTAGAATCATTAATTAATGATGGAGTGTCCCATTTAAGTGTCCTAGTTCATAGGCTTTGATATTTTGCTTGTATGCTTGAACGACTTGCTCGTTTCATCTAATTTAATTTCTCAACCACTTAAAATAGTAAAAAGTACAAAGAAATAATATTATTAAGACAGGCAGTCAGTGGCATCTGGTTTTTGATACAGTTAATTACATTTATCCCTGTCAATATAGAATAAAACTCAATTAAACATATATTGAGAACAATATTAAATTCTTTAGATGCCGATATGGCATCATTTTCAGTTGCTTGCTCCTCACACATAAACATACTCAGTTGTGTGGAATTGAGCCATTAAATGTGAATATGTATTGTGTTACTATTATGCATATGATGGTTTGATTAATTTTGCCACAATAATAAATTGAAATGACAATAAATATGACTTTTTAAAACAATAAATTATCATATAAAGATAGAAAAATCTAGATGTTACTGAAGGAACCTACCATTGATGACAGCATTTTTGCCACTGACTTAAAATAAAGTCTTACTTATCCTAGTTTAATTTTTTTTATATTTTGGATTAATTTTTCATTAAAATATTTATTTAATTAAAAATGACAGATTAAGTTAAATCTTACCATCACAGTCTTTTGATGTCACCTTAACAGCTCTATCATTCATTGAACTTGGAAATGCATGAATAGTTTCCGTCTGGATCTCATCTAAGCAGACCAGACGTTAAAAGCTACTTAACAGTTGAGGTCCAGAAAAGATGGTGGCTGCATCATAGCTTTTTCTTCCTTCATACTCATAACAGACAAAGATTTATTGGTCATTTTTGCAACTCTTGTAGAGCGATGTCTTTACTGCAGAAGCAGTGGTCCTTCCTTTCCTACTGTGGAGGAAATACATATTTGGAAGCTGCACATATTTTGTTGAGATAAATTTCACACCCTCAGACCTACCATGCATTACAATGCATGTACATAATAACATATACTTTCCTTACTATGTTTTTATGTGAACTAAACTGCTTCCACTTTCAAATACACAATCATTTTAGAACTATTCCTGATATCACTGAAATTTTTATGAGGTGTCAGATGTTTTTATTCCTTTCCCAAGGCACTGTACCAATTCCTGCATGTCATTTGCAGAACAAATCTTTTTTCCCCACACAGCATGGAAACCGTGACTTGCTTAATAATTTGAAACAAATTTGTCATGTACTTTTCTTTCAATTAAGAACATTTCATCAAATCTCTAAGGTTATTAGTGATCTAAACAGGAGAAACACTGCAAGCTAAATATGTTAGAGATTAAGTAAAACTTAGATATTTCATTGGAAGAAATTATACATGCATAATAAAATGGTGCAATTGCCTCTTATTTCAAATATAGATTGATTCAGTATTATTTCCCTCAGATGATAGCTTGTATTTCCTAATTACTTTTAAAAAATCTAAGTCTATTTACACTTACTTCACTCTCTCCATGACTTATTGGTAGAATACCTATTTTGCAGACATGCAAAACAGTTTCTTCTGTGTTGTGTTGTCACTGGGATACATGAATGCTATGATTAAGTGTTTTTTTCCTTTCATGTTGCAAATTGCGTATTTCAGATGGATTTTACCCCAACAACAAAACTCTGTTATCAGAGCAGACGTGTGTTTGTTTCTTCACTAAGAGAAGGCTCTGAAATGTGGTGCAGGATTGGAGTAATTTAAAATCAGTCAGCTTTACATTACTGTTCCTCAAATCTTCATTCACGATATAACCACAAGAGAGATGAAGATAGTCAGAGCGTATGTGAAATATTTTCAGCCTGCGTGAGATCGTTTTATGAAATCAAAGAGTGGTAGGATTTCCACTTTGATCATTTTCCCACTGCTGCTTAATACTGGTACATAAAAACAGTATTTTTAAACAGGGGTTTTACATAACACGCATGCACATACATGTAGGTGGGACTCCTAGTCATGAAGATGGTTTTTATTTTAAGGAGGGGCTCTACGATCGTGAATTAAGCCAGCACACGGATCAGTTACTATTAGAATAAAAGACATGCTGGCAGGCTTGCATGTTGCTTCGCCTTTCTGGTCTAATACACATACAACACACATAAACCTTACAGTTTCTTGTTTTGTGTACATATTTTAGAGTGAATTTATTCTTTTAAGTACCCTTCCTTCCTTTCTGTTGTCATGCTTCCTGTATTTCTGCACGTCTTTTCTCTTTTTTAAACAATTCCTTCATCCTCCCTTACAGTGCGAGTGTGATGGATGACTTGAGGGGTGAGGAGGAGAAAGAGGCAAGGACGACGGCAATAGGCAGAACTAAGTTAATAGCCCTGCTTGAAGAGCAACATGTCTGCCAGTGGTGCCTGAAAATTTTAATTAGCCTCAGTCACAACTCCAGTCCTGGTCCTAGTCTTAGTCTAGAGAAAGACTGTTGCTGCATGCTTATCCGATCAATATTTTAACATAATTTAACCTTATGCTTTTCATTATTCAAAGATATAAACATAAAAAAATTCCCTTATTATGCACATCATTTGAAATCTTTCTTTTCTTGCAACCCACCCAGTTTATTTACTGTCTCAGAAGTTTTGTCGGCAGATAAACAAGCTTAATAAATCAGCAAGAAATAGTATATTCAGTTGTTTAAAGCAGTTCAGTTAGCTAGAGAGTCTGGAATTTTAGATAGTGGTCCTGTTGGGAATCCAGATATATTAGATGAAGAAAAACAGTGAGAAAAATCTTTAATATCTTAGATAATTCAGCTTTTGCACTAGAGCTGCACAATATATATAGTTTGAGCATCATCATTGTATGTGTGTCCAATAGTCGTAATGCAGGTTCAGCAGTGTAAGAGGCAAATATGATGTTCCCATCAGTTTCAAGGGCACCTGACACCCAGCTTTATTTGTTTCCAATGGCAAACATTTGTGGTAAAACACAATTCTAGTTTACACATTACAGAGAAAAACATGTAATCAGTACCTAGCATAGAAAAGGAGGCAACAAAAGATAACAAGAATAACTCAAATAGACACAATCCTTGCTTGTAACATACACAAAAAGATGTAAGATCAGTGCAGATTAATAGTCAACAAAATGGCAGGAGTGAAGCATAATTTAGTGCTATTCAGGTTATCTGTTAAAAGTTCTTGTGTTTTTTCATATCACAATATATATTGTAGGGTTAGTAAAAAATCACTAATGTCAGTTATATTTTCTTTGGTACAGACCCATTTTGCACTCTGTAGTGCATCTTCTCACAGTGCTAAGTTTGAAGGTATTGTAATTCGACAGGAGTTGCATCAGAAGAAACTAATCTCTTATTCCCAAATAAATAGTTTTTGCAGTACACATGCACAAAGCATTTTAAGATCTGGTATTAAACTAAATGAAATCACCCCTGACAAAAAGGTGTGTCATGTGTCAGGTGTAATCAGGTGTAAAGTGAGGCTTTGATGACATAATTATATGGATTCTGTCTGTGGTTTCAGGAGACACTCGAACATATTTAACACACATGCACACACCTCTGACAGACTGATAGAGGCCAACAAATAGACAACCTGGTCCGGAGTCACTGGCCTGAAACAGTGGCAGGGTGTGGGATGGAGATCGTCACTTCCACGGCACTCTGTCATCTTAAATAACATTCTGTCATTGGGCTGTATGCCTGTCGTATATGATGGATCACAGCTACAGCAAAGACATGCCTTTTCCTCCCCTCTGGCATATGTAATCAGTGTAGAGGTGACTGATTCCTGTAGTCTGAGTAGTATTTCAGCTGAAACACTGAAGGTGACAGTGAACAACCAAGGGTGGAAAGAATTTGCAAGACTTGATGCAAGCTAATATATCCCATGGGAGAAAAAGGCTCAGGTGTCTTTAGCCACTTTGCAGTCCTGAGGTTGTTATGGGGCTTTGTTTGTTTCTGTTGTTTTGCCTACACATCGTCTAAAGCTCATGTGAAAGATGTGCATTAGAGGCAAACACATTTCCAGCCAGATTGTTAAATATATTTCATGATAAATCACTGCATTAATTAAGACATTGTGCACCATTTATCTCACAGCAGGGCATATTGCCTAGATGAACAAGAACCACATCTTTGGTGGATTATTAATGTGCCATTTGTTTCCTTCTAATCGCTAGAAATATGTTGCACCTCTGAAAAAGTAGCATGGATTCTCCTTACACTGTATTACAAAGATGATACTGCCAAATACTTTCAGCTTATTCCTTCAGCTCAAAGTGTGCATCATATGTTTACAACATACTGAATGTTTCTTAAATGTGTCATAAACTGATGCTAATGACACAACGGGGGGATGTAATCAAGCTGTCAGCCTGGCAGGCAGGCAGGCATGAATGTTATGCTATCTGTCATCATACCAGAGAACATACACCATAAGTGCACATTTGTTTTTAATTGGATTCTTGCCTGGATGCTGATTCTTTCTCTTAATGCTTAGGAGTGTTGGTTTGGAAACTTACCCTGTGAAAACTGAGACTGGAGTAAATGTGTATCAGGTATTTAAGAAATCAACACATCACAGTGTTTACAGTCGCATCACAAAAAGACACTTTTGCCTGGGCGTATATCAGAGGGGTTTTAATATGTAGGACATGGCATCCAGTCCAGGATATACCCCAGCCCCCTTTCATCCATTGATTCCTTTTGCTTGTGTATGTTCACATGCACACATGGTGCATGCACATTTTGTTAGCTACTAAGTTTTTAGTCATGAATTATACAGAAGTTCTAAAGTCATAAATTACAAAGAGGTATTGTTATCTCTTATATCGGAATATCTTCAAATGGAAGATCTCATCACATAGTTGATCTAAAAACCTAATAAAATGGCATTTGTAGTATTAATTTGTACAAGAAGGTACTACAGTTGACATGTCTTAGCAAGTATATTTATATGCCTTCAATGTTGTGCATAGAGGGGATGTCTAGAGTAATACTGACTAAGTTTATGTGGAAGTGTAGCTATTATTGGTAGTCAAACAACTGAGATGTTTTTGCATGTAAATGAGAAACTGTCTTAGGTGTTAAACTGATTGCATGACTTACAGAGGTGTACGTTTGTAGTTTTCTATAACTTAATGGCAACAGACATGCAGGTTTTTGTTTTTTATTCAGTCCATCATTTAGTTATTCATTAGTTTTATTTATTTATTTTTTTAATTATTTTTTTAACACGTGTCTGTCCAGCATCCCAACAGGCAGAATGATGGTCTGACTGCTATATTGTGCTGAGCAATTTTGCTTGGCCAAGAAGGAGAATGAAGAAGATTCATTTGTTTTAACACGGGTAGTTACTTATAAAGCACGGAGACGGAACAATATGAAGATGGATGACAAATATGCAGAAAGCAGAAGTGTAAATAATTGTACAATCAGAGCTCCAGTGAAGTTGATGGAAGAGCAATACGTTTATTATGTTGGTCTGGGTGCAACATCCCATGAAGGTGCTTATAAAAATCAATATTGAATTTGTAGAGGTAATAAACCTGCAGTAAACACATGAAACACAACATTATGCAATGGTGTAATTACTTTAGTTCACTTTAGTAGTCTGGGGCTTTGGGCTTATTTTTCCCTGAAAGTAATCTGGCAGGCAGGATGGAAATAGATTATTTATTCCCTAAAGCATTTGAAAATATTCACCATAGTTAATTTAAGTTTATATTAGTTAGTGTTCTGCTCCCTATAAGCACTGTGTATCAAGCAACTTAGCTTTGTGTGATGTTTGAAGAACATACAACCTGTGTTGAATAATCCTAGCACAGGGCAAACATAAACACATAACTACAAACCTTTCTATGCTCCTTGTGAGCAGTGATGCACAGGAAGTCGATCAAAAAATATTAATAACAAGGTGAATGGAGGTACTGTGTTTTTATATCTCATTATATATATTTATATGGAGATGTGTTTCATGCAAAGATGCAGTAATACTGGATAGATTCATTAATTTGTGATCATTTTGCAAAAGACACCAATAATTAGAACAAAAAGTTGCACTTTGTGGAGACACAATCAAATTGGAACCTGTTTTATTTTTAGCCCAGTGTTTTCTCTCCTTTTTTTCTTCCCCATGTTTCAGGAGCATGATATCACAGGGGAAATATTGACATCTGGAAAATGTACAGGAACTCTTTTAAAGAAACGGGTTGAGGAAGTGCTGCCGTTTCAACGCTCTGTTAATGGCTTGCTATTATGGGCCAAGCGGGAATCACTCACACTGTGGGTGTTGGTGGATATGTCTTCACGACTGTATCAGCCCATTCATACATGCGAGACGTGTGTGTGTGTGTGTATTTAGACACATCAGCACGAGTTTGAGCGTGTGAATGTGTGTTTTAATCTTGAGCTCCTGGCTGTTATTGCCTAGCACAACAGAATGGGAATGTCCGTGCATTTTTACTTAAACGTAGTGGAAAGTTGACTTGATTTTTTTGTGCATCACAAAAAGTTGACACTCATAAATGTTTTTCCAGTAACAGTTGGTAATGTCAAGCTTCATAGGTCAGCAAAACGCTTGTTCAGTGTACATGAATAATTGACAAAATGGTCACTTATTTTAGTAATTTGATGGCTTGTGTGGAAACTGTATGTAATGTCAATTAAACACCTAAATATGAACACAACCATGGAAACAAGTGACAAAGGACAAAATAGACACATGCAGGATGAATTTATGAATAAATAAAACCCAGACATGTGTCAGAGATGGATTTTTTTTTCCTTTTCTTTTCCTATTTTTGGTATATTTCATCCTGCTCAACCTGGAGGTCGCTTCCCTCCTCAGCTTCAGCGTGTTTGACTTTGAGCGTGGTGAACACGGTGAACTGTTAAAGCTTTAACACAAAGGTTTATTTTTACAGCCGCTTGCTTGCCTCCAAATATTTCCCCCTGTCTGGTTTATCTGCCTGTTTTCTGAAAATTCATAATGCATAAAACCAGCTCAGAGCAGTCCTTTGTTTTATGTCATTATTCAATTAGTTATGGACAGAATAAACTATGCTGGCACAGGGTTATGTGGGAAGCAATCAATATGTAAAGTTCAAACTGATTTAATAGTGAGATATTCTACTTACTATTCTGACATTCATATATATATATATATATATATGTATATGTATATATATATATATATATATATATAAGTACCATATAAAACGTG
>JBAMHV010000012.1:21594031-21604300 GCA_037177535.1 Pseudomugil gertrudae
CTTGTACAGCACTTTGGGGCAGTACTGTCTGTTTTAAAATGTGCTATATAAATAAACTTGACCTTGACCTTGACCTTGACCTTATCTAAGATCAAATCGCAGGTTAAAAAGGGAAATGCAAACATCCTTGTCTCCAGTGATACTCCACCTCCCCCCTGGGGGATCCAGACACATTTCCAGGTCAGGATGGATATTTAATCCCTCCAGCGTGTCCTGGCTCTTTCTTTGGGTTTCGTCATCGCTGGGCGTACTCCAAAAACCTCTCGAGAGAAGCATTCTATTCAGATGTCCAGTGGACTTCTTTTGAAACTCTCCTGTTACCCTTAAAGCTTAGCCATGCTACCTTTTAATGGAAATTTCTTTCTGTTATTGTATTTGATTATTCCTCAAATCCCATGACCCTTAATAAGAAGTAGAATGAAGATTTACCAGTAAAAGGAAAACTTTACCTTTCTGATCAGAGACATCTTCACCACAAAAAATTGAAGCAATGCCTTCATTACTGTGATGAAGCACCGCTTCTTTTGTCCATCCACAGTCCCAATTTGCCATGTAAGGACAATTTGCCAAACTAGCAATAACAAGCCTTTGCCTGACATCCATTCAGACATACACACTGATTCATTTTCAGAAGCCAAATTGTGACTTTAAAGCTCACTTTGATCACCTTCTGTCACACAGTACAGTATGCACTTATATGTTATGGCACTACACAGGGCTTATTACCTGAAGCTGAGTATCAAACAATATCAAGAAAATGAATCCCAGTGAGAGTCACTTGTGGAAACTTGCAGATACTCCTGAGACCCCCCGGGATTATAGTCACTGTTTAAATTATTTTTATTTACGGTTTTTGTTTTTATGTGAGAACAATTTTTAGATTTAGAGGTGGACAAACTATATTTTTTTTAAATAATTGTAAGTGACATTTTGTAGTTTTAGGTCCTAATGAGAACATTTTAAGCTATAGTTCCTAGTAATATTTATTTTATTTTTTATTTGCACTTAGGAATAACAAATAAAATTATCTAACTGACTTTCAGTTTTTGCAATTTCGCATTTTCCTTAATTTCTCATGTCTACTTTGCTTACCTTCCCTACTGAATCTGTGGGTTTTGGCTTCATCTCAGAGTGACAGACTGTAGGCATGTGTGAAAGACAGAGTGTTTGTGGGTTACCGTACCTCATGCCTAGCCGTGCTGTCTACTCCCGTCTGAGTGTGTCTAGACTGTTGTCCAGGACTCATCCTGCTGTAGCTACCACAGCATGCTGGTTTTCCAGAACGAAATGGCTTCCAAGAGTACCATAGCGTTTTATACCTACACATTATTGCATTAGATTAAATGGCATCAGAGTGCAGAAACTTCCTGGTAAGTTTAGAACATTCTGTGCTGAGCATCAGCAGGAACAAATCCAGGAGGAATAAAAGGAAGACATTGAATTTGACATCAAGGCCACAGTGGGAACACTAGTCTTACTGCCTCTTGCTGTTTCTCATGATTTTATTTATCATCTGTCATGCATTTTCTTTTATGCATACATATTGTATATTTTTGTCTTTATACCCAAACAATACAACCATATTTCAACACTTTATTTCTTTTTTACTCATACTGACTGTCACATATCACTACATCCAATCGTCACTCTCCCTCCTTTGACCCTAGATACAAGCCCAGCTGAGGAGAATGTGTCTCCATGGTAACTGTAACTAAGCCCACAGTTGCCTAGACGCAGGGTTGGTGCACTGGGTGCACTGGGGAGAAGTGCTGATGCCAGGGAGAATCTGTTTACTGACGCTGACAGAGACACAGCTTGCACTTCACTAATGCCAGGAATAGTTTTATTATGACGGTCTCCTCTGTTGATTGGGGCCTCCTTATGTACAGTGTTTATCCTGAAAAGTGTGTTGGTAGAAGGGTCTCAGAACGGAAACTGTTTCTAGGTAAAAAGACAGGACTGACTGTCAAACATGACAAATTACCTTCACTGCAGTGGAGCCCAGAGACTTGTAGCTAAGCACTTACACTTTAGTCTAACACTTTCAGGAGATTGGACTTTTTCTCTTGCATGTTTGCTGCTAAATACAAATTTTAACAACTTAATGGGTATAAAAACTAAGGGTACATCACAAATTGAAAGGTGGGGGTACAGAGACAAACACACGGCTAGAAAGACTTCTCTTAATAATCCCAATAAGGCTGTTTTTGGACTGTGGGAGGAAACTGGAATACCTGGAAATAATCTGCACATGCAAACTGCAGACAAAAAGACCCTGCCTGAGGTTGGTACCAAGAACCTTTTTACTGTGAGGTGATTATGCTAAAAGCTTGCCATATAATGAGTTACCACATATAATCGATTTTAAACTACAAGCAGCATTTTTCTGTGTTTCTACATTTAAATCTTCACATACACTTTATTGCTACTACTCTTATCTAATTATTGATTTAAAAGGGATTACGAAGGATAACCAGGGAAAGGATGGAAATACTTTTTGCATCTCTTGTAATTCAGACAACTAAGATTTTATGGCAAGCAGGAAAATGATAAAACTCATACTATTAAATTTTTATACAAAAGATTAGTAGTAACTCATCTGGTTCTCACAATTCTACATGCGCAACTACATCTTCTTTATTCAGAGATCCTACCATGTTGTGGAGGTAGTTTTATAACAGGTGACATTTTTTTGTAAAACCTATTTGTCCAGCATCGTAGTAGTCAGAATGGTGGTCTGGCTGCTGTGTTGTGCCAAACAAATTTGCTTTTCCAAGAGGAGCTAGAAAAACCCTTTGTGATAATTAAGAAAAGTTTCAAATTAGTCTTTTGCTATTAATGCTGGACCTGACAAGGTCCTGACAAGAAGGACGGGGCAAAAGAGGAGATAAAACAGAAAAGGACAGAAGAGCAAAAAACAAGAAACACTAGAAACAGAATCAGCTGTTCATACTAAACAGGAAAAAACAGACAACCAGCAAACAACATTTTCAAGAAAAACAGAATTATCAATCAGGAGAATCTATAAAAAAGTCAGACAAGCTGGGCAAAAACATTATGAACAAAAACAGCAAATAGATAGAAAAAAAAAGACCTTGCCATGTCACAGAGGCTGTCCCGCTGACCCAAACAGCCTCACCTGTCAGATAGCTCGAAGCATGACCTTTGTGTGGACTTAGCATTTGTGTTTCTGATCTAAGAAACTAAGAAAAAAGCCCCCACATGGAGAAGCAAATGAGGCCACTTGGCCCCCATCTGAACCCCCGACCATCTCAAACATCACATTCAACATGCCTGCTCCCCAGAACCCTTATCTATGTAGATTATCATGTAGATTTATTGGTGGAGTGTGGGAATGTAGAACTGGAGGAAACTTAGTTATAGGAAACCTCTCCAAGAGGCACCTCCCTCTCCTGGGATCCCCCACAGGGCAGCATGAGTTGTGGGCCAGTCCCCCACCAAAGTCCATATCCCAACCTCACGTAGGTGATTTTCTTTTATGTGAAAAAAAAGAGTAACTGCTTGCTGCAAATTCAACAGTTTTTCTTTTATAGCCTCTCTTTTCTAATTTTTTCAATCATTATGAGGAAAAATATGAACACTGATTAGAAAGGAGGCAAAAGTCGAACCTCTAAATCAGAGTCAGGATTGATAAAACCTTAAGTTTACCTGACCTGAGGGTGCACATGTGGTTCTGCTATGTTGCTTTTAACCTTGCAGACTGATAACGGAAGGCAGCCATGTCTCAATTCATCTCCATCAGTACTGCTCGAGTCCATTCCTCCCAGCTGCTCTATTGTCCTCTGATAGCCACATGGCTCTGTGTGACCTTCACACCCACACTTCATCTGATAGAAGACACACTATGGACACATCGAGCTCTTACTGACAAGCTGTCAGTGTGTGTGTGTGTGTAGATACTAAAAAAGATAGACCTCTGAATGCATATCCACTTAAATCTATTAGCTGCTAAAATAAAATAACACGAAAATAGAAAAAGACCAGAATTAACTGAAATGTTAGAAGTTGAAAATTAAGATAATGACTAACTGTAAACTGACAAACAGCTACTAAAAAGTAGGTTTCTGATCATAAAATAGCTTTGTTTTGGTAATCAAAGAGGTTGTCTCTTTTTTTTTTAATTGCATTTGATCTTTTACACACCATCTATGAGAAATCAATAAAATCTTCTAAGCTGAAATGTCAGTGAAGAAAGAAAAAAACAAAATTAGTTATTGAAACAAATCTACTATAGAAGATGAATTTTTTGCATTTCAAACATGTAAAATGTTTACATACTGTTTCACCAAAGCACGTGGCTGTGGTAGTATTGATTTGTAGTCATAACAGAGATACACCTCACAAGTAAGCCCCAAAAGGTCTGTTAAATATATATATTTTCTGCTATACTACTGCTCTCATTAATCATGTTGCTACCACATCTCCCACCTGCCACAGAAAATAAGCAAGTCTTCCAGATGTGCAGCATTGATTATCAGACTTAAAAAATGCAGTTTTTACAACACAGTGCTTGCTTTTATTAGATTTACCATGATTTACCAGAACAATAGATGGTTATGTGTGCAGTAATCTAGGTATTGCAATGAATATAAACTCTCAAAAAACTAAATATAAACTGCTATATAGTCGTTTAGAGGCACTCGGTCTACCCTGACAGATCCAACATCCATAAGCCCACCACAACTTAACTGCTCCCTGAAAGACTTCTGAAAATGAAACAGCTGACAATAAAACTCTTGTGTCTGCCAGCCCCCAAACACACTCCTGTCAAATAAATCCAAGGCAGACACTCTTTTGGATCTGTTTATAGGGAAGGTGGTGACTGTTTTTTTAATGGCTAAAGATGGATGTGTTAGATGTGTGAGTGAGTCCAGATGGCCACGGCTGCCTGTCCACTCTTGACCCAGAGATTAGTTTTATTTTTTATTTACATTGCACTCACTGGCCAAGAACCTGGAAGAACAATCTAATTTAGTCTAATTTAATTTATTTCTTTATCAAACCCAAAAAAAGGTATTTTCACATTTAGATATTTTCTTCTTTATCTTTTTATTGTTGAACTGAAACAGTGATGTGTAGTATTGTTGAATGAGATGTGTTTCAGTCCACACAGCACTAAAAAGCACACAGTTCTGCTTACCTTTGCAAGGCTGCCAGTCTTCCATAAGACTAACTGGGGGTCAGCTAATGGGATTATGTTGGTTGGAAGCCTTCATAAATGAAGTCCCTAGTGAGGAGCGGGGAGTTCTAGCGATCCTTTAACCCTCTTTAAAGCCTTGCCTTTCACAGCCAGTCACACAGCCACACTAAGTCTGCATCAGGTCTGCTGTCATTCTTACACAGAGGAGCGGTGCTCAGGGTGTCGACTGATGTAGGAGGGCTTTTCACTTTGTACCAGGAATGAAATTCATTATCATAGCTATTCACTGAATATTCCCAAAGCTGTCTGACTTTAATGAATTTTATTTCTAAAGGACACAGAAAAATAAAGATGAAGGTATTGCATTTAAAACAAGACAAAAAAATCTTATACAGGTTTAAATCATGTGTGTTTGCTCATATTGACCGTTCTTTTGCATGCTTGTTTTAAGTATGTGCTGTCATGTGTATCTACAGAAACGTGAGCTCTGATGGGGCAGAGGCACGGCGCAGGCTGAGGGAATGTGAAGGTTTGGTGGACGCCCTGCTTCACGCTCTTCAGTCAGCTGTAGGAAAGAAAGACATGGACAACAAGGTAGATAAAATCCGGACTCTCCCACTGTGACATGCATGAATCTTGACTGGAACTGTATGGCTGCTGCAGGAATCTCAGGCAAAAATGACATACTCCTCTTTCCTCTCTCTACTAGTCTGTTGAGAACTGCGTTTGTATTATGAGGAACCTGTCCTATCACGTCCACAAAGAGGTGCCTGGTGCTGAAAAGTTCCAGGACCCATCAGGGCTCCAGGCCCCTGGTTCAGCAGGACCACAGAGGAAGAAGAAGGATGATGCTGGCTGCTTCGGAGGAAAGAAGGCCAAAGGTGAGAGGGAGGAAACATGAGCATAGCTTTCTGCTTTTGCTAAATGATTATTAAAAATGTGTAATCTCTGTATGATGACAGAGATGATAACGGCTGTCTACGATGGTAGCGTCTCCATGGCAGCATCAGGAGGGTTTAGCTGTTAGTTCAATTTAGTTTAATACCTGTTAACATGTGCAGTGGATGTAGGTGTTGTAAGTGGCATATTAATTGTTCTCTCAAGCTGTAAAAGGCAGTTGTTGCTGTACAACAATAATGACTTCCATTAATCAGTCAGCCAATGAGATGTGACAGCCAGTCTGGACCTTTGACCTTTGCTACTCTTCAGTGATTCCTATTTGTTCAGGGGTTCAGACGGCACTGTGCCTTTCTGTATTCAAATTTACAAAAGACCTAATTTAATATGTGCACACTGAACAATGGCATGAGTGTCACGACAGCAGGGCCTGAAGGTGCTGCTGAGAAACGATTTAGGTACAGAAACGTGTATTAAATGAAGCTTTAAAAAAAGAATCACGGAGGTGAGTTGCAAAGCAAGTCTCTGTTATTTATTTATCATGTAAAAGTGGGGAATTTGGCCTTTGTTTTAGGTTTCTGTTACGTTTGGAGTAAAAAGTATAGCCTACTAATGATCGGTACAGGGACAGACGCTTATCTTTTTTTTCAGCTATTATTTCCTTTCTTCCCACACAGCAGTTGTAATAAATCCTAGCATTTCTCCTCTGCTTTTATGCATAATTTAGCTTGGCTTTCCAACTTACCTTCTAGTCTAGAAGTATTTGATTCTTTTCTTTCTCTAATGCTTCCTTTTTTCCCACTTTCTCCTTAATTTTAATGATATTCCTTATTTTGAACTACAATTGAAATATATAAAAATACATTTTGTTTAATATCTCCTGTTGCTGTAAAACAACCTTATTTATTCTCCTCTGTTGCTTTTTTGTGTAAAAAAAACTGTTTAAACTAATTAAGGTGCAACTCCATGACCTACACACACAGACACAGATTTTTTTTTCATCATGCTTTTTTTCTCTCCTGCTTTGTGTTTTTTTGGCATTGCTGCTGCCTCCTTGGCTAACTATAGAGGAATGGTTTAATCAAGGTGAGTGCCCTCCTTTTAACCTCTCTTACATCCGCTCTCCACCTTTTCCTCTACTCTCTCTCTCTATCCTACATTCTTTCATAGCCCTGCTGTAGAATATAGTTCAGATTAGTTATGGGCACCCTCCTGAAACCTGAGGAAGTCCTCAGGTCTTAAGAAATTTCTAGTTCATTCATAACACATGCATTCTCACCATGCTTAAATAGGTTAACTCTGATGTTTTAGACTCCACCTTTCCAGGCTTCTCACTTTACTAGTTAGCGTTGTCATTTAAAATATGTGGTGGTAATGGGAATGCCTGGAAAAGTGCTAAGTTATTCGGCTGTTTTTGTTTTTTCAGGTTGATAGGATGAGCTTTACTAATCAGATCAATTGAAATCAGGAATTTCTTCTAGAATTTGCAATCTTTAAGTCTCCAGATAAAAAGAAAACCTCATCCCTCAAGCTTCACTGCAGACCTTGTGTTGTTTGATTGCCTTTACCAGGTTGTTTGTTTGTTTTGTTTTTATTGAAACACATTGTGTTCGGTTGTTACCGAGTTCTCTGTTTAGTTTTTTACAAGTCACAAGATATTTAGTATTTTTCTAGAGTGCAATATTAATTGATGTAGCATTGAGAAAGATTATTAATGCTTCATGGATATCAATTTCATCTAATGAGATCAGTATTACTTTGTGTATGTGTGTACTATGGAGATATTCCACATATAAGGTATTTGCTGACCATACAGTTGGTGCTACTTATTTATCGGCTTTTGTTTAGCCATCTTTACATCAACCTCATGTCCATTCTGACTTAACTCAATATAGGCTTATGAAGTATATCATTGATTCATGTATTGAATAAAACAAATGTTTCTGTCATTATAAACATCACGCTGGATAAGGATATGATCTGAATAAACCTTCTCTCCTCTGACCTGGGTTAAGGCAACTGAAGTATATGAGCTTGTTTCCTGAAGGGAAGTGGTTAGCTCGGTCAGGAGGGAGAGCTTCATAACTTCTGCTTCCACTGACTCCAGGGATGGATATTTTAACTTCCGTCTGCTGAGGAGCGGGCCAATCCATCTCTGTATCTCTGTATTGTCCCTTGGGCATGTCCATATGTATGTGAGCCGAGGAGTAGCTAGCTGAGCTGCAGACACCCACCCCACCCCCCCAGTCCGTTTTCCTTCTACCATGCATAACTTAACTGCTGCAAAAACCCTGTCACAAAGTTGCTAAAGTGTAAAAAACATGCTTTGAATGTGTGTTGTTTTCTTTTTTATACAGTGTGAATAACGGTAAATAAATAGTGTGAATTCTGTTGGTGTGTGTACATCCTCCCCACTGTTTGCATTCTGTGTAGGCTAAATGTAAACATTTATGCACCACTGGTCATTTATTACGAGAGATGATGCAAACACCAGTTACATGAATCTCTGTATTGATGTGAAACTGTGTTTTTCTGTGCACATAAACGTGCCTCAACTTGGCCAGCTTTTAACTCATCCACATAATATTTTATTACTGAGTCTTTCAGATGCTCTTTTTTTCATAGACAAATACATACATTTTCATTTTAGATTACAGAAATACTTATAGCACCTTTTAAATGCCACATCAATCTGAGCCTGGCTTCTGTTACATTGTCCTTCATAATCTAGGCTCTCAGGTTAATGCACTAATCTTTTCTCTTTACTTCCCTGTGCAGGCAGAAAAAATGGTGAGAATGACAAAAACTACGATACATTGGATCTACCCAAGCGCACAGAGCCATCAAGAGGTAGGCAGGTCCTCGTTTGGAGAGCCAAAAATGCCTTTGCTCCTTAAGACACTAATTGGTCCAGTTGGATGGAAGTGTTTTGGTTAGCAAGAAATTAATTATTTGCTGTAGTATGTAATTAGTATTATAGTTGGTGGGTTTAGTTTTTCCAGTAAGACAGTTGATTGTTGGCAGCTTCTTAATTTCTCTCTGTTACATACTGCATCAAAACACCTTTATTTTTTTTACCAAACCAAGTTTTCAGCTTTCTATTTGTGTGGTTTTAGTTTATATCAATGAAATGATTGTTGTCTGAGGCGAAGACGGTAATTTTAGAAGTTTACAGAAGTATACCTTTATGAACATGTCCACAGATTATCTTTGGGATTTACCTGCATGTTTAGACAAAGTTATGCAATAGTTATACATCAGCACCTTCATTTATGTCTTGTGGTAGGGTCTCAACGTTAATATCATTTCCCGTACGAGTGGTAATTACCCATATTAACACAGCAAAGTGGACTTCTGTTAAACAATATTTCCAAGTTAAGCCGATTTTTGGCTTTTTTTTTTATCAGTAAAAGAAAGCAGATGAGCTCCAGAGATGATAATTATGTTTTCAGTTCACTGAGTTTTAACTGGTTAAAGCCAAGCGGGCATGCCACAGCTAAGGATCTATAGCGGCTTGAATTGTGCTGCGATTTCATTACACAAGATGGAAACAACACCCTTAAGAGTTGTGACTCCAGAGTTAGCAATTATCATTATAGTCCTGAATGTCACACCCAGCTAAAATGAGTGTGTGGGCTCAGATTGTAGGGAGTAGTCTGGTATTTTTCCACTCACAGTCAGAGAAATCAAATGTGATGTTTATTAACTCTGCACACAGGTGAATAACAGGGGTTAGATGCAAGCTTAATTAGCTTTAAAACAAGAGCTAAACCCAAATTGACTTTAAAGAGTATTGATCACCATTTCTCCTTTTGATTTAACATGTGTGAAGGTCTTCTGGGGGCTTTGTGTGTTCACTGTGAAAATGTTTGTGTGGTTTGGGCTTTCCCCTTACCCCCCACAATCTCCCCTGGTCAACAGTGGGCAGATTGCAGAGAGCATCGCTCATTTTGTGGCGATGGCTAAAGGCGATATGGGAGATTACATGTGTATCCAGGTCCTGATCTGTTGACAGATAGGGAGAGGTCAATGCAAGGAGCAGACAAAGGATGTGGCAGTGGGTATTGATTAATCTCTTTTTTTGTGGTCTGCAAATATATATATATATATATATATATATATATATATATATATATATATGTGTGTGTGTGTGTGTAAGGAGAAACAAAAACAAGAAAGTGGCAGACATGTAGCAGTACACGTTCGATACC
>JBAMHV010000012.1:21614119-21624506 GCA_037177535.1 Pseudomugil gertrudae
ATCAGCAGCTGAGCTTCTGTTTGTACGTCTACACCGTCTTCCTGCTGTAAAATCTGTGTGTGTGTGTGTGTGCAGGAGAAATAAAAGCAGGAAAGTGGCAGACATGTAGCAGTACATGTTAACTACATTGTCTTTTCTGTTCACCAGTTTATGACCAACATTCTCTGACTTTCTGTGCTGATGTAGTTGCTGTTATTTATTTGTTTGTTTACTTGTTTTATTTTAATAAGGAAGAAATTCTACAGTAAACAGTTACTCTGAGATTAGATTTGTATTCAATCATTGTGTATATATAATATTTAATATATATAATCCTTGCAGCACAGAGCAGCATTTCCAAACTATATTTAATAATGGTGATGCAAATTAAATTTATACACAAGATCTATGACTTTATATAATTTTTAAGCACGTTTGTATGTTTTTTATTAGACTGACAAGGTGCTACAATAGCTATGAGTTGTTAAATATTGCAGTCACAGAATTTTAATTGGTCTGGTTGATCTCAGTAATCCCATCCTCAGGTTTTAAGCGTTTATCTGTTCTGGCCCAACAAAGACCAGTATCATAGAGTTAAAGCTAAAATCTTTAGGAGACAAAAAAGACCTGTATTAGTTAGACTCTGGACCCAAACCTGCACTGAAACTGTTTTAGCAGGACAATCTCCTCTCATATAAACTTTTTGAAGTAGGAAGTATCTGTTAGTTGCAGTTGTCACCCCCCACACACACTTACGCTTTTCATTTAATAGCTCTGTTGTACAAGTGTGATTTTTCTAATACTCCCCAGTTTATTTGTATCTAGATGTTGATTTAAAGAAAAGCTATGCTGCTCAAAGTGTCGATAAACATCTCCCTGCAGTGAGTAAACATGGTCAAGCCGGTCCATTTTTCACGAGTAAGCATCCTGAGTCATCATTCTCATGCCAAGCCTGCCTTAGAGTAACCAAATCCACAATGAGGGAATGATTTGCCTGCCTTGTCTCTGCTTAGAAACACAATGCTGGGAGTAATTTACTTCCAAGCAACAGTATGATACAGGAGATACCACCTTTTCATGTCTGTGGAATTTGACATCAGAATAGTGAGTAGTGACTTCCTGCTTGCTCACAATTTGTTGACCACAGCCAAGAATCACTTGCCTCTTTATTTTGAACAGTCTACACAGTTGTTCGATGAAGCTCTCGCCTTCACCTCCTGTACTTTGCTTCCTGCTGTTATATTTTGCAGAGAGGTGCCACCCTTAATGAGATTGACAGCCCCTCAAACGTCTTACCCAAACCTGCTGATGGAATGTCACGCATACAAAGCACAAGTGCAAACACTAAGCATACATGCAGTACAGACACATAGGTTTACATTGGCACATGCAACAATCACACATACCGTCTAACCCTCAGCTCCTCAGCTATCTTGACACATTGAATCCACTCCACACTATGCTCATGCTTGGTTCCAGACTGTCTGGCACCTAACATCACTCTCTGTAGAGTATCTCTGTCATTACAGCTCATGTGGCATTACACCTTCCTTATGTCAGATATACAGTGTTGTTCTTATACTGAATACTGTCATGTCCGGTGGGAAGTCTATCCTGCTTGAAAAGGAGGCCAACATATCACGATGAATGACTAATAGGTTTCATATTTCTGGTCCCTCGCTGCCATAACCGTCTGATGATGCGGCAAGGCAAAGTGGGATGCAAACAAACAAAACCTAAAAAGAGTTACAGTATCTCAGAAGACTTTCTAGTTAAATAAAGGATCAACAAAACCTGGAAACAAAACAGAAATCTTCAAGCATTTCTATTTAAACTGTATATAACTGCTACTGTATCAGAAACACTTGCTGGCACTCAAAGGCTTTGCAAACGTGGCATCAGGAAATAATGGATGCTTGCCAGTAGTAAAGAATAGGTGTTATATCACCCTTTTAACACCTCATACACTGCGGGTGGATTAGATAGCTATCCTATCCAAAACACCAAGACAAAATGCAGCACAGAAACACATGAAACAGACATCTGATGAAGGCAGATCATAAAAACATCAATCCGGCCAATGTTTCAGGATGTGTGAGTAAGATTAGCTGCTAAAAAGCACCCTGTGAAAGTAGATGCTTGCATGTGCAGAGCCCCCTGTGGACATGACGGAAAAATACTAGAATCAAATAGGAAGTATCTTCCAAGTGACAGGTTTTTACAACCTCTGCAGTTTTCTCCATCATTAGGGTCCAATCTAGACTAGAATAAATAAATAAAAAACAAGGTGGAGACAGATCCGTCTGATTATTTATTTGGATAAATTTAAACCTTTATCTAAAAATTTCCATTTATTTATTATCTGTACTGCTTAGTCCCATGAAGAGTTCCAAGAGCCCATACAGGTTGAGAGGCGGGGTACACCCTGGAGAGGTTGTGGGGTCAACACAGAGGGACAACAACCAGTCACACACACATGTACTCCTAAGGAGAATTATGAGTCTAACATGCACATCTTTGGCTGGTGGGAGGAAGCCAGCGTTAACACGGGGAAACATTCAAACTCTGCATAGAAAGTCAACTGTCTGAGCTGAGTATCAAACCAGCGTCCTTCTGTCTGTGAGGCTGTGGTGCTAACCACCACGCCACTATGCAGCCGCAATTGAAACCTTCAGGTGTAAAATGGAAATCCTACCTCGATCTGAGTCAATAATTGTCTGAGTAGATGTCGTGACAAGACCTCTGCTGCAAGAGTGCTGGTTTATAAACCATCCTTTTCCCAGCATAACCACAGCCTCTGTCAGCGGGATGTCTGTTCCATTACTCTGACATGTCAACTAGTGTGTTTTACTGTATCCAGGGAATAAACTTGTGATCTTCAGCAGCAGATTTATTTTTTTTCCAGGCAAGCTTTTTTTCCATGTTTCAAGTTGTACACCCTGGAATCATGTGTAACTGACAGCTGAATGCAGTACAGACATTGCAAATTAATTTCTTCAGTTACATCACCTGCTCCACTCCCAGGTGAAACCAGACATCTGTCATATAACTGCATCTGTAGTCATGTCTCCCCTAAAGGCCTTTGTTAAAGAGGTGGCTTGATGGATGTTGAGCAGCTTACACACTGCTGAATGATCATGGAGATATTAAAGGAACGTTGTATGAAGAGACCCAGTGCAGGCAACAGTGTGTCTCTATAATCCTCTGTCTCATATTTTGTGAATGTGTCACTGCATGCACAGTTATGATTAACAAAAGAAAATGAATGACCGCAAGTTTAAATAAGGTCCTAACCCCTCCAGTAGGGCTCTGTACATGTGTATGTATTAAATAACTGCTTTATTACTTTTTGATCTGAGACACCAGTAAAGACTTGTTGGAAGCTACCCCTGCCACTGGTCATGTTAACCCATGAATCACTACAGTTGTGAAGATGTTGGCAGTAGGATTCATTTATACATTTGAGGTTAAAGTTAATGATATTTCAGTAACTAATTGTTGGTTTTTTATGACTTATAAAACATTCTGTAAGCTGGATTACCTGATCACCATTCAAATCCTAAAAATGGAAAATAATCTGATTCTAAGTGATTCCTGTAATGCAGAGAACCTCTGATCATGCATTTGCAACCATGTGCTTGGGTGCATAAATTTGTTTGGAAGGCAAGATGTGTTTAACTTATGCCAATCTTAAAAGCATGGCACAGAGAGTAACGGTCTCACACACCTACCTTTCCCACTTCATCTGCTCCCACTTTGCCACAACAGCTGCTGGCTGTGAAACCATCTACTGATCCCACAGCCAACTTGATCCTCTGATGCACCACTCACTTCCTTGTCTGTTGTTGACAGTAGAACTAACAACACAGAAAATTGATTAATTAAATTAATATCCTGCAGCTAGCATCTGACATTTTAGCTATTGCACCTCCTCCCTGAGCCTTCCCACCACCCCCTTCTGCTATGAGTTGTAGCGCACAGCCAGTGGTGAGAATAAGTGATTATAAGGCAAGAAGCTACAAACAAATGAAGTGAGTTTATTTAATCAAAACTACCATGTGTTTGTTGGAAATACAAAGAAGTTTGCATAATAATGTTTTGCCTTGGAGGTCTCGTGGTGAGTGTCGGCTCTCCACATCATTAGTGGAGCGAAGTCTTTGCAGATTAGTATGTATTTTGTGTGTGTTGAAGCATGGCAGCATTCATCCACCTGTGTCTGGTAAAGCAGAGTGGGGAGCCTCTAATTCCCATCGCTTCCTCTGTGGCAATGCATAAACTTAACAGTGCATCCACCCACTAGAGCAGCAGTGATCAACGCTTTCTTTAGTTATTTAAACCCAAATACCTCGATGTCCCATATCTCCTCCTGTGAAGTTCTGTGGAAGTAGAAGAGCGTTTATTAGACAATATCCGGATCTGAAATGATTCACCATGTCATTCAACACCTCTGTTTCCCCACAACCTGAGAAGTTTAAGTCGACAAAAATGATCGTAATGAAGAAGAGACGAGCACAGTGAGGGTCTTAGTTTTGTCTCATTTGTGGCACAAAAGTGCTGCTTTTAGTTTCTGTGACAGACGCTTTAATCTAATTAAAAGCAGATTAATGCCACACTGACTGGCATCGCAGGAGCTACAGCAGAGCTTTAGTGAAGAGAGAAACGCCTCTTCCCAGACTTTACTGCTGCCCACCCCTCCTCATCACTGGTTAACATTAAATCAACACCAGTCATGAAAAAGCCCGGACCCGTGTTACAATAGCACCTAAATGCACCTAAAGGACCCAAATTGAGGGAATAAGAGCTTCACTGTGTTCCTACAGAGGAAAATGTTCAGAGTTACATTTTATGCATTTAAATGTATCTTTCCAAAGCAGCAGGAAATTTGTTCTTCGTCAAATAAGTTAAGCAAAAGAGTGGAAAGGCCAAGGTCACTGTGCTTTAACAAAATCCCTATGATAACAGTCATGAAAGAGCTGAAGAGAAGTTGTAAACAGTCTAAGAGAAAAATGCCCATGTCTATTTATGTAAGAGAGCAAGAGCAGTGAGTGGGAAGAGGGTGGTAGGAAATGATTTGTAGTGGGGAGTTTTTCAGTTCTCACAGCCAATCTGTTACACTGAGCCAGAAGCGCAAGCGTTTTGGATTTTAATGCACATTTGATTCGATGATGGGTTCATTTAGGCTAGCGGGGGCAACTCATCTCATCCTCGCTGCCTTTCATTTGACTCTTATCAGAACACAAATCCTAATTCATACAGCTGTGCACAAACAGCCACACGAGCTTATTTAAGCACGCAGATAGTCTGTCTAGCTCTGCCTTTCTCACCCACACATATACATGTAAAGGTTAACACACTGTCCTCCAACATGAGGGTGATTTTTATGCTGCTTTTATGAGGTGGTCATGTTTGTCAGAGGGTTGCAGAGAGAAAAAAATATTACCCAGGAAAATTCAGAATATATCTTGTGAGTTTGGGAGAAATGAAGGGAACATTACATGAGAGATGAGTGCTGACAACGACCCAGACAGGAAATCCTTCCGCCATCAAACATCATCACATGCCATCACACACAGCAGGCACACCATATAGCTGGAGCTCTCGTTTAAGGCTGGAGATCAAGTCATTGTGGTCCAGCCACCTTTGAAGTGGTCTGAATGTGAAATGAAGTGATGCCAATAAAAACACAAACATCTACTTTTCCCCCCTGGCTTTTAAGTGGACGTAGTTAGCGTGACATCATCTGTCTGATGTGGACTGTGTCGTGCAATCCTAATGTTTCTCATTCGATTCTCCCAAACAAAGTGATGATGTCTTGACTAAAGGGTGTGGCAAACAACCTTTTAGGCCTTGTATCTGTTTAAAATTTAAACAGGGGTGCCCAAACTTTTTGCCTCCGAGGGCCAAACTGAAAATGAACCAGTGAGCCACGGGCCAAAAA
Organism: Pseudomugil gertrudae; assembly: GCA_037177535.1. Lineage (NCBI taxonomy): Eukaryota > Metazoa > Chordata > Actinopteri > Atheriniformes > Pseudomugilidae > Pseudomugil > Pseudomugil gertrudae. The sequence goes on from JBAMHV010000012.1 coordinate 21,620,037, forward strand.
TTGCAGCTTTAAAGCGTCTCTTGTCTGTACGCCACTGCCTGTGGTTCTACATGCAGATGTGTTGAGTCTGAGAGCGTGAGGCTGCGTGTGCAAAGGCTCATGGGGGATCTTTCCAAGTTTATAAAACTATATAAAAGTGAGGAAAATATTGACTTTTCCACAAACGTGAAATACACCAAGGATTAAACTTTTAATTATTAAAGTTTATATGAACAGAAACACAATGAATGAGGTTTTATACCCATACAATTCTATAAAAATTGCTAGAGACTTAATGGACATAAGTAAGAGATATCATCATCCGTCATTAAGCTCTGAAATGTCTTTTTATCAAGAACTGTAGGTTTCTAAATATAAACATTTACTAGTGGGCCAAGAGCAAGTGCTGGCGGGCCAATTTTGGCCTGTGGGCCCCATTTTGGGCACCCCTGGTCTAAATGTACTACTGTTTTAAAAAAATGTATAAATAAAAGGAAGTGACTTCTGCCAATGATCCCATCTGAAGTGGATATTTTATGAGAGAAATTGACTTTTTCGCCAGATTTTGTTTATGTGCCTATCTAGGGTCTTGAAGCTGCAAACTAATACTTAGTAGAAGCACGTTTTGACTAAATTGCAGCATTCAGTCTTATTAGATACACAACTAAAAATCTTACTAACTCCAAATATAGTTCAGTTTTCTTGGCAGGAATTTCTTGACATTTTCTTGATTTCGTGCTCCAGTCCCAGTTAGTAGAGCGCTTATAAAGCATTGTAGGGATCCCATTAGCTACGTTTTCAAGTACAAATATTTCATCATTCCAGCTGACATGTTTACATGGACTTGAGTTAAATAATCCTATCAGTTTGACTTTACATGATGATCACAGACTTAATAAGATCATAATGGTTTTGACATACTTGATGTTTGGGCTACTAATAAAAAAAAATATGTTTTTATATTTTTGTTTTTAACCTGGACTGTGAAAATCCTCAGTTATCTTAGTAAACCTAAACTGTTTCAGTTTCTAACAAAAATGTCTGACACAGTCCTGTTCTGTTTTGCTGCCACTGTTTTTGTTTTTTCTGTTTTTTACCCTGAAGCTCTTACGTCACCTTACTCTCACTGGTTCAAGCATGTGCAGAGACAACATCCAATAACCGAAACGTGTGGACAGAGTATACACATGGATCATTTTTCCTGCTGATCCAATCGACAAGATTTAAACTTTCCCTCTCGACTGGATTAAAAAATCTTCCTGAACAATGCTGATTGGATAACCCGAGGTGTTAAATTATTCCTGTTCATTCTGATGGGGCATTCAGTAAGATCCAAAATACATGAATACAGCTATTGCTTAAAGGTACCAGCCAGGACAAATGTATGAAACAAATTCACAGCAGCAGCTTTAAAATGGAGTAAAGTCATTAACAACTGGAGAAACTTTGGGACATTGTAAAGAACTGGATGTACCCTAAAAATTGCTGGAAAGATGAGAGAAATCAGGTCAGCAAGGCTGTGAAGAAACCAACAGCAGCACTGGCAAGTACTGGAGGAATACTATGCAACAACAATATCCTGTGTACTCCATGTGGCTCAGTGATGTATTTTTCCTGAGTAAAGTTGCCTCAATGAATCATGATGTGTCAACAAAGTATTAGTTCAACAGTGAATACAGTTATGCAACTAGCTTATTGTACTTTTTATTTTTAATATTTTTCCCTGAACAGATTTGTTTGTTATTTTAACAGAGGTGTTAAAAGTTTTAGGATTATTTATTGTTTTCTCCTTTTTTTACACCATAAAAGCATCCATTTAACTCAGATGTTCACACTTTTTATATCATCTGTATTTGTCTGCATGTTTGAGTCTTATTTCTTTCTGTCACTAGGACTTGTGCTCTGGTCCCAATCAACCCATACACACTCACACACACAAACACACACCCTGGAGGTCCACAGGATTATCTAGGCCTATTCCCAAATGCTTGGTACCCAAGCTTCTTACCCTCACCCGAACGGGGGAGTAAATGATTTAGCGTCTGCTTCAGTGCATCAGTTTGTTATAGCAGATTGTGGATGAGTTTTTTTTTCTTTTGCCCGCCCAAAATGATTGATATGTCTGTCGAATGTTTACCAGACTACAGTGACATCCACCATGCAACATTTAGAGTTCTAATCCACTCAGCCACAATTTCTCCCTGCTCTCACGCCAACCTCCCCTTCTTCACTTTGTGTCCCCCTCTTTTTCCTATCCCACATATTATTCCCTTCCTCCTCGCTGCCTTCCCCTCAGCTGTCCTCTTCTTGTTTGCCACCCTCCTTTTTTTTCCCAGCATTACTTTCCTATTTCTTTTTTTTCATTTACCGGTAGCTGCTTCTCCATTTCCTTATCCATCCTCATTTTTCTCTCTCTCCCTGTTCTCCCTTCCTTCTCACATTTGTATATGTGCAATTTTCCTGTCAATTGTAGTGAGATGAAGCATGTTGGGAATCGACTACAAGGTGGAATTTCTAGTGATAGCGCGACACCACCCTGACAGTTTAAGCTTGTATTTCAGACATTCAGTCTCAAGTAAGGTACCAAAACTGCCAAAGAGGAAGCGGGGAACATATTCCACCCACCACTGCTTCTCTCTGTAGGATATGGCTCCCTGTTTTTCTCTTTATCTTTAACTCTTTATCTCTTAACGTCTTTCCTTCCCTCTATTTCCCACCCTCTGTTAGCATCTTGCTGTTGCTGGAGTTTTTAGTTTCTTTTTTGTCTGGGTGAGGACGTGATTTGCTTGAGTAAGCAGAGCAGGCACTCAAGGTGACGGTGATACACTCTTCATGCACACAGGCACCCACAATAAAACACTCAAGAAGAGCACACACACATGCATGCACATCTCTACTCTCTGAAACACTTGAACATCTGACAGAGCCGTTGCTACACTGGGCACAAGCAGGGCTTAGCCTCTAATTGCAGCTCTCAGGCTAACATTTTTGCCAGTTGCTGTGGAATTAAGGGAATCAAGGTAAAGATGAAAAAATACACCCTGATAAACTTCTCCGGTGGCCAATTTGGCTTTACAGTCCCTGTCCTCATAAATGTTTCTCTTAACAGAGTTAATCTGCTAAACAACCAGGTGCTGTGATGTGATGCATGCAGGTTAAAAAGCAGTGCATTTCCTTTTCCCTTGGTGTACTCGTCTCTGGGTCCGCTGTCTCCATTGAACACTATGAGCTCATTTGTTTGCGGCAATGGAGAGTGTGGTTGCCATAGCAACCATCGTACTACCATCACGTACTCTCTAAGGTCTGCTTACCATCTACATCAGTACGTTTAGCAGTTTTGGCATGCACGCTACATTTTGTGTTTGCAGTGGAGACATGGGAGGTGATGAGAGAAACGCGGAGAAAAGGAAAACGGTACGGGAAATCAAGAGTGGAACGAGGACAGCGAAAGGGACAGGCGGATAGAAAAATAAATGCACCTCATCTGTGTCTGCTGTCTGTTTGAAACCAACCTGATACACCGCAGTGCTCTCGTACCTGACATATTCTGCAGCAGAATCATGACAGAAAGTGTAAACAGTTTAACAGACAGGCTCTGAAGCCGCACTCACATCAGCTGGATTGGACGACCAAACGGGGAAATAGTCCCATCTTGACATTTGCAACTATTCCCATTGCTGAACAACTGCAAACGGCAGCTGTCAAGTTTTGTACTCGTTCATGTAGCAACACATTAATATGTTTGCAAAGACTCCAGTCTGTCAAACCACCCTATGCTCTCTCATGCCTTTTTAGAATACATTTAAAGAACAGTAAAATGAGCATCATATACTACTTTTTATTAGTTACAATTTAGTGGGATTTTTAATGCTTATAACAGACAACTGGGACGTATATTTGACAGTAGATTACCTCTTCGTTAGTATTACTATTTTTTCAACACTTATACCAATCTGCTAAACTTTGGCTAATTATTTCCCCATTAACCTGCACTTTTGTACTGCCACATTACCAAAGAGCTGCAGTGATTCTACTCCCTTCTGACTCAACTCTCATTTCCAGACTAAGAATTTGTATTACCCATGCAGTATTTCTATCTTAACAGCAGTGTCAACTCTCCAACTTACACACACATTCCTGCCTTCCAGCCCAATAAGCGGACTTTAACAATTTACCTTGAACTAGTTTTAATGCAATCTATTTTGATGTACATAACATTTTGATCTACCATTTATTATTTATTCCTTATATAACTTACATTTTTATTTTTATAATTATTTTGTATGTTCTTGTGACCTTGAAGCCACATTATAAGATGCTTCCAAACTGAATCTTATGGTATTCTTGTACGACAGTAAAACGATTACTTATTCCTTAAAGACAGACATAATCCACAGTTTGTAGCACTCTTAATCAGGGTGCTCATTTATAAAGCTTGCTTACGCACAAAAAGCAGCGTAAGTGGATTTCTATGGAAAGTTTCTGATTTAT
>JBAMHV010000012.1:21624606-21690345 GCA_037177535.1 Pseudomugil gertrudae
TACGCAAACTCTGGATTCTTGGCGTACGTCCAATTTTAGTAAGAATCCTACGCAGAGTTTTATAAATGAGCACCCTGATCTGTTGTGTTCTTTAATATTTAAATTTAAGGGAAAACAAAGCTTATAGGAATATCAAACGTTACATCCACCAAATTACCTGCTCAGACCAAATTGCATTTACTGCTTTAACTTGGAACTTGAAATAGAAAATGAGGGAAATATTCATACTAATGTCAGCTATTAAAATTATTTTCAGAAGGACCAACAGGTCCCCCAATCTGAAGAAAGGAAGCTAGCCGTTATCACTATCAAAACAAAACTTTGGTTCTGAAACTTCATCCTACATCAAGTCCTATTTTTTGCACCGCACTTGTTTAGTTTATTTTGCATTTTAAGAATAGAATTAAGAAAAAATTTCCATTTGTTTCCATTGGTACGGTAATTCCTACTCTATTTCAGCTATAGAGCCAAAGGCAACCATGCTATGTTGACAATATGTTTGAACATTAGGTTATATTAAGTCTAAAAGCCATTTGCTCAATATTAACTTGTTATAAAAGGTTGTTTTATACTTCACACAACTTGAAAAGTGACACATCTTGTTAATATGTTTTTGTCCAGAGGGAAACAACCATCTCAATTGGCAGATGTTCTAATTTAAACCCTTTCACCTCAGGCCCCAAAATGCTATTCGTTTAACAGGAGAGACACTGGAAGCAAACAGCCATAACATTACAACTGTTTGTCCGCCAAGAGACCGGATAGCTGCAGGGCACATTTTTATGTGCGCCACAGAAAACATAATACAGCTATGGCTCAACAGTGAGAGACCCACTGGTTCTTTGTTTGTGTCCAAAGTTCAGAGGTTGTAGCCGGAGAGATGGGGCTTATCTAATAGACTGTCAAAGACGTTCCTGGAAGTTTTAGACAGTGTGCTATCAGCAGGTTTTTGCTACCAGGGCTGATTCTTTGTACCAAAAAGCCCTCAGCAGGACTTCTCTGGCCTTTCAGCACAGGAAAGAGGAAGTAGCCCTCTGTGGCTGCTAAAGCAGCTTGCTGCAAAGAGTCCCATTATGCTAAATGGTAGGAAACCAGCTTTCATGGAGCAGCATTATGGTACTGCTGGAGCAGTACTCCTGCTGGGAGATGGCAGAGAATGAGGAAGGGAGTGACAGAAGGCTCTGTGCTGAACATTTGTCGTGTGCTTTTAGCAACCTTTTTCTTCCCAGCTCCTGTTCTTCTCTCTTTAGCCATCCCATCAGGCTAGGACATTTTTGTGGCTCAATACTGATGAGTAGCTGTCCAATAGAAGAGCCAATGGCCATTTTCTGCCTTTCGTTTTCAACATCCTTTAACCTAAAGCCAGCAACCATGAGGGTATGCTAATGTGTGCTGCCCTGCGGCTGCTCATAGAGATGTCAATCTGGGGCTTGAAGCAACTGGTTATGAAAGGGTATAAAATTAACCTTTGACTCCTTGACATTGCCATTTCTGAAGGGATGACTGGAAGACGAAGGACACCTTGCAGACCAGCTGCATGCTCTCCTCTCTTCCTTAGGTACGCCATTTGAGCTGTGGCTCTAAAGGAGAGACAGTAAACTCCCTCTGCCTCAGTATGAGAGCGTCTGCATGTTTAAAATCTGCTGAAGCAGATGTCGGTCAAATTTTATTTGCATAGGAGTGTTTGTTTCTTAAGTAACCTCTGTGGAGGAGCAGATTTTCACAGTGGTGCACCACTACAGAAATTACACCAGAGCGTGCAATGAGAAGAGATGCTGAAAGTCAATTAAGTGTACTTCTGTGAGATTTACAATCAACATTAACATGCACGGCATGTCAGGTCCTAATTACATTCACACCTGACATTAAGATGAATCTTTAGTGTGCAAATAATAATCAGAATGGTAAATACTCTCCCTCATATTCAGGTATCGGTGCATGTTGCCTCCTTTAGTGGTGCTTAAGAATGATAACAGACTACATCTTTTTTTTTTTACCCATTTCCCAATATTAGTTCTGTCCTTTTTGAGTAAAGTCTGACCTTAAACGATGTGTGTTATATTCTTTCCAAACAAATTTTCTCTGAGCATCTGCTAAACTGGATTTTGTATTTGCAGATTAATCACACATACTCTGGTCAGACCAAATCTAATTTATTCATCATGTAGTAGAAAACTGACACTTGTGTTAACACCATCCATCTGGAGCTGCTTCATGCAGCATAAACAAGATCAAAGAAGCATTATTTGCAAACCCAGTGTGACTTTACGCTGAAGTGTTGAAGGCTGTTCTTAACCCTGCCAATTTATTTGTTTTGTTTATGCAGCACTATAGCTCACCTTTTTGTTTTTAATGAACTTGAAAGACTCGTGACCATTATTCTTTCTGTGGCATTCTACTTTTAATGATGTGCCATCATTCTGCTGTGCTGTGGCTCTGCCCTGGGAAAGTCTTCATTAGCACCACAGGCCTCTCCCATGTGTTGCGTGCACTTACATAAAGCCTTCCCCGACATTAAAAAAAGGGTCTCACAGAGTCAAACATGTACGAGTTTCAGATGTGGCATGAGATTGGAGACTTTAAGCTTTCCCATTGGAATGGTCTCATTTATTATTGTGGCCTTTGTGGGTGGGTGGGGGATAGTATTCCGTAAGCACATCTCCTTTTGCTTTCTTCATCTTTCAAAAATGACCTGGCTTCAATAGGAGAAAAGTGCACTCCTCCATGGAAGTTTTGTCAAAGGAAAAATGTGGAGTAGATATATGAGGCTGTGTGATGGATATAAGGGGACTGTATTACTTTGTGTATTTCTGTTTCTTTATCCTATTTCCATAACAATCCCTCTCCTATGAGTTGTAATAGAGCCATACGTTTCCCCATGTGCTTCCTGGAAGTCCTTTACATTGTAAATATTATGGATATTGAGCACTTGTAGAGTCGTGTAAAGGAGCATGTGTGCACACAGCATCGATAAACATCACATTTTGATGTATCGGGCTAAATGCTAGCTGTGTTTGTGGTTTAATTGCAAAGTGGTGTGTGCTCAAGAGCAAAGGAAGCGTTCTCTTAAGCATTTAATCTGTATGTGCATGTGGCTCTTCAATGTATATACTTGTGAGTACCTTATTACTTACTAACCTGTCAGACTAAAACACATTGACTACAATTGTAGCCAATAGTAAAGCCACTTGAACTCAAATTAATGTTGCAGCTCTTCACCAAGCATCACTCATTCACTTTAATTTAACTTGGTTTCTAACCCAGTTTTTCTGCTCTGCGGCACAACAAAGCCCCTTATCTCCAGTACCCGGGAACTAATTGAGCTTTGCTTCAATAGCAGGAGTTGTCACCATGGCCTTCCGCTTTGAAAAATAACCTGCTGCTCCTCCCCTCTCACCTCATTTAAAGATGAGCTTAGATCTCAAGAGCATTTCTTGCCTGCACAGCCGACTGTGCCCATTTGTATCTGTGTGGCAAAGCTGGGTATGTGCGTGGGTGTGTGTGGTTGTGTGTCTTGGTTTGTATGAGAACTCAGTAGGAGTCTCATAAGGAGGCCACAGTTGGGTGTGATGCTCCCCACCAACATACAAGTGTTGGAAATAGACTCACATGGAGCTAGCACAGATGTTAGTTAAACACTAAAGTTATTATTAATGGCTTATTTTCTGTTGTTTGCTTTTAATATAGGTAACTGTAGAAAGCCACTGGATAATATTTGTAACAGAATTAAGTGCTATGTATATACCCTGACTGGCCAATTTATTAGGTATCCCCTTAATGCTGCTTTGAAACATAGATTGATCCACTTGTTGGAAAGTCTTTCAAAGATTTCCATCTATATTGACATTATGGTGTCACACAATTGTCAGAAATATTACCGTACTCTGTTGGGTCTGTGACATTTAAATGATGCTCATTTGGTACTAAGGTTCCCAAATAATGTATCCACCAGACCATTTCCCTGCCACCAGTCAGAACTGTTGGTACAAGGCAAAATGGATCCATGCTGTCATGTTGTTTCCACTAAATTCTGACCCTACCATCTGAATGTTACAGCTGACATGGAGACTCATTAGACCAGAAATCTTTTTTTCCATCTTCTATTGTCTAGTTCTGGTGAGTCTGTGTGAACTTTAGCCTGTGCTTGCTGTTCTTAGTAGACAGGAGGAGCACCTTGTGTTGTCTTTTGCTGCTGTACCACAATTTAAAATACAATCTCATAGCAAGCATGAGACAACAGTGGGAAGGAAAACTCCCTTTTAACAGGAGGACAAAAACCCCGTCAGAACCCGGCTCAGGGAAGGCAGCCATCTGCCTCGACTGACTGGGGTAGAGAAGACAGGATTTTACACTGCAGCTTTTATCCAGGAAGACCTGCAGAAAGAGGAGAAATGAGTTAATGATGTCAATATTGTCAGATATTAATACATGAAAGATAAGGAGCAGAGAAAGGAAAAGGAAGTCAGTGCATTATGGGATGTCCCTAGGATTGCATAACTAATGGATGGCTTAACTATCAATGAACTATAAGATTTGTTAAAAGAGAAAGTCTTAAGCTGGATTTTAATAGTAGGGTGATGTTTATGATTTTTCTTGTTTGTTTTGTTTTGTCTTTTGTTGGGTTAGATTTTATACTTAAAAAAATTTTTGTTTATACGTTAAGTTTTTTTTCAAGACTAAAACCCCGGTAAATGCAGGATGAAAGATATGTTGTAATAGAGTTTTAAAGTGAATACTAACATTAGAAGGGTTCAACATGGCTGGCCTTTTGTGCATTTCAAGAGCTTGCCCTGGAGACTAAATGACTGTCAACAGGCATGTAGGTTTCCAGTCTGCTGAGTGTGCCGAATAGGCTCAGAAATATGAGATACACGCAGAATGTTGCTGACTGTAAGGTTGCAGGCTTTCCCCTTGTGCGTAGCCCCTGAAGAATCCATTTCATGTGATTCACGTTTTAGCACATGTTACAGCTGGGCTCTGCTAACTCCTGGTTCTGCTGCGTTATTGAAAATAAACTCATCTTTTCTGCAGCAACACCTCCTTCAGCATTGGCCTGGTCTAAAAGTTCCTCCCACTCACATTCTGGATGCATGGTTTTCAGGGGGAACACCACAGGAAAGTTTCTGAGTGTTAACAACTATGCTGCCGTGTCTGAATCTGGCAGACTGTGCAGGCAGTGCACCCAGACTTCCGCTCTCTGCAAATTATGGGTGTGAGATGTGGATTTAGAGGTATAAATGTACGTTTATGTGTTTCTGTCCCTCCCAGGAACAAAAGCAACTCCCTTCTTTTTTTTAACAAATAAAAATAAACTTATAAGCAAAAGTTGCTTCCTTCAGGTACCCACTTTTAGGTTCTGATGTAAACTTTCATTCTTGGACCCAAGTCACACTCTACAAATGTTTTTTTCTCTTTGCATGTCAGAAAATGTTCTAAGTCTGCACGCATCAATCAAAAAGGGTTACTATATATCCCTGCCCACATAATACAGGGGTTTTCAAAAAGAAGCTTGGAAACATGCCTTAGAAGACATGGAAAGAAACAGTAAGTTGTATTTGATTTGGACCTTGAGGCATGGGAGAAGAATTTCAAAATTGCTTCTGTGCTGTTGTAGTGAATGAGAAGAGAGCTGCATTTTTATTAAAAACAGTTTTTATCCACCAATTTCATAGCATCAGCCAACTTGTGATCTTGAGTGTTGAAGTCGATAAAAGCCCTTTATGTGATGGCAGATTGCACCTTCGGAGACGCAACCACCGGACATCTGGCTCTGTTTAGATCCCTTAAGCTATGAGCAGCCATCTTTCCTCTTTAACACCTTTTTGCACGACTGCTTTTTAAGATTAATGTACTCCAAAACTAAAAAATAAAATGTGTAGGGTTCATCATAAGAAAAAATAGCATTTTTTTTTCTTCTGTAAAACCATCTGAATGTGGCTAGATATCCTTCATTCCTGTGGTGGGATGTATCCCTGTATAAAAAATGGATGATTCCTCTAGAGAGGTGACCAGCTCACTGTGACCCTCTTCTACAATCTCCAGCTTTTAACTGCATGGATCTGTGTTTCATTGGTCCCTTGTAAAATGTTTAGTAATTGAGCCTGTTTGTGCAACACAAGAAGAAACCCTGGATCAACGCATTTGATTTAATGCAATTGGACGCTTCCATCTCTCCCTGTGTCTACTCTGTCTAATAGCTGATAATGTAATTACATTTCTGTCAGAGAGGGCCAGTGATTGACTGTGGTGGAATGTCTTACATGTTAGTAAGATAAACCTCCCTCTCAAATACTTGGGGTTTAGCCTGGGATGTCAGATCAAAAATCTGTTCTTGTAGTCTCCAATAATAATAATAAGTGTTTTCAGTGGGGTGTTTTTATCATTTGTGACATTTCCAAGGCATTTTTCAATTTATATTTTGAAGGAATTGATGTCTTTAAGTGTTTTCTATGGTACATGCTAAAGATGTCAGCACTTTGCTTATTATGTTTCACTCCAAAGTAATAAGCCCAAAGTGCTTTGTTGAGGAGCATTTGATGAGGTTTTCTAGTCTAACCTGAGGTATATTTTACAACAAACTTAAGTTTTTTTTTCCTGTTTCTATGCCAAAAGACACTCCCAGTTGACTGAGATACACCTCAACATCGGCTCATCCTTCACACATCTAGTCTGCTTTGTCAAGGCTTCTAATCGGTGTGTCTCTTTGTGTCCCCCTTCAGGCTTTGAGCTGCTGTACCAGCCAGAAGTAGTGAGGCTCTACCTTTCTTTGCTGACAGAGAGCCAGAACTACAACACCCTGGAGGCAGCTGCAGGGGCTCTGCAAAACCTCAGTGCCGGACAGTGGACTGTGAGTTCTGGGCTGACGAGGGTACAACTCAAAGACAAAGAGAGTTTTTACTTTGTTTTTGCTTACTTCTTACAACTTCTGCCTTTGTCACCACCTTTCTGCCTAAATATATAGGTGCTACAATGAGGAAGTGCAGGTTTAGCAGCAAGATTTAGCAGAAAAACACTCAAATCACATTAATTTAAACATAAATACACAATGAAACAATGCGGCGTGTTGCACAGTGTAAACTATTTTAAAAAATGTATGGCTACATAGTTAGGGACTGATGGTAATAAAGCTGACTGCTGCTGTGTCAGAGTGAAGAAAAAAAAGAGAAACGTGGGAGCTATCCTTTTGGAGTTTGATGGATAGCATACGAACGAATATTTTGTTATAGACCTTGGAATACTAAGCTTTAGTGTGATGTCGACCCAATCTCCAACAACAGGAGTTAGATGAGGTAGGACAGAAGAGTTAATGCCTGTCTTTGTTTGAAGTGTCCGTCCAGGTGGCATTGCATGATTAGTTGGTTGTTATACTTTACTGTAACTAATTTACACTGCACTTGTTTCTAATATGTGCTTCTGATGATGGATTAGATGAGCTATAGCCAGTCATTTATTCCAATCAGAGCTGCTGAGAAGCTGTTTTGCTCACCGGCAGCAGTAAATTATCACCGGGGAAGGCTAGCTGTCAAATGCCAGTTAACGCTAAGCACCTCAGGCAAGAGCAGTCACCTGTATTTTTCTGCAGACTGACTGCACTCAGCCCACAGCAGGATCATCACAACAGTTCTCAGTAAGCCCATCCTCAGACCAAACGCATCTTTCTGTCCTCTGGCTTTGTCCTCAAAGTCAAGCTTTTCAAGCTTAAACGGCAAAGAAATACCTGATATCCTTTCAATTCTTTTAGTTAAAATCCATCTCTGAGTCTCAGATTCAATAATCTGAATTATTCAGTAGTAGTGATTTTCAGCTAAGGTGAGTGTTTTAGAGGAAATTACTGTTGGACCAGGTGGTGCTCAACACCACTTGGAGGAGTCACTAACACATCATTGACTCACCTGCTGGCTGAGCAAAGTATGTTCTGTCCTCCTGAGAGGGTATCAGAGTTTCTGTTTTCAATTTTTTTTTACTCTTTGTACCTCCTTTGCACCACAGCATTGGAACTTTTTCCTTATGGCTGACTACTGCCACCTGGTGGCTCAGCTATTCCTCTGCGCAGCCTAATTACATCTCATGGGGTACAAACACTTAGAGGAGAAACCTTTTCATGCCAAACTTAATGTTTCATGTTACAAAAAATGAGAAGTAAAATCCATTGATGTTTAGATTAAGATCATTTATGATACATGTCCATTCACAGCCCTGCTGTGTAAGGCTGTGAATAAGCCAAGTCCATGGAAAACTGTCTTCTTGCTACTTAGAGTGACTTGAGTGTTCGAGGATACATATGGAAATGTGAGTGTGTGTGTGGGTGCGAACATGAAATTCTAAATGTCACAATCATCGCATGTCGCACTTCCCCCTTCAGTGGTCCAACTACATCCGAGCTACGGTGCGGAAAGAGAAAGGTCTCCCCATCCTGGTGGAGCTGCTGCGCTCCGATTCTGACAAGGTGGTCCGAGCAGTGGCTATCGCCCTGCGCAACCTGTCCATCGATCGCCGCAACAAGGATCTCATTGGTACAGAGTAATAACTAAAACTCACACTTAATGAAATGTTTAAGATATACTCCATTTCTTTTCACATCTACATCCATGCAGGTCAACAAAAGTAACTAAATAATTAATGATAAATAATTCAATTGACTGTTAAATGGCTATTTTAATTGTGTAGTTGAGTTCACAGAAATTATTCATGAACTTTGATGACATTACATATTCACCTTATCCTAGCTGTTTAATGTTAATTCAGTACTTCACCCTACAGGTAGTTATGCCATGCGGGACTTGGTGAGCAACCTGCCCAGCGGTCAACAGCGACCAGCCAAGAACCTGGAAGAGGACACTGTGGTCGCCATCCTCAACACCATCCACGAGATAGTTACAGACAGCTCTGAAAACGCTCGCTCCCTCATCCAGGCCCAGGCCATCGAGAAGCTGGTTGCCATTAACAGAACCAGGTAAGCCTGTAGCGTAAAGTGTAAGCTGAGGAGATAAAATACAAAACATTTCCTTTACCATCTCTATCTCAGAAGAAACTATTTGTTTGTCTCCTTTTTATTCATTAGCTGTGTTAGTGTATCTAATGTTGTCGGTGCTACTTGTTGTGATGTAAAGTGGACCAAACTGAAAGAGTGTGTCCATGTTTATTTAAATAATGCATGTCAGTGTATCAATGAGGCATAATTAGTAAAGTAACAACCTGAAAGCAGGTTACATCATGAGCCTTTATTAGTATTCATGGAGGATAATGTAGTGAGTTTCTAATAGTGAGAGCTCAGCCTGTACAATAACAAGGCTGAACTTACAGTCGTTAGCACTGACCACACATTAATTACCTCTTGAGGCAGTTTTAGTAGGAGTGCCATGGATCTGTGGCTGCTTATATAACTAAGAGCCCAGGCTGGTGTTTTAAGCACTATCTTACTTACCACAGGATTGTGTGAACTTGTTTAGTGTCTCACTTTTGTTGTAATATCAAGGGCACTTTACAAAAGGCTGCTTCTTATGTGGTGATGTATTGATCCCTTTGAAAGCCACTAACTAGCATGAATTTACATATTTCATTCAAAGACCAAATAGCTGTGTTTCCGACTCAGTCTCATGAGATTAGCTTTCTTTGATGTGAGCCCCCCACCCCACTCACAGACACCACACCCACTTTTAATTAATACCGGTGTGTGTGAGGTAGCTAATGAAAGGAAACGTGCACTCATTTGGTTATGAATTAAAAACCAGACCCCAGAGCTGCCAGGGGACACAATGTCTGAAGAAAGAGATTGATTACAACAGCAGCAAGCTAGCATATCAACTGTCAGTGCATTGGAGTTAGATGGGATTTGTTATTGTAATTGTTCAGGTTAACTTCTTCATTTCATTTCCTCCTTTTTAGCCAATCAGCACGGGAAACAAAGGCAGCTTCCCATGTTCTGCAGACGGTGTGGAGCTATAAGGAGCTGAGGAACGCTCTAACCAAGGACGGTTGGAACAAGAGCCACTTCCAGGTACAGAAATGTGAAAATCTAAATTATTCTACCTGGATTGCTATTTTGAAAGAATACGAGATTCCTCATTTTTCTGTTAATGAGATTTCCCATTAAGATCCCATTCACACAGAAGAGTATTAAGAGCTTCATTAAGTACTTCTGCTTTCATATAATGATTTTCAATCAAGCTTTGATGACTTAATCATTATATTCAGTTTATAAAACACAAGTATTATCCAACCAACCTTTAAAAGAGATAAGTGTGGTCTTCTGTATACAATATACTGTTTGAGCTGTGTGATGTCATGGAGTTGGCTCTGCTTCATTGTTTAGCCCACAGTGACAGCCACCCCTAAAGCAACAAAGAACGGCAAACCAGGTTATGACGACACCACCCTGCCCCTAATGGAGAAGAACCAAGGTCAGTTGGTTTGTGTTTACAACACTATGTGCTGCAGTTTTTGCCTGTTTTGAGGACTAAATGGGAAAGAATAAATAAAAGCAAACTGAAGAAGACTTAAATATCTTCATTATGACCTTCATCACAGTGATATCTAATGTTGTAAAACAATTTGCTTAATTTTAAGGCAAAGGTTTATAATTTTAGCAGTCAACAAATCCCAGGAAAACATAAAAACCCAATACTACTAAGTTTTAGTTATTAGCATCTTTAAAACTGGGTTAGATCATTTTCTAAATTACCACTTTGTACTGCAAAGTGGAGCAAATGGTGCATTACTCAAGGACTATTCTCAGCTCGTGATGAATGAACATTTTTGCTCGCAGACTTTTGCATCCTTGTCATCCAGCGTAACATTGTGACTCACAGGTTTTGGCTAAACACACAAGACTTTTAATGATGGGGTTTCTTTTCTTTTGTCATGGGAACATTTGGGATCTCTCAAACAAAGCCTACAAATACACACTAAGACACTTAAATGATTTTGACTGCACCTTTAAGAAAAAATCTACCCTGAGAATCCTCAAAGCTGGTCAAAGCAAAGTACTAATAATTGCTGGAAAACAGCATCTGACTCGGTGTGTTTCCATGTGCTGAGGACCTGTATCTTTATTTTTTTCAGTTTTTTTCCTCATGGAGTTACTGTGCTTGCCACATTACAACTATCATCCCTCTGCGCGGTAAACTAGACGTAAATGTTATAACAGCAGCAGTATGTAAGAGATGAAGAGAGGAGTTGGCCCAATAACACATTTCTTTGAAGGAGTCAATAACAAAGCAGCACCTTTTTAAAATGACTTTTAGCCTTTTTTTTTGCTTTTCTTTCCTTTTGTCATCCGTACATGCACATAAGTCACAATGCTTGTGCCTGCCCACTCTCTCAGCTTGCATTGTTTTATTACTGCAGCATAACGTTGTGCTGAAAAGCAGCACCAGTTTTGGCTCAGTGACTCAGTTGTGTACAAATGGAATATGAATACTTTTCAGGCACCAGGAAATGTGGCAGTGGTGATATGATATCAATGGATGAGCTGGGTCCAGGTAAGAGCCGTTCTGCATGATGGCCCTTCGCCAGAGGAGAATTAGCTCTTCATCAATCCCTCTCCAGCATCCAGTAATGCTTTTTATAATCCAATATTTTGTACACTAGTTCTTTAATCAATGCCAAGAGCTTTTTTTTATCTGAAAATTTGAACCACCGAACACACTGATCTCAGTGTGATGGCTTTGGACTGAACTGAAGAGTGGTGTTCTTTGATGCTGCATGCAAGACTCCTCTCAAAAAGATGTTTTTACAAAGCTGGCCTTTATTAAAAGCTCCACAACAAAAGATGTGGGTGGCTCTTTTTCTGCATAATGAATACATTCTTAATTAATCAATTGACTGATTTCCTCTGCTCTTCTTCCATCAAAGTGAATATTCTTCATGTCAATAGAAATAATAAAGCACAATTTTCACTATTAGTCTTTCAGTAATTATGGTATATTTGTATTTAATGTTCTAAGTGTCCCACCCTCTGGGGGTTTTGATGCAGTTTCTCCTCAAAGCCCAAAGGACTTATATATATATATATTTAATATTCTCATGCTAAAAATGTATGTAGGACTAAAAAAAACAATTCAAAGAGGAAATTTAAAGAGGTTTGTGGGGTGTGGGGGGTTCTAGGAGGAAAGTGCAACAAAGCTGCAGAGTAATCATCCAGTTTGCTATTAATAACATCCGTCTTGCTTCAAAGTATTATTTAAAAGCTCAAAATGAAAAATGGTGAGAATCTAATTAAACTATCAGTATCAACAGGTCTAATATTAAGAAAATAAGATGTGTGTTCAGCTGAGGGATAAATCAGAAAAAGCAGGTAGAATTAGTGGCCCTGTTGTCAAGTTTGTGTGGCTGCTTTAAGCTTATAAACTGCAACAGCTAAAACAAATAGTACTTTGTCATATTGTAGCAGGATCTGTCCTAACCCCTTTCCTCTGCCCGTCTCCTTCCCAGTCAGGCAAAAATGAAATATAAGCACCACAATTACCAGAGGTTCTATACTGCTATACAAAATGTCAATGAAATACAGCAAAGAGTGGTCCAGCCAAAAAATGCACATCATGCTGCAGCTCACTTAGCATAGCATACATATACAGTAAATACATTTTGCTTGCATCTATTAAAAACAGTTAAACCCGTAAAACTGCTGATTTTCAAGGTTTCCATGCTTCTTCCATCCTGGGACGGGATCTTACTGGATTTTCAGGCTTCTTCTAGAGTATACAGTCACTGTTCTTTTGGGTTTGTTTTTCTAGATCTGGTCGTTTGTCATTGTCTCACTGTTTGCCAACATTTGTTAGCATGTTAATGGTGTTTCTGATGGTTAACACCAAGTTAACCACCAGAGGCCATCCATCCAATAGTGCTCCTCAGTGAAATTTATGAAACACTACTCTGATGTGTAGTTATATCAGTGGATTCACACAAGTAGGGTTAGGTTGTGCATGTCAGTTCCAATGAATTGCAAGTACAAGCTACTAAACAGCTCCATCTGGTGATTCCAAATAGATTCAGACGTTTTTGAAGCTTGAAGTTCACAATGCTGATAAAAGGCTGCTACTCTTAATGCAACTCCTGTCACCACCTGCACGGAGGCAGGGATCCACAAGTATCAGCAAAATATCTTTATTATTTGAAAAAAGTTATCTATGATTAAAAGATGTGTACACTGTGTAAAAGTAGACTAATCAGTGGAGTAAAGTGGATGCAAGTCAGTGACCAAACCCAGCAGCGTTTAAGTGGGCTGCTGCATGCAACATGAGAGAGAGAGAGAAAGAGCAAGCCAAGGCCCTTTATAGTGCAGGTGAAACACAATCAGGTGCTCAGATGAAAAGGTACCGCTCAGTCAGAATTTAGCAACCTTTGAGGAGACAACTAATTCATTTACACAAACTAGCATGGCCGGATGACACAAGAGAAGGCCTACATCCAGCCTTAACTTAAATACATCTCTGAAATATTTAGTAAATATGTTTTTGGGGATAGTGTTAAATACAAGTCATTAATGCCTGTAATTTAAGTCTTAAACATGAGTGTGCTTGCTCAGTGCAGGAAAACAATATATCTTTGCACATTTTCAAAACAAATAATCTGTTCCTACTGTTGTCAAAGAGGAATTAGCTGACCATTTGTCTTTCTCCTCAGCAGATGGTTACTCCACCGTTGACCAGAGGGACAAGGACTGCAAATATAAAACGGTCGACAGCTCGGGGGACATGACAGAACGGGAGCCATTAAAGGTACAGGCAGATTTCATTTGATCTCACGTGGTACCGAGGGTAAAGACCATCAAGTAACGATGTCTTGTAGAAGATTTGTCACGTCCTCTCTCTCTCTTTGTGTTTCTTTTCCTCCCTCTCCACATTTTCTGTGGTGGTCCTCATTAAACTCTCTTAATCATATTGATTCTTTAAAGAGGCTGGAAGTTGTCTTCTGTGGACGATGCCACGGCAGCTCCGTGCTGTGGACAGCCTCAGATCTGAGAGCCACCAGTTAATTGAGTGTAAGCTTTTGGAGTCTGTTGAGTAATTAATCTGGGACTGATTAAAAGAACCGCCAACAAGCACACTTTGTAGAGAGGAGCCTTGTTTGAGAAATGAACAGGCTGCTGCATTAACAAGAGGTCGTCTGCTGATTACAAGCAGCAGCCAGAACTTGGTTATTGTCAGACTGATTGGCAATCCAACCTCAAAGAGCATCAGAAGATAATGGCCTCAGAGGATGACTTATGGCATGTCAGATGACTTGCCAGCCCTTTCGGTTGTTTTGTTTTCAGCTACTTGAGTTCATGATGAATGGGATTTGCCTTGTGAAACTCTAAAATGATTATAATAATGAGATAACTCCCATCACCTGAGCTATGCTTGATTTTTTAAATATTTAGATAGAACAGTGTAAGGAAATGTGCACACAACTGTGTGCAGGGAAAACGTGTACATTTCTAACAAGGTTGAAAGTTACTTACTGGCTTAAGCACCTCTATCATTCAGCACAGCTGAGGCTTCTTAGGTTTAGCTGAGTAGACAAGCTTTCTTGTCATTTTTAAATTAGTCTTCAGGAATAGTTCTCCAGACTTTTTAAAGGACTTTGCAGAGCTCCTCTTTGGATGTTGGCTGCCTTTTGTTCCAGTCTATGAAGTTGATCCCACAGCGTGTTAGTAATGTGGTCATACAGGCTTTGGGGAGGATTCTTCACAGCACCTGTTGCCACTGATTTGCAATTCAGTTCATGTGTCTATGTAAGAAAATATCACTGAGATGATATTATTTCGATATTCATAAGCACAGTATTGATTTTTTTAACAGCATATGTTTACTGATAAGACATATTTAAAATTCTTTCTTCATCTTGTACATAAAGAGCGAGTGTTTTTATTTGTTCTGCACTAAAGTGTAGATCCATCTTTTCTTATTCAGGAAGTAGAAATCAAAGCATGTAACAGCTTTGAGTGCTTACTATGCTGTGACAGTGTTTTTATCTTAATCTAGTAATAAAAAATTGCAATATATTGTTTTGCTTATAGTATTACAGGATATCGTATTGTTTCCCCTATAGTGTGATAGATGTTGTTTTACCAGATTCTTGCCAATACACACCCTTATACACACCCCTATACACACCCCTACCTTTCTCCCTGTTCCGTTCCTTACTGCTGACTTCTTGATAGGTTTCTTTTTGTGGAGACAATCTCCGATAAGGCTTCAGTTAAAAGCACATGGCTCAAATAAAGGTCAAATGCATCTCTCATGTCCTGTACCAGGTCTTTTCTTTTATCTGTAGGACATTAGACTTATTTGTTTGTCCTTTGCTTTTATATTTTCATATTAACAGATGTTTTATATTTTATTTATATTTACAAACCATGCTGAAATTTTCAACTCATAGCTGTTTGGAAATAATCTTGTTGGTTCAAGTAGACTATTCATGCCCGTCAAATTGTGTTATCACTGATACAATTAAAGAAATGGGACCAACAGGATGCTGAGTTTGGTGCGTTTATATGCTTGGATAAGTTATTGGTTAGAGTCAAGTGGTATAAGCTCATTTCTCTGACCCTCAGGTAGGGTTGAGACTGAAACTGAGTTGTATGAAGCAGCCTATATCCAAAGAAAAACTCTGGAAGTTGTCCTTTAACTCAGTCATCATGGTTTGATTCAGGATATTTTTTTATTATGAGAGTATTTGGAATAACAGGAAAGAGTAACAGCATAGATTCTTGGGGTTTCTAGTCAAGGTTGACACACTTTTCATCATATTTAGGCAAATACTCTGCAAATAAACCATCACGTCCTGAAAGGGCAGCTCACAAAGCCAACAGCAGCAATCACACAGTATGCAGTGCTCATTCTCAGAGCAACGGCCCACATCTGGCGTTTCATCGAGGTCTTCTCTGCTGCTTTGAATTCAGCTTGGCTATTGAATCCCTTTTCTCTTTGATTTGCATGTTTTGGAATTCCTTTTTGTAATCACACACTTCTTTTTAAAACTCTTTTAAGCAGGGTACTAACATTGCCTGTTCTGTTCCTGGATGCATGTGCGTGTGAGTGAATATGTGACATGTACTGACCTCTTCTTTTGTTTTTACTGTTTTTGTTTTCTTTTTCTTAACCCATGCTCCTGTGGCTACAGAATGACACAAATAGGAAACACTATATCAGGAGTAACAGGCCTGCGGTCAGTCTGGTGGACGCTTGTGATGTTAAGCCCCAGCCTGTTGACTCCTGGGTCTAAATGCATGCATGGTAGGTCTGAAAAATTCAAGCACAACCAAAAATAACTTCCTGCACCTCATGGAGTAGATTGTAGCATCTTCCTTATCCTCTTCTGTACCGCCATTTCTCCCTGTTTTCATCTCACATTTTATCACCCTGCTCTCAGAGCAGCCAAAGGGAGATGTCACCATTGAAATGCATTCACAATAATCTATTTACATAGTTTTTGTTCTTTTGCTTCATCAGCAAAGGTAAGAATCATCAGGAATTAAAAGAAGCAACATTGTAATTGTTAAAATGACAAATGATCAGGTGGAATGTAAACAGAAAGCAAAGCTTCAGCAAGATGTTGCTGCGCAGGGAAAGCATCCGCCAATATAACTTCTCTGCTCTTTATTAATAAAAATACAGACTTAGTTTGATGTTTACCATTCTACACCTTCTTGAAATGCCCACCCAGCCTCACTCGTTACTTCCACAGACAGACTCTGCTGAAAATGGTGGCAAATGATGAAGAGAATCATTCTTTGGCTTTCTAAAACGATCCTCCAGAGTCTCAGGTATCCCTTAATAAGTATGCATTTGAGAGTAGGAATAAGAATTGTGCATATGCATGCACACACATTCAGCTCTTCACTCTGTCTGCATTTATCATTTAAACCATTTATTGGGATTAATAATTCATGTGACCTAATAAGTTGATGATGGAAGCATGCACTTATGCGTTGCAGTGGAGGAAGAGCTAATGCAGTGGAAGCATTTGCTAATTTCAGTATGTAGCATTTTGGTTTGTTTAGCATCCTCTTCATGGTAGTGTTTGTGACAAGATTTATTTAAAGTCTTTTTTTGTTGAGCAGAAACCACAAAAGCACTCAAATCTAATGAAGGATTCCTGTTAGCATTATCAAGCCTCTATATCTGGTAATGTTAACTTAAGCTATAAATATATTCCTGTTAACTCTCATTCCTGTAGTTTTATCAGTCATTCAAGCTCTCACAAAGTGACTTTCTCAAGGCTGCGAGCTGATTCAGGTTCACCTCAGTAGCTTTCCTTTTTCTGTCATCATCATCTTCCTGCCTTCTCCTCGCTGCTGTTATCCTCACCTCTGCCAAACCCGCTCTGCCTTTCTCACCATCATCCTCTTATCTCAGTCGTCTTTGTCTGCGGCCATTCATTTAGTTTTCTCTCTTCCATCCCCTGTGCTGTCGTGGGATATACCTCACATGGGGACATGGGAGATAAAGTAGTGTGATTTGTGGCTTTGCTGTGATTTTGTCCCTTTAGTAAAGTCTAAAAAAGCTACAGGTAATGGTAAAAATGAATCATTGGGTAAGTGTTCCTCACTTCATTTAGCCCTTGCAGGGTTTCATTCAGCACATTAAGCATCTGTCTCCTCCCTCCATTTGCCATCTGGACTGGTATAACTCCAGCTGTGAAAGCGATTTTCTCAAATGCTGTCATGATGCTGATTGTGTTGCTGTCAGGTGTTAACTGAAGAGTTTCACTCCAAATTGGCATTAGCTGCTGCCAGCATGTGAAAAATGGGTTTAATCTGTGAGAATATTATCTTATATTTTAAATCCTTTAAGCTGTAAATTTTTTTGGGATTGAAACTCATCATTTACTGGCATTTTAAAGTAAAGAGTTTAGCTTGTGCTAATATGTTTTCTCTCTTTTATTTGCCCAAGGCCTAAGATAGCAACAATGCGACACCCCAGCTCGGAGAGGATCTCTCATCACCACTGCCATTTCACAGGAGCTCATGTTTGGAGGTGAACTTTGTACAGAAAAAGAGGATTTAAAAAAAAAATGATCACAACAGTGACTACCCAGCAGCAGAAACTGTTCAGTAATGCTTTTCAGACAACACGTAAGAAAAAAGAAAAAAAAAAACCTACTTCTTTGTCATATCTACATTCCCACTGGACATCATGTGAATTCTACAGTGTTTGCTCTCATTGAGCTGTACAAGAAACACAGAGACGAGAGGCTGGTGCTGGTGGCTGAGTGGACGTGTGACGAGCAGAAAGAGGCAAGTAAAGCAAAGTAGATGGAAGAGGAACGTGCATTAGAAGGAAACCTGTTGCATTTTTAAGCTAAAAGACGTTTTGTGGGAGAATTTTAGTTTTGTAAGCAGGTTTTGGACTTGTGTGTTTGAAGGATACTGAATGTTTGTTCTGGTAATGATGGCGTGGAAAATAAAGCTAAAACAGCGGAAAGAGAAGGAAGTCATGGCTGAGAAAAGCTTAAGAGAAATGGATGAACACAACACCCCACCCCTACCCCCAGGAGTCTGCTCTGATGACCTGAAAACCCATCTGGGTTCACTATGTTTTTCTGTGATATTAAAAAAAGCGCACTGCTTTGAAATCATGTTTGTTAAAGAAGCGATTCGTGTCTGTTTTAGAGAGTGAAGTGCAAGTTGGAGTTGGACAAACGCAAGTAACAAAGTGCATCTGGTGAAGTTATTCTTTCTGTTCACACCACAAACACACGAGAAAGCAAAATAAATAAATAAAATGAACTTTGCTCCACGTGAACGAGCCCAACAGCATCAGAGCTGCTGTTGCCTGCGTTCTGATGCCACTTCATGAGTTTCCTGCCTGGTTGCTGTTTATCAGTGTTGTATATTAAATCTGTTTTTTTATACAAGAGAGGAAGATGTTTTGTTGTTGAACTGATAGGTCTAAAAGGTTTTTTCTTTTGCCTCTTATGTTGGGTTTTATATAAATGTATATTAGAATAAAACACAAAAAATCTTAAAAAATGAAGGAAAACGAAACATCACACTTTTGTTTGTTGTATATTAATATCACCTTGTTTGGAAAGCACATGCCATTTGATAAAAGCTCACCATGTTTATAAACTAAAATAACCATCTGTTTAACTTAAATGTGTGTCAGATGTCGCGTCACACAGGTGATCACCTATTTATATTTTCTATTTGTCAGAGAGAAAAAAAAAGTTTATCAGTGTTTTTCTTTATAGAGATGATGAATGCAGGTTTGTCTACTCCTATCTCACTGGTGGGGGTTTGACAGAGGAAATGGAAAAGTCTGGAAATGACAGTGTTAATAAAAAAAATATTCATTTTTCTCCCTCATGCATTTACTGATCATCTAAATTCCACCATCCCTCCTTCACTGCTGCATTAAACACAAATATGAAGTTGTGAGCATGAAGAAAATCTGTACAGATGTTTATATTCTATTCTTTCCAAGTGCCAGTTTTCTGTGGTGTCGTTTGGATATTACCTAAATCACTTGTGCAGAAAGTGAGTGGAGCTGGACGATTGGATGTGTCTGGAGGCGGAAACAGAGTAAAGTTTAAAACATGGAGGTCATATAGTTTATATTTTTACAGCGGTGTAGTGTGAGCAGTTTGAGATGCAGAATCACGATGCCATTTAAGAGAACCCAATTTAAGCTGGTATTCTTCATGCGTCTCTCACTCAAGGTGAATGGCATGTGCCTGCGTTGAAGTCCGAGTTTCTTTGTGACGTATGTGACTTTATAAAGCTTGCATATTTTACACAGTGTTTACAAAGATGTACGTTGTAGTAAAAATCAAAGAAACTACAAAACAAAAAGAAAAAAAAGCATTACTGTATATTGAATCCAGATTCCACAGGAAGATATATAAACACAACACCCAGCATCCCTTGTGTGTGTCCTCCAGCGTGTTCTTTCACAGGACAAAAATGTATGCGACTGTCCGTTTTCTAAATGCACTACACAGTGCCACCGCCAAAGGATCTGAAGCTGTCCTCACATGAATTAATTTCTCTTTTTTGGTTAGAGGTGGATCGTACATTTGCAGAATTAAGAGCCACACAAACTGTGCTGTAAAATACACGGACACGCATCAAATCAAACAAACCTACCTTTGTAGATAAAACTGATTCAAGACCATCAAAATGACGTACCTGAGTAGCAGACGTGTTTGTACCTATCATGTGCCTTAACCTTTTCCATGGTAGATAAAGATAAGTGTGTTTTATATAACTTTATTCCTCCCCCATTCCATCTCTTCACCTTCCCTCCATCCCCTTTCACCCCACGAAGCTCACCACCTCCTCCATCCTACAACACTCTCCCTCTGTAGTGTAGACTGTTGGCAGGTTTCTGCCTTGTATCCCATTGTATCATAAACTTTTAAAAAGGTAGTCATTTGAAAAATGGGTTTGATTTCCTAGAGAAGTAAAGTTAATGCTTTGGTAGCGGGCAGAAGCAATGCCACAGTGACAGAATGTAATATGTTAATTTTACTAATACCCAGAGACAAATATTACGCTTGTTAAACATATGGAAAAATACTGGTTTGTAGAGTACAAATTTGGTGTGTTTTCAATAAATAATGCCTGAAAATAGAAACATGCCTGGTTTATTGTCTTACAATGGTTTGGTCATTATTTCTTCTCACGTCATGCCTGCAGCCCTCAGTGGTAGAGATGCATTTCAGATCTTTCATTTCAGATTTTTAAAAAAAATTTAATCAAATTAACAAATAATATTTAATTTGCAAAGTGAAATTATAAAAATAGAGAACACAAGGGAGCAAGATCAAGATGAACACATTATCCCATTGATGCCACTGCATCAAGAACTAGTTGACAGAACCACATGTGTATGGGCTTACTGCTGGAAACTGCCACATACTATATACAGTTATTTATCAACAAATGCTATACAATACATTACTGTTCAACAAAGAAGTCTTGTCATCGTTGTCCAGAGCACAGTCCAACAGCAAGACTGTGATTATATGAGTTTATATCAGTGACCTTGGCAGATCTCATTCTTACTTCTGTAATATCTCTTTTAAGCATATTTTTCAAGTATCCATTTCCAGCAAGATGATGTAAGAACACATTATGCACGCATTACAAACGCATGACTGAGGGTAAAAAAAAAAAATCATAAAACTGATGGTAGCCTATAAGGTGTCTTGTATAAAGATGCTTGGCAGAAAGCAGAAAGTATTCTGGTAGATTGCACACACACTCTGTATTTCTGAATATCAGCTCCTGTCTGCAGGGTGTACATGTAGAACAAATAGAAAAGTATTCTCATTTGATCATGTGACAATGGATCTGCAGGGAAAGTATAATTTTTCTTCATTTCTAAAGAATTTTGCATGAGTAGAAGAACCGACATTACAAAGGGGTAAAAGATAAACAATCACATAGTGTTAGAGACAAAAAGGCCTGTAATGAAAATATTTATGCTTATAAAAAATTCAATCTAGTCTCTGTGGATTTACACAGATAATATACATTATTAAGTAAAAAACTATTTCTTTCCTTTTTTATTTATTTAGGCAGGCAGTCCCGTTTCCTTTTGTATTTCTTTTCAGGCATATACATAGGCACACTCGTCAGGTTCAGGGTCCTTTTATAATAACAACATGGCGGCCTTCTGTAGAGGCAGACACCGTTGGAAAAGATCTGTCTGTTTACATGTTTTTAAGAGAAACCTAACAGGTAACAGGATATGTATTTAGACCAGGATATTCTTTAAACCACAGAAACGATCGAAGCCTCTTTTGATAAACAAGCTCGTGTAAAATGTACCCACTGATACCCTTTAACACTGCTCGATGTTACGCTTTAAATAGATATGATTTTTATCTCATGTGTTGCTGCAGCGAATTTAACATTGTGACATCGCTGTTTTTAAGTGAACATGGCTAAATACACACATTTAACAACGCTTTGCAGGACAGTGTTCAAAGTCACGAGAACTACAAATCTGCTTGGTGCTAAACAGCTGCTTCAATGTCACATTGTACAGGCTAGTTACAATACGTACCTGCAGTGACAACAACTTTTATTACACCACCGTGAAGAAGAAGCTGTCTCCACACAATCTCCACACAAACCCATTAATTATCTCTGTGTGTCATGTAATTCTTCTGTGGCTTACATGACCATGCTATTAAATCAGATTTCATTATGTCTTGACTAGACTCAATGATTGTAAACAAGCATTCATTGTTTAGTGTTGTCTTACAGACACATACAACTATGACCTGTTGGTTATTGGTGGAGGCTCCGGGGGTCTTGCTTGTTCCAAAGAAGGTGATCTTCTTCCTTACTGTCTTATTCACTATTATTTCTATCAATAAAGACTTTTACTAACTAAGTCCTTATTATACAGCATCACAGCTGGGACAGAAAGTTGCTGTCTTAGATTATGTGGAGCCAAGTGCTAAAGGTAAAATACATTTCCATTTTCCCCCAGACCAAACAAAGGTTTAAAGATTCAAAAGTTTATATCCGTTACTTCAGGGGTGTCTAACTTCACTCCTCGAGGATTGGTATGCAGTGGTTTTTTGTTGTCTCCATGCTCCAACACCTACGGTGACAAGAACCTGTTGGATCCATTGTATTAGCACCAGGTGCTAATTCCACTGCAGGGAAACAACAAAACCTGACAGATACTGGCCTCTGGGGACTGGAGTATGACATCCCTGTGTTAATTACATTAAAACATGTTTTTTCTAACTAGGTACCAAGTGGGGTCTTGGTGGGACATGTGTCAATGTTGGCTGCATTCCTAAGAAGCTGATGCATCAGGCTGCTCTGCTTGGTACTGCAGTCAAAGATGCTAGAAAGTACGGCTGGCATATATCAGGAACAGTCCGCCATGACTGGTAAGTATAAAGCGTGGTTAACTACTCTGTAGTGTTTAGACAACAGGAATGGCCAGACACACCTGGATTAATTAGTGTGACCAGTAATGAAAGACAGGAAACAAATGTGCTGTCTAAATTCAGGAAGTAGTGGAGCTGTGCACAGAGCCAATTGTGTAGTTTTAAAAAAAAGTAGCTAGACAGCACCATCTTGTGGTGTGGTTACAGATAGACACACATCCACCTCTTCAGAGGATGTGGCTTCCATTGAATTTAGGTTATTATTTATGCTCTCTTTTTGGACCCAATTATAATTTCTGTTTGAGCTCTTTTTAAAAAAAAATTTAAGCACAGTTTGCTAAATATTCTTAGTCTAATTTTAGATGATACATCACAATTTTCTATAAAAACAGCTCATTAAGAAATAATACCATCTTTACCATTTTAAAACAACACATTTTAAAACAGCCAAAGTACGATGGCGAGGTATATTATATTGTAACCTGTTTTCCAGGGCCACCATGGCAGACGCTGTTCAAAACCATGTAAAGTCTCTGAACTGGGGTCACAGAGTTCAGCTCCAGGACAAGTAAGTGACAACAATCTGTTTGTTCTCACACTTTCTCATTACCGTAGCTGCAGATTTTATTTACAATATTTTTTTTAGCTAATTCACCTAAAAAGGAAGATTAACAACACAATAAATGGGTAAGTCTGCACACTGAGCTAAAAGGTTGCACAGCTAAAGCTAACTTTAATCTTTGAAAGGAAACCTCTTCACATTATAAATCCTTATGCTGTATCTCTAAGTTACAAATGTAGCCCAGCAGCTCATCTTCATCTCCTGGTCAAAGGAGATTAGCATCATATTCAGAACATACCAAGTGCAGCCCTGTTATTGCCTCCTCTCTGTGTGTTTGTAGATTTAAAAAGAAAGTGTAGATGGTAAATTATTCAAAAATGTTTGTGATGGTTTGTATGAAATCAACAGCAGTTAATGTTGACGACTCTACATATGAGATGTGTTTGTTTTTTGTTTTTTTTGTTGCAGGAAGGTGAAATATCTCAACCTAAAAGGAAGTCTGGTGGATGAACACACAGTCAGAGGAGTGAATAAAGCAGGAAAAGAGGTACACTTCTCATTCACATTAAGATATGTGCATACACAGTTGTCCTCAAACTTATTCATACCCTTCCTTTAAAGAAAAGGACACATTTACAATAGTCACTCAAATAACTGGAGGCTAAAAATGTAACAATAAACAATAAAAGGCAATTATATTTTAGTTATGTAAGATAGTGCTTTTGAATTGAATAGAAAAATAATAAAAACAGACAAAAGAGACAGTTTTGTACAAAGTAAAGCAGTTTGCTGATGAGCTGTGGGGAAAATAACGTGATCAGGAGCAGAAGTCTGACAGAGTTACAGAAAACACAGGATTGCAGTGATTTCCTCAAAGGATCTAATTTGTTTGCTTGTTTTATTGAAATATTTCTATTGAACCAGAATTATAACAAAAACACAATGTCATGATTTTTACAAATTGTTTTATTGTTACTTTTGTCATTTTCAACTTAATTCAGTGACCGTTGTTTATTTCCTTTCTTTAATGAGAGGGTATAAATACGTCTGAATACATTATACAGGGAATTCAGATATTAACTATTATAAACACAATTTTCAGCTGTGTGTCTGAATGCTGGTCTCTTCCATGTCAGTTTAATTTTGATATAATTAATGCAGTCTTATTAAGGAAAGTATTGCCAAACAGTCCTTTCCCTCCAACCGTTAGCTGTACCTCCACCACCCTGTAAAATATGATGGGCACCTCAGACTCTGGATGCTGGACAGATCCTCCATCCACCACAGAGCTGACGCTTTATCCAAGATGTTGACTGCTCAGCAGGGCCTCGTGCCTACTGTAGCAATGAAACATCTTCAGAATGAAAGGATGCATCTCACCTTTAAAACATTGCACAGAAATCTTGGTTTGGGGGCTGAATGTAGACACATAAATAAAAACTCAGCTAGGATAAAGCATTAACTTGGTTCTCTGCAGGAGCTGAGTGTATTTAGCTGTAAACGTGGAATGTGCATTCACACATTTGTTCTTTATCCAAAACGTCTCAGACCTAGTTAGTAAAATCCAAAGTGCTTTTATATCAGAGCCTGTATTGGGGAAAGTTTGGGTTAGATTTGGTCTATGGTGATGCAGACTGTTCCAGTGGTCCGCTTTTCTAATTCTCTGTGTTCCCTCCACGTCACCTTTACAAAATCACGTTTAGACATTTGAAATATGATACATAATCTTCACACTTCAACTCATTGCCTCCCAATCCTGATTGTTTCTCACTCCCTTAACCGAGAGACAAAAATCTCTTATATAAATATATTCCTGTTTGTTTTTTTCTTTTTACTAAATAATTTAATTAAATACAACCCTTAATGGACTGCTGTACTTATTATGAACGCTTCTTAGTTGAAGGATTTGAGGTTTTCTGTCATCATCTTTATGCAGAACACTACGGAGACCACTTCATTTCATTTGACATTTCCTTCTTTTTTAAGGGGTATGAACAAAAGCTGCTGCCTCACGTTTCCGTCTCTTCCTACAGACAATCCTGACTGCCAAGAACATTGTAATCGCCACAGGAGGACGACCAAAGTACCCTACAGCTGTAAATATAACCGTTACCATGTTATTATGGTTGCATACATGGCTCATGCGAGAGCCTCACCATGTGGAAACTCTTCCTCCTTTTGTTGTCGTGTAACATTATTGATAGATTTGTTGATGGATACATTAAAAGTTTTATTTTGTACTGTAACTGTTATAACAGATTCCTGGAGCGATGGAGCACGGCATCACTAGTGATGACATATTCTGGCTGAAGAAATCTCCTGGAAAAACGTGAGCACGCTGCTTTTCTTCTTCCCACTTTTACATATCAACACTTAAACATGTTTGGTCTAATTGCTATGTAGGGAAGATTTAAACCACTCTGTGTCCTCTATGGCTTCACTTAATGTGAAGTCAGTCAGCCCCCAGAATATAACTTGATCCTTGATTGTGGGAGTTGTAGCTTCGTGTTCAGTACAGTGCACTACAAGGGAAACAGGACCTCCGACCCTGAGAGAATTAATGCCTCTTTACCCACTGCACTACCTTGCTCACTGACACGGTTCATCCCGCTGTCACGCACTGTGATCATTCATCAGAGACATGCAGTTTGTTTTTTTCCCCTTTCCTGTCAGCCTGTCCTCGCCTCATGATTCAGATTAGCAGCGTGCATCCTGACCTTTACAGAACAAGCCCTTTAATCCAGCCATTTAGCTGCTGTCATCACCTGGTTAATTGGTCCTTCCCTGACGTTTCCTCTTGGCACATCACACAGATGGTGACTAGTGGTTGTGGTGTACCTGCACTGCGGAGGCTGTTTGCTTCATGGTGATAGATAAACGGAAATAATTATTTAGATATTTTAACTGTTTGTGAGTCAAGGTTGTCTACATCCCGGGATGTGGACTTAATTGCTGTTTATAATGCTTATTTTTTATGTAGATTTTGACAGTTTGAGATGATGATGGGGCCTTTTTGTGTGTTTTCGAGAAGGGGTACACAACAGCCTGATGCAAGATCTGATCAAGAGCATCAGTTTCTGCATAGCTTAAATTAAGTTATTGGTATCCAGAGTCATTAATGTTATTGAAGTTGTTAACCACTTGGTGGCATTACAAAGTAACATGAATGAATTATGTGCATCAAACCCACCACTAAGTTGTGACAGTGATGATAAGAAAGGTTTGAACTTTCTAGATTTCTGCACGTGTTAGTGTGAGTTCTCTCCGGGTACTCCGGCTTCTTCCCACCATTATTCCATAGGAATGAATGTGAGTGGTTGTCTGTCTCTCTGTGTTGGTCCTGTAATGGTCTGGTGACCTGTCTAGGGTGTACCCCACCTCTCGCTCAAATTGCTGCTGGGATTTGCTCCAGCTACTCGTAACCCTAAATTGGATAAGCGGTTAAGAAAATGGATGGAAGGTAGTATATGTTTAACTCATTCCACAATACTCCAAATCTGTTTTATTATTTGTGCCTTTTTTGTGCCCTACTTTTTGTTTACCAAAAAAGAAAAGGTAAATAGGAAATCTTTCCTGAAGAAATATGACTTAAAGATGATGCATCTCGCCACAGCAGCACCAACAAACAGCCGTCTACACAGAAGGCTGCTTTTCTAATTCCTTCCATCCATCCATTTTCTACCGCTTATTCCCTGAATGGGGTCATGCGGGAGGTGTGTGTGTGGGGGGGGGAGCTAATCCCAGCTGACTGTATTTGTAATTATATAGGAAAATAACCTCACATATAGCAAATATGTATTTCCAGCTTAAAATGACCTTTTCTCAGCTTCTCGTGTCTTTTTACGCTTTATGTGTTTTTTCTCTTTTTGCACTTTTTTCTGTTTAAATCTTGGCAAAAACATCTTGGAGACTTCATCTTAACAAATTAAGGAGTTGTGTTTAGGAAGAAGGTAAAAAACAGGAAAAAGTCAGCAACACATTTATGCAGGATTTATTAAATTGTCTGTTTGGGAGCTCAGATTGATTGTCTGCAAGGTGTGCAGGTGATGTGTGTAAACCCAGAAATTTTCCCCTGCACCTATGGATCTGCCTGCTGAGTAGATTTGTTGAGCATTCCTCTTGCTGTAGATGATGATCTCCTGAGATGTGCTCCTGCATGTGGACACCATAATCATAACAACTCCATTGTGGCTCATCGCATGACCCTCTTTCTTTTAAGATCAAGTTCAGACACATGATATGACATGCTCCTTCAGACTTCACTGCTGTATTTCAGATAATATTTTCCCATCAGTAAAATTAAACTTTCCTGGCCCAGAAGCAGCAAAACAGGCTTAAACTATGATGCTTCCATTGCTATGTTTCACAGATGTGCTGAAGTTCTGATGGAGAAAAGCAACACTTTCCTCTGTAAACACGAAGCCTTTAACCTGTCTGTCAATAAATAAATAAATAGGTTAGTTAAATTAAATCAAATCTAACTCCCTGTCTGCAGACATTGGTTAGTGTTCACATTAGATTCCTACCTTTTAGAAACTTGTGCAGTCGGGTCATTATCTGTGCAGGTGAGTTTCCAAAAAGCTGCAGGCAGAAAGGCAGTGTTGGACAGTGCATGTGTGTGTGCGCGTGTGTGTGGTTGAGGGGGGGTTACAGCTGAGGGATGGTTTTATAATTAGTCTTTATGCATACACCCCTAAGTGACAGTCTTGGCCTCGGGGCTGAAGTTAGACTGCATGCACGCTATCAGAAGAAAATACTGAGTGTGTGCCAGTAATTCAGAGGACTGACCAGTGTAAAGAGATGATCTCACATCTAAATGTTTGCTAAGCTCTTTGCTCTAAAAGAGAAAAAATCCAGAAAATAAAGAGACACTATTTAAGCATTAGTTTGATCAGGGCACGCAGTTAACATGCTCAGAAAAAGCAAAATACTTCAAAAACATGAACTTAAGTAAAAATAAAGGAGCCATGCATTTTTTTTCACATTCTCTGTTTTTAATTTTAGAAAAGTTGAAAAGCCTCACACTGTATCTGTGCAAACCGAGCTGCATTGTTACATCCCACATTCTGTTAAAGATCTGACATGTTGCAGAGCCACTCATAAGCAGTGATCAGGCATACAGCCCATAACATCAAGGTGTCACTATGGTGACATTTTGATTCTGATTAATTAAACTCATTAGAGTAAAGAAGCTATGCACAGTTTCCATCTTTTAAATCTGTGTAACTTTACTCAAAGTGTAGCAACTGGGAATGTGGGAAACATAGGGCTGATGTGCAGCTTAAGACATATTTAAAAGGAGAAATGCCTGTAAAATGTCCATCCATCCATTTTCAACCGCTTGTTCCCAGAGCGGGGTCGCGGGGGGGGCTGGAGCCTATCCCAGCTGCCTATGGGCGAAAGGCGGGGTACATCCTGGACAGGTCGCCAGTCCATCCAGGGCGCCTGTAAAATGTTAGATGGTTAAATATCTACAGTAAGAAACAGCACTGATTTATTCATTCATTTTTAAAACTTACCTTATCAGATGAAATACATGTTTCAGTATTAATCATTTTATCATTTAACTTCTTTTTGGATGGTTATCCTATAGCTGCTGTTGTCTTAATGCACAGGCTGTCTGAATATTCATTGAAACATATCTCATGGGGATGTAAAGAGTTTCCATGCAGGGTCGTCAGCTGTCGTGCATTTGGTGGAAGTCGCTGTTTTTTTATGTTCACAAGGCAGAGAAAATAATTTCACAAAATAATGGAGACATCAGAGCTTCTCTTTAATGAAGAAATGTATACGGTCTTTGATGGAAATTCTAGCCAGCGTGGAAACACAAGACGTCCAAATCTCTTGCTTGTTACGGCTTTTGAAAAACCTGCCCAAGGTTAACAAGCACTCAAAGACTGTTCAAAGCAAACCTCTATCCTCAGGAGTTGGAGAAAATGTAAGGCCTTGGCCACAGTTGCTTACTTCATCCTGCTACTCAGCAGACGGGAAACAAGTCTGAGGACTTTTAGCATGTCTCTGTATTTGGATGACTTCCTACCCCAGTTGTTATTTTAATTGGAAGTCTGGTGTCGTGTGAAATATTACTTTTGACCGCAGCCTGACTTTGACAGAGATATTCTTAATTAGACACATTAATATCATTCTCTCCTATGCTTTTTGTATTCCAGTGAATGCACTAAAGGCATGTTCCATATATTTATAATTTTGTAAAGGCATTATTACCATTGTTTCAAATGCTGTACTATTGTGTTTTAGTTGAAAATGAAGTCTCAGCTTCATAGAGTGGTGCAAAAGCCAAATACAAGGCGAGGAAGGGTTAGGGGTACGGAGACAGTTTATCAGTGATGAAAGCACAGAATCAAACTAAAGCTCTTGATCTGATTTAAGCCACTTCACAATACGTGCTAAGTGCTGCAGTGCATAACGGAGACGTGGGGGAGTATGGGTGCCTAGGCTTTTAGGAGTTGGAGTTGGTGTGGACAAGCTCAGGATGCGCCGCAGGCAGCTGGAGCAGACTTAAAGGGGAAAAAGGTCTGCTTTGGAGGGGTAAAAAAGAGGGCAGAAAGTGCCTCATCCATACGGGTGATGGGCTTCACTCAGCGGGTTGACGTGTGGACTTGAGCCTTGAACATGGCACACCCCATCCGCAGGGATTAGCCTAAACGCTAGCAATTAGCCCTCCTCAGTGTCACAGATCTTACAGCTGGATTACAGGTGGGATTCACCTGGACCACACACAGAAACACAGTTTTTACGTTTTCCCTACACCTCTTCGGTTTTGCAGTTCATCACCTCTCTAATTCTAGGATTAGGGTAAACATTTTTAGCCTTTGCTTTGCTTTGTTTTATTTGGCCAAAGTGCACTGTGCAAATGATGAAATGTATCTTATTGTATTGTTGGCACTGCTAAGAGCTTGTCTTTCTTTGTGTTTTGCAGACTTGTTGTTGGAGCCAGCTGTATCCTTTGTCTGCCTGGGGGCTTGTAAAAAAAAAGCCACTGTATTGAGTCTGTTGACAATCAGTAGACAAATTCCACAAAAAAACAAGTGTTTTACAAGTGTTGGTGTGTAAGTTTATGGTGCTGAAACTGTTGCTTCTTTTTGTTTCTCTTTAAAACTAGAAAACTGCTATTAAAAACTATCAGGCCTCGTAAGTTGCAGCTACTCTTCACATGACTACTGTACTTGCAGATAAATAAAATGTCTGTATTCCTTAATGAGTTTTACCCAGATGTGGCTCTTGAATGTGCAGGCTTCCTCACAGGCATCGGCTTAGATGCCACAGTAATGGTTCGCAGCATCGCCCTCCGGGGATTTGATCAGGTACTGATCTCTGATCTAAAATCTGAGTATTCTGAACATAATGAGAGTAATTACACTATAGGATTTTTTTTTCTGTAGCAAATGGCAGGTCTGATTACAGACTATATGGAAGCCTATGGTACCAGGTTTTTGTGGAAGTCTGTCCCAAACAGCGTGGAGAAACTGTCTACCGGAGCCCTGCAGGTGATGTGGACTAACACCCAGACTGGCAGCGAGCACAAAGACACCTATGACTCTGTGTTATGGGCTGTTGGTGAGTTTATAAGTGTTATTTAAATATAACGATATCTGATCCACTTTCTTAAAACTTGTATTAATATCTTTAACACATGGTGGATTGCAGCACCCATTCTGTTTCCCTGTAATGTAATGAAATGAAACACTGGTGTGACTACATTGTCCTCGCACCACTATCATCGCTATCATTGATAGAATGCAGTGTCAGCAGATAGTACAAGAATCAAGGCTGAAAACAAAGTAATAAAGCCTGAGTGATGGGAATGGGCAGAGGAAGTGTTAATCACCTACTGCTGCCTCTCTGGCTCCCTGGTTGGAGAAGGGGCAGGATGGAGCAGGATGCACCCAGACGCAGGTCACCATGGTCCCCTCTTTGTTCTCCGGCTGCACCTTCCTGCTCATGCCAGCCCTGCGGAAACCAACCTTGCATCTGTCACTGCCATCCCTGCCCGTGGCCCTCTGCCTGCCATCGCCAGCAGCCATCTTCCTCCTACTTATCTGTTCTTTTTCTATTATTCTACCATTTCGGTTCAGTTTTTCCACCAGCAGCATGGGTGACAATGGAGGGAACATCCGTCAGGGCCGCAGTCGTCTGTCTGTTTGTGTTGAGCGTTTTCAAAAGAGAAACATCCGAAAATTTGATTTGCGGTTGTGTGTGTGTGACAGCGACAAGGATGTGGGTGACCCCACAGCTGATGTGGTCTTCATTCTTCCCTCTCAGTGCTGAATTCCCACATCATCTTAGTGTGAGGCTAACATCTGATTCATACTTGCATCGGTGGATGTTTTGACCTGCGTGAGATGGTGCCTCCCATGTGTTTCCTTAAAGTGAGAAAAATTAGACCCTTTGGGAAAAATCAATGATCACATTTATTTCTGCAACATCTGTTTGTTTTCAGCACTTTTGAAATCTGATTTGAAATCATTAAAAACCCCACTCTTACCAGAAATTGTCATAAAAGTTTCATTTGGGTTGCAGCAACTTTGCAAAATCCTCTTGAGGGCTGCATATAAAAGACAGTTTTTGTTCCCATACAGTTTAGTGAGAACTAGTCACTATGTGGCCTCTGCGCTTTGATGTGTGGATGCAGGAGTTATGAGTACAAGGCCACTTCCCTTTACCGTGGCCTTACATTAGAGGCCAGGCGGGGTCCTGGGCCTCTGTGGAGTTATTAAAGGCCGGAGGGGACTGGGGGACAGTATCACTACTGTCTACCACATCCTTCTCTGAGGCTCTGCCTCCCTCCACCTTTCCCCTGCTCCTTCCTGACCTCATGGCCGCTCCCCTGTCCAGGTGTGCCCATAGAAACACAGCAGGAAACAGAACATTTCCAAGCTTCCTGTCTGCGTACTTAAACTGAGCACATTAGTCTTCTCCCTTGCCACCCTCTACCAGCACTCAAGGATGTCATTTAAAAACATTTCCTTTTTTAAAAAATGCTCTGTTTCATACAAGCGGCAACCTTTGGGGGTAAAAGAAAATAAAGCTTGAGTAGAACTGCTTAAATTCACACGACTGTCTAGGATGTTTAAAAGATGAATGCAGCCAGGATGGCATCACTCACTGGTTTGTGGGCTATCATTTTAAAGTCTGTTTTTTTAATTACACATCCAGATTGTAGGTTTTCAAAGCCACAAATGGATGTAGATGGGGTGGATCTGACAGAAAAGGAGACTGTTTAAGAACTCTTACCTCTTAGTTGGTGGTTTTCTTCATACTTAAATATGAAAAAAAAATCTTTACACATATAAAGAACCATTTTTAAAACTTTTTTCTCCACTTTAGGTGTATAGGTTATTGAAAGGGCAACAGGTAATACAGTAAATGAAATGAAACATTTGTCCTAAAACCAAATTTGGGAAGTAGGATAAATAATATAAATAAATAAATAATATTTAACACAATAAAAAATCTAAAATTGCTATCTATTTAAAAGATAAAAATGACAAGAAAACAGAGACAATACAAAAATAAATGCAAAAAAGCACAAGTTAAAAGCATAAACCTGTATTATAAGAGAAAAGCATGATGGAAAGGGAATTTAAAAGAAACGCCTCAAGTCATTGTGGGTGGTTTATGTGGTATCAAATGGAAGCATGTTAAGGATTAGTGTATGACTTCCTCTTTTTTGGTTAGATCCATTAATAGATCATCCAATAATGAACAAAGCTGTAAGCTGTTTCTAGAGTATATTAGCTGTTATGTTACCATTTCATCATTATTATATCCTGCCACTGTGTTACATTGAGTGCATTAGAATCAGCCTAAAAGTCTGAGGTGTTGTCAAGCTTGTGAAATTTAGGTTTCAGTTCTCAAGTCATTTTTTTGATGATTTTTTTTTTTTAAATGATTATTACATTAGCATTATAGAAATGAGTTTAAAAGTCAGGACCCACCACTGTCATCACATTTCTGTTAGCATGTTGCTGAGGTCAGATTTGTGTAGATACAAGCAGACTTTGAGCCAGCTGCAGGAGCACACACAGACTGAGGGAAAATTTGCATGTGCTTGTAACTTTTTTTCCCCTCCCTCTAATTTCCATTTTTGCTATTACAAACATATGTAACTAAGTTGCTGTTTAGGCTTTTTTCTTTTTCTTTATCTGTTTGCATCTTAAAATCTTTTTTGGCTTGAAATGAGACACGCCGGTTTCTGGCAATGTGCACCATCCATTCCTCCAACAATAACAAGCTTCCGTCTCATTGCTCTCCCTTTTGTCTGTGTTCATTAGTTTGATCAGATAAGCTATCAGCTCTCATTTTAACATGTGGAGGTTTGTTGTGGCTGTTTAGCAAAGCAGTCTTGAAGCTTCCTCTTAACGTTGCAGTAGGCTCTCCCCAGATCAACCCATTTCATATTTAAACCAAATCTCTTATCGACCAACCCACTGTTGTTGTGTCGATGCTGTACAATGGACCCTCACTGCTGCTGGAGCTTCAGACAGGAAATAAAGACCAAAACAATGTCTTCATTTCACCTCATTTTTCTAGAATTCAGACAAACTAAAGAATGACTCGCATTGCAGTGTTTTCGTCTCACAAGACAGGAAAATATTTAGAAGTCCTGTCTTGGGAATTGGTCATGACGGACTAACTTCCCCCTGTCGTCATTCTGTGTGCTGGATCCCATTCAGCCACACACGCTGTGGAGAACCAGACAGTCCCCGTAGCCCACTTCTGGTCCGAGACGAGGGGGGAAGAACGTTGTTCTTCGGCTCCAGCCAGGAAAAGGGGTCTCGGGGGTTTGTTATTTTTACTGTGCGATAGCATCTACATGGGTACCTCATGGCTGGGTGTTTATTATGCTATCCAGGCAGGTTGTAAGGAGCTGCGCTGAGGTGGTAGGGGGGTGGAGGGCATGTGGTCCAAGCTCCATCACCATGGAGACTCTGTGTCGACAGCATCAGTCAGCCATCCCCCAGGAAGTGTCAGAATTGGCACCTTGGGATGTCCCATGGGGTTAACGGGATACACATTCCCAGCTGCTCATCAGGTGCTCCTCCTGAAGCTCTCCTCATCTGGCCAGATGTTGTTACTATGTTTATTAACTTTACCTACAGCTGTTTTGTGAAGACACTGGTGATTCTGTCACATAAAGACTGAGTTAATCATTATCTAAAACTCAGAAATATTCAGTTTTGTCCTCCATGTGCAGTTCTGTCATTCAGAGATTGCTGTTATAATAAATTCTGTGAGTTTGTGAGGTTTACACTGATTCCTTCTCATTCCTCTTTGCATTATTTAATGTTATGTTTATCAAAATAACAATGTAATATTGCCCCTCTGTTATGTGTTCTTGTGAAACTCAGGTAGAGCCCCCGAAACCAAAGCCCTTGGCCTCGACAAGCTCGGCGTGCAACTCAACACAGAGACGGGGAAGATAGTTGTAGGTGCTGACGAATCTACCTCAGTGCCAAACATCTATGCTTTCGGAGACATCAGCGAGGTGGGCATCATCACCAGATACCGCTCTGACTGCAGAATCGGCTTTAATAACAGTGGCAACTCCAAGTATAATTACTGCTCTGATTTTAAACGGTAAAATTCAGCACTGTGTGAACAAGTTACTGGAAGTCCACACCCACACCAGTGACTGTAAATGCTTTTCATATTTGAAACAGCTGGCCTGAGTATGTGTTGACTGAATTATATAAAACTCTTGTTGTCTTCATTTATTTCACCTCCTCCTATTGTATTTTATGTTAACAACTATTAGTTTAGTGTCTACTATAGTCAAAGGAGCTCCAAATCCACATTTTATCACAATAATTTGACCAATTTTACCTAAAGAGGTTTAAAAAACAGAACAACTGTGTAAGGTTAGGTCTTAAAAACTATTTGCTTAATAGATTCTGACAGCTTTTAAGGCTTCTGCTGACTGCTAACCTTCCACACATGTGCCTATAACTTATGTTTTAAAATATCCAAATTATACATTTTTTTCTTTTACCTTTTATGAAATTTTCTGATTGCATTAAAGCCACTGACTGCTACGTTGTAGGTCACACACACCACATGCTGTCAGATTATATAACAGATAAATTTGCAATGTATTTCATAAGACAAGCAGCAGCAAAGAGGCCAGTTTAAACATTTTTCAGTTTTCTTTCTCTTAAATGTATCTTTTTTTGAGCACACAAACCAGTTTTCTTCTAACCTGTTATAACCCGATTGCAGACATAGGCTGCACAGATCGTGCATGCGTTGGGGCTGGATCCATGTTAATACAAGTTAAACCTGCTGCATGTGTTGTTGGTATTGTTTTTTTCACCACAACCAGCTGCGAGCTTCCTTCCTGCCTCCCAGGTCTCATGACACACAAACACACTCACAGAGCAGCCTCTGTGATTGACAGCTCGCTTTGATGAATCACGGTCCTCTCAAGTTTGTCTGTCACTTTTCACAAAAGCAGAAAAATGTTTTTCCTTTGCTTTTTTTTATGCTGTGGGGTTGATATCCTGTTTGGTTTGCTTCATACTTTTTTTTTTTTAGCTAAAACTCTCAGAAAGGAGTGTATAAATGCTGGATAATGACACAGGCTGTCTGGCATGTAAACAGTTACTGAAGACACATCCACACACGCGGTGGTGAGGAGAGGTTTTTAGACAACAGGATGTGCGGCAGCAATTTAACAAGTTGAAGTCATGTCTTTAGAATTGCCCTGCAGCCCTACTGTTTCCTGCTCAGCTCACTTCTCCTTGTGGCTCCATGGTTGAGTTTTTCTGTTAGTAAAAATATTTGAAGTTATAAAATGAAAAGCAGTGTCAGAAATGCCATTTTCAAGTCTTTTCTATTCTTTACATGTTAAAACTCTTCTTGTTGCTCACTAATCCCTTTCTGTCTTTGACCTTCACACACTTTCTGGTGAGAAATCATGTGCAATCAGATATTTTGTCAACAAAACTGACCAGTGGGCAAACTTTTACTTGTGACGTTTGACGCTGCTGTTGAAATTCTTAATAACTTCAAGTTCTTTTTGTTTTAGGGTCGGCCTGAGTTAACCCCGACGGCCATTAAAGCTGGGAAGCTCCTCGCCCACAGACTGGCTGGACAGAGCAATGAGCTCATGAACTATGATAATGTAAGGCGCACTCTGAAGGAGACTGATACTTCCTCTCTGTTTCCCCACAGCTTACACCAATGTGGTCTTTACTGCTTATTGTTTTAGTCCTCGTTTTAAGCCAAATTATGGCTGTTTCCTTTTGTTTGGTCGGACTCTCCTCTACACCGCCCTTCGTCTTACTGTTAGCCTGTCTTTAGGATGAGTCATAGTACAATATGCCAGTATTTTCCAAAATATAATCATTCTTCATCATTCTTGGTATATAAAGTCATCCCTCAGCAAGTTTTAATTGTGGTTTTAATATAGTTGTTGCATCCAACAAAATTAGGGATGATGGAGGACTTTGTAAGCTTGTTTTGAGTAGTATTTAGTACGATTTTCCTATTATATAAATCTGTTTAAAGAATATAATTATTTCTATATGATCGCTTCAGTAAACAGCAAGAACCCTGCTTTTAATTACTGAAGCAAAAAGCTAAAAAAAAAAAAAGAAAATTCAGACCATAATACCTTTTTAGTCAGTCAAAAAATTAAAATTTTTTCAATTATTTTTTACTTTTTTTATTGTACATGTTGGCAGGTGCCCACAACAGTGTTCACCCCTCTCGAATACGGCTGTGTTGGTCTGTCTGAGGAGGAAGCTGAGGGGCGACACGGGAAAGACGGCATTGAGGTAAAATCCAATGACTGTATGTAACGATCGCAATGCAGAAAATCTGGGTGTAAATATTGATTCTAATGTTTGAACCAAGAAAGCCCAAGCTTTGTTTTCCATTTAGTGTGTTTTCAGCTGTCTGAGCAACAATACTGTTGTTGCAGCTGTACAGTCTAACCAACTCATGTTGCAGTTCATAGATACAATTGCATCGTGACCTTTTTTATATTGAAATTATGTACACAGTGTTTGTGGCTTCATGCTGTCAGTGTGCATAAAAAACTACAGAACCCTACAACAGCTATACAAACATTG
Organism: Pseudomugil gertrudae; assembly: GCA_037177535.1. Lineage (NCBI taxonomy): Eukaryota > Metazoa > Chordata > Actinopteri > Atheriniformes > Pseudomugilidae > Pseudomugil > Pseudomugil gertrudae. Next base: position 21,662,110 of record JBAMHV010000012.1, read on the forward strand.
GCACACGCTTACGCACAATGCAGCTGCAAATGCTCTGTATTTTACCTAATAGTATTCATGCACAATGTACCAGATGCCAGCAACACCTGCAGTTGACTGTCGATAACTGGTGCAGCCGGAGAGCTGGGGCTCCTGGCTTTGAGTGACGGGCAAGCAGGAGGTCTGATTGAGGTGTGTATGGGGTGTTGACAGGCACGCTGAGATCTGAGGAGAAGCTGCAGGACTAGCCCCCGACAGCTGCACGGTCCTCGCAACTTGTGTCGGCACGTTCGCTCATGGAATAAAACACTACACGCACGTTTCAGGGGTTTGAAACCCTGGCAGTATCAGAAGCCACAAGAGCCTACGTTTCAAGAGAGCTATTTAGGTTTCTGACAGCTGTGTGTACCAATCGTGACAATGACAGTTTGTGAGGGAGGTTTTCTTAGTGAGGTTTTTGTTTATTCTAATGTGTCTAAATTAAAGATAGAACATTATGGAGTCACTATACACTGCTGATTTTATGCTGCAGACCACTCAGTATATCACTAAAAACACTTCTCTTAAACTATTGCACGGTTGTGTTTATGTCTCTGTAGGTCTACCATGCCTTCTACAAACCTCTAGAATTCACTGTGGCCGAGCGTGATGCCAGCCAGTGTTACATAAAGGTATGCACCCAATTGTTTTATCAATATTATTAAGGGCTTGGAATAAATTTGTTAGAATCCTTTATTTGTATTTGTGTTCACGTGTGTGTGTTTACCCTGATCCAAAAGACTAAGGCAGCCAAAGGGATATCTGATTGATATTACTAAATAATGAGGTTATGTTGTGGCTTTTGGACTAAGGTTTAGATTGCATGGACTGATTTACCAACATAAAAGAAAAATAAATAAATAAACAGATGAATAAATTAAAACAAAAGATGAGGAAGCAGTAAAATAGGTAACACCAGCTATGTTGCTGTGTTTACTTAATTACTGACTAATTTATTTACTATTTAGGTTATTTGTGAGCGTGGAGGCAACCAAAAGATCCTTGGTCTGCATTTCACTGGTCCAAATGCTGGAGAGGTCACACAAGGTTTTTCCATGGGCTTCCAGTAAGTTAATTTACTTTTTAATGTTGTTTATAACTACAGAACATTAATGTCCACCAATCATATCTAAAGCAATGAGCTTGTATGTATGTAAACTATTTAAAAAGATATACTAATGCTGATACTAGTTTAATAAGTCACTTTAAAAGATTGTGAGTTGTAATTTCAGAATCTGCAAAATAAAGAAGTTGATTGTTTGTTTTTATCTCAGGTGTGGAGCAACATATTCTCACCTGTTGCAGACAGTCGGAATCCATCCAACCAGCGCTGAGGAGGTGGTCAAGATCAATATCACAAAGCGCTCTGGCCTGGACGCCACAGTAACGGGCTGCTGAGGTTAAGCACCTCGGCCTCTGAACACATGATAAGCACACAGGAATCTAAGCAAAGGCGGAAGGAAGTTAGTCTGGGTTTATCCTGCTTTTTCTCATTTTAACTCCCCATTTCTGTGGCTCCCATTTTCACTAGTCTGACTGGGGTTTCATCCCCACTCTGTCATTGACCAGTGATACAGGTCATCTCTGATTGCACGGTTAATGTCACTGACATATCGTGTGATAAGCAGGATGGTTATTATCCCATGTGTGCACATGATGAGTGTGTGTGCTCTTAAAACACAGAGCTATAGATCAGGTTAACGAGAGCCTGGGCACAGAGCAAGCATCTTTTAAATAAACAAGCTCATCAATCAGGATTAAGACTTATATTCAGTATTTTGTTGAAACCACATTAGAAACATAGACTGAGTCCAAATGTTCTTCTGAATATATATATTCTGCAAATATTGTTGTTTCTCTGGCTGTACTTCCTGTCCATTAGTCTTGGAGGTGACACATACCATACACCTCCCCACCATGACACTGATGGATGGCCCCAGGGCCGTCGCCGCAGCGACACCGCTCCATTTCCCATGGACACACACAAACAGTCAGCAGGGCTCCCGTCAGTCAGCCAGCCATCGAAGACCTGAGCTAGGGAGCCCCAGCCTGTTTAGGGTCCAGCAGAATGCAGCAGACCCCTTCCTTTTCCTCCCATGCCCTTCTATGTCCACATGGATGGAAAGAATATAGTGGGGCTACTAATATGTGCTGTCAAAAGCTGTATGGATGCCACATCCCAGGCACACAGAACTGGGTTTATTAATAACAGTTCTGTGAGAGTGTAATTGCAGGATGTATTATTCAGCCTCACCCAAAGGCGGCACTGTTGCCTTCTAGTTCTCTGGTTTATTTCTGCCAAGAGCAGATGTGATGATGAAGTAGTCACTGTACAGTACATTAGCCTCAATGTATTCAGGTTGCACATTTAATCCTTTTAATCCCTTTTAAAAGGTATGTGGTTTTGGAAGAGGCAGGTGAGCTGGCTTGATTAGTGCCAAACTGATAACCCTTATCTGTTGTATATTTACATGAATGGCAGGTTAGCCCCCAAGAGTCATCACCCTTGAAGATAAGGCTACTTGTTTATATCAATAAAGCATTAATGGACCCACACAGATTGCCAAAGCACTCAAATGTCCAACCTGCTGCTTGTACCGAACATCTTGGGTTTATTAAGTAGATGAGGAGGAATACTGTCAATAAAGTGGGTTGCTACAGAAATTGGGGAACCAATGATGAGCCTGCTGGCTGTAGTTTATTTTTATTTGAAGTCTAATCTGTGCAGTCTGATTAATGATTCTGATGAGGGGAATGACAGCGTGCCAGGAGATGGAGAGATGAAAAAGACAGAGAGTGAGAGCTACCAGGTTTATTTGGGCCCAGGCCTAAGGAGATGGAGCCGAGTTCTAGCTTCGGTTAGGGAGGGCAGGGGGGATTCCTGTGTGCTCTGTTCAGGGCTGAGGTGCTGACTGAAGGACGCTGACCTCCGCTCAGCAGGAACAGCTTGACTCCATCACTTGGAGCACAGAGGGGCTCATATGCTCCAGCACAGCATGGCCATGGAGTGAGGTGGGGGGCTAAAGGTGGAGAAAAGAAGTAGGACGGGTAAGGAGCAGACACAAATATCCACCTAGCCAACCAACATAACAGCAAGCAGAGCCCAGGGTAACTGAGTCTATGTTCCTGTGCTTAACGAGCCACTTCAGAGACCCCAGGGTGAGCCCAAGGCAGCGTGAGGGAAGTTATTGAGGCCATCAGCGTAACTGTTATGTCTGTTTGCTTTTTACCATCCACTTCCTTTCTGCTGTGTCTCATGTGCTCTGTTATGAACGGTCAGAACAGCCGCTCACATGCCAAAAACGGAAATCTCTCTGCTTTATTTCTGTGAAATCTCAGTCTAACTTGAATGATTCCTGTTTGTTGTTGATTGTTCACTCCAGGCCAGAGATTTGACCTGTTAGCCTCAGCTGTGCTCCACAGTGGGGGATGTCAGGGTTCAACTTTCAGGTCGGCCAGCTAATGATGACCTGCACTAAAACCCAAAACTGGGGAGTGCAGGCCTGATGTCACCTGGCCACAAACTTTAGTACATGTAAATAGAGACGTGTAATTTTCCCTTAAAGCTTTGTGATACATAATTTATATGTAAAGTAATAACACATTGTGATACAATGTCAACATTAAAGAAATAATGCCCATTGACTGAGACTTCAGATTCTTCTTAAAGGACTCAATGGTTTCTGTAAACATAAAATGTTTTTTCTTAACCTCTTTTAATTCTGGTGAACCAAAATAAGTGACACCTGTTACCATGTTGCTTTTGAGCTTAATGGGAAAGTTTCTGAGCATCCAGAAGCAGTCCCGGTTATTAATCAACTCCAATCTGTTTCGATAAGCACATAAAAGCTGGTTGTGCACACAGGTTTTCATGAAAGGTATTGCACAGGGTTGCTTACACACTGGTGCATCTCACAAAGAAGCTAAACTTGAAGACATAAAATGAGAAATTGGTCATTTAACTCCTGTCATGTGGGGAGCTGACATCTACTGTTAATGTAAGATGATTAACTAATCTAATTATGCCAAAAAGTAATCCTTTAAATATTCTGTGCTCCATTGCCATCGCTTCATATTGTAGTTGTGAACACAGTGTGGGCCTCATGCTACCTATAATATGCAGCACATCTGACTTTCTTTTCTTCACATTTAGAACAAGAAGAGATGGACACACTTTGACCCAGAGTTGTCTGCTGACAGCTAGCTCTGCTATTCAGCCCTGTCACTCAACCCTCTGCACCAACAATGGCAGAAATTCCACTATGTTTGTTTGGTTAAGGACAGAGCTCTCTGAAACCCCTGAACCTCCTCGAGATCCACAGCAGTCTTCCTCACTCTGAGAATAAAGTCTGTCAGTCCTCCTCCAAAGTTCACCCACTGTCTCAAGAATAGTCAACCCCATTTAGCAGTTGTGTCCCTTCTTGTGCTCCACAATGGAGCAAACAGGCTAAATCCACCTTGAAATGCACTTAGTAGAACATGTCAACATGTCAAGGTGCGCTCGGTTCTATGCTCCATCTTAATCCAGCCCATTGAAGGCTGACAGTTGTCTGTGAGTCAGACATTCACGGGTCTTTGTCACCTCAGGTCTGGAGCTCTACCAGCCATGCTGAAAAATCAGAATCCTCCTACGCATGTTAAAACATACTTGCTGGATATACAACATCACAGTTGCAGCAAAAGCTTGGAGGGGAGAAACTGAAGCATACCTTGTGTAAACACTAGCAAAAGAAAAGTGAAGGATTGAAAAAAAACTCAGCTAAGGGGGGGATTATGCTTGAGAGATGAATAAAAGTCTATTATGACTGCAATGTACTACCTGTATCTGGCTAAAGATCTGTCAGCCTGAGTTGCTTGCAAGGCCCAGATGATGGTTAAAAATTAAATTGAGGTGAGCACCTAAAATATCCATTGGATGTAGGTGTTTTTTTTTTAATTAGGCCTCCCAAGATCAAGACAGTCACCCTTCTGACTGTCTGAAATCAACTTAACCTGATAAAAGGCAGAGGGCTGTCAAGATGAGGTGTTCTTGTACTGTCATTTGCTGTACATGCCTCATTAACAAAGACTTTTCATCCAGAGGCTGAACTCTAGGCACAGTCGGCAGAGTTGATACTCCCCACAAAGAATGTCAAGGATTCCTTGTTTGTTACTTCTTGAGGCCACATTTTGACTTTGCAACAAATGTAGCTTCTAGTAATATCTAGTCAACAGTCTACTAAGCCTGTTAGCTTATTCTGGTGCAAAGCAGAAAAAATAGGCAAGGTCAGCTCCTGTTAGGGTGTGGGGGTCCTTTTGGTAGCCCAGTAGAGGTGAGGCCCTGTGAAATGAGCTTATCTGGCCCCTGATAAGAACAAGATACCCTCAGGAATGGTCTAAATTCAATACACATGGCTGCTGCAATGGCCTTTATCTCTGGAGATGAGGGTGTTTGAAAAGGGATCGCATGTAGCGCTGTGGGTTGGTTTAGTTTATCTAAACCGGTCCAACTGATACATTCTAACACAGTACACCAGCGTCTGTGGAAAGGACCAAAAGGGTTCGCAACACCACGTCATAGTTTGTGGTTTCAATCCGGAGACTTCATTAAGAGAATGATTCCGATCACCAACCTCAGCTCTTAAATCATATAGTCAGGTCTTCTGCCACACAGGAAGCTTTCTTATTACCTCTGGAAGCAGCACAAAGATTTACTGAGCTCATATTTGATGGTAGCATACATCAAAGGGAGATGTTTGTTTGAACATGTGTGCCAAACCATGTCAGTTCGGACTGTTTGCATGCATAAACATATCATATTCACACAGTCTTATGTTTGGATCCAAACAGGACAAATCTTGCTGTCTTTATTTGGATTTGCAGGGGTTGCGATTGTTGCTGCACCTCAAACAACCCTCTTGATCATTTTGTCTGTTTGATCAGCTACACTTTTGTTCATTACAACAGTTGACGTGGATTAATAGCTCAATAAATAATTTTATTGTCCAGAATTGCATCAGCGCAGAAATAAAAAAGGATTTCAGCAGGTTTTTTATGTCAAAAGTCTGGCTTAAAGATGCTGTAAAACTGAGCCAATTAAGCTGCTTTACAATGATTACCTGAAGACAGTTTGGTCAACACTGATTTGAACATGCCTGATGACACACAATTTGGGGATAATTAGCTTTATGAGCAACTACATAATGTTTTGTTTAAAACACCGGTTAAACAGAGAAATCCTCGACACCAAGCTGACGGTTTCCCCCTAAATGTGTCTGCTCTGGGGCTCTAGTGTTATCAGTCTGAGTCACATCACATAAATCAAAGCCCCTTCCACTGCCATGCCGGCTTCCCCCTCTGCAACCATGACATGTGCATGGTGATGTGAAAGCTGAACCATGAGCTGAGCGGATAGTAATTCCTGCTGATGGTCACTTCTGGAAACGTGAGTATTGTGAGAAGACAGGCACACAGCCTAGCAGCAGAGATGGACTGCATGCTGAGTCTGTCCTCTGAATGCTGTTAATGAATGTCAGATTGATACTGTCTTTCCTATTCATACAAGAAAAAGTTGTAGATGGCTTGTTAATTGAACCAGACAGTCTCCATGCATTCTGGGTGCAAGTGTTAGGTTTGCTTCAAAATCTTAGAGTTTGATTAATGACCTAACTAAGTTTATTTGTCACTCATCTGATTAGACAGCAGTAGGTAGTTTTTGTGTGTTTAAGCTAAAGGGAATGTGGACTCAGTAGTTTCGACATTATAAGCTCTCTTGTTAGTGTCCACACTTTCTGCATCCTTTCACTCAATACCTATCAACCTTCCACAAAAGTATAGCTGTGCCTCAACTTGGTTTCCAAGAAGGTTTGGTGTTTGCAGACAGCTCTGAGACAGTAGTAACAAACTTACAGCCAAGCATTGGTTGCACATGCATGCATGCAACCATTGTATATATACATCCAACTCAAGCTCAGTCATTGACTCTTGGCCTGAAAGATAATGTGGCAACAGTACAAACAAGAGAAACAGTCATTACTTGTCTCGTTTGTTTTTTTCTCCATCTAAATGTGCTTTAGTCTCTGTAGTTTGCTGCCATGCAGATACTGTACATCATGAATGGCTGTTTCCTGCAGATTATAACACTGCTGTATTGTAGAGCAGTTTTATATAGCAGAAAAAGCCAAACTAAAATAAACTGAACCAGGTAATAGAGAATAGCATGACTCTGGTTCTTTCTGAGCTCATTCTTTAACTGGTTTGTCAGCGCTGGAGACTCGCTTTCATATAAACGCTCAACTTCTGGATCAACATCTGCATATACCCCTGTTATCAGTCAGATAGAAAGCTATACATAATTTTCAGACAGTCTTTGATTTGATGCAAAATTCACATCTTAACCATTATTTTGATTTAACAGTATAAAAATAATGACAGTCTTTCCAGAAAGAGCAGTGATCTAACCACAAACCCACCACTCGGCTTCGTTTTCCTTACATGGTAATGATGGTAAAAATAATTTAGACCCTTTTGATATTTTCCACAATCTTTTTTTCTGATAGTCTTGGATAGCTTTAGAGCTTTACCACTTAAATCTCAAAGTAGGATTTTGATTTAGATTCAGATTTGTGTTGTTATATAGTGAAAAGTAATGTGCAAGCCTTTCGATGCACTTAGTAATCACCAAAGATATTATAAACACTGAATAAAACAGTATGACAGTAATATGGCAGCTTCCAACAGCTTCTTTTACTTGATCCTAATGTGCAATAAATTGTATTTTCCCAGATCAGTGATGTAATTTCTGATTCAGAGACAACAATTTTGTACTTTACATTTCAGTATAATAATTACTGGGCACTGTTTTATGGATTTAGGGGAAAAAGCGGTAGAAAATGGATGGATGGATGTTTTATGGAAGATCAAATGTTGATATTTCAACAATTTTTATAGGATTGCACTTATTTTTTTTTTTCCAAATTGTGTTTTTAAGCAGGCAAGAATGATCATTTTTCTTGCCTGCTGTTCCCTGTGGACGTGGCCATGGGAAACAGCTTCATCATTATAAGGGAGTTTCAAACAGAATTGATAAGAATAGTAACTTAGACACTGGGTACCTCCCTGCCATAATGTTCCAAGGGAGGATGGTTTGGTCCTGCTGATAGTGGCATTAAACTTGCATTTTGCCAGACTCCTCTAAGTGATAGACACACCAGTCACTCTTCGCCCTCCCTGAGATCTCTCCATTCACACCTGCACAGACGCCCAAGAAAAACACGACCCAGGTTGGCCTCACAACCACATTTTATGATACCTGCACATCCAACACATCCTCACTGTATCTTCTTTCTCTGTACTGATAATGTAATTGATATGTCTGCATGTAACTGGAGGAAAATGAACAATCAGCACTTTGCCTTTGTGGATGTTTTTGCAGCTGCTTTGCATAACTTGATGAGCACATTTTTTTCTATTATATTGAAACTGTTATAATTCACATGTAATGTTCATATGGTTTTGATAAGGTTCTTTATACGTAAAGTTGATTTGAATATTTTCATATCGTATAAATCTGATTTTTTTTTCTAAATTATAGCAGGTGACAATAAATGTTACAGGAGATATTTCAGGAGAGACATCATTATAGGATATGCATAGTTAACAAATATGTAAAAGAAAAATGGGTAGACACAGGAAAGAGTTGTGGAGTTTGGAGGTTTTATGCGTAACAGTATTACCTTTAAAAACAAAGCCACACTTTAGACAGCAGATTCTAACAACAGCTGCAAAAAGTGGAAATATTGAGTTTAAAATAAATAAAATAAACAGTTTAATTTAGAATGACCTAATATGAAGAGTCTTTGAGCTCGCTGTCATTTAAAAACAGCCACTATGTGTTTAAAACTGCCGCACGTCTCCTTATGTGTCTCAGAAAAAAACATCTTTTGGCTCATCAGCCTTGTAATTCAGCAGCCGATTCTAGATATCCTTCCTGTAGTTTTGTTCTCCATAGTTCTTTATTTCTCCATTATGAAAGCAGAGCCTGAAAGATTGCCAGCAGAGTGAATTATAGCACTCCCATCTATTTCTATCTCTCCGCGGTCTGCCCGCTGCCCACTCTGACCCACGGTCTTTCTAATTTGGTGATGAGCTGTAAAGTGACCTGCCTGCCCCGGCAGGAACAGCAGTGGGATTCCAGGGATGAACGACACTGTATACAGCACGCACCTCAACCCTGCCACCCTCTTCTACTCCCCTTCAGACACATGGGGAGACCAAAGCATCTGCTCCCAAGGGCACCCTGGCATTGTCCCCTGCACCAGCCCTACTCATGGGTAAGCTGAGATGCCAGGAATAATTGATGATGATGTAGGTGAAGGTATCTGTCTGAACAAGGCAGGAGACACTTTCTCCAACCTCCTGCAGAGGGGTTACTGTCCTGCCACTTCCATTTGCACTAATTGCTTTAAACTCATCAAAGCTCTACAACTGAGAATCCTTTCGTGTTTATCGTCAAATGCAGTGTTTAGGTTGAGTTATCCCATTTGTGAATTAATGGTAATCCTCATCCACAACCACTATGGATCAAAATATAGGCCTAGTGTTAAAAGGAGTGATAATATATGAAAAGAAGTTAAACTACTGCAAATCATTTGAATGCCATCATCTGTCATTAGGGCTTTAAAGACTTTTCTGTTGCTCATACTAGTGGATTATTTAGGTTTCAAACTCTGCATCTAATACATGCCTCTCTCAGCCACCTGTACTTTCTATTTTTTCATTTCAGAGTTCAGGGGGTATTGGCTGACTTTAATCCACGTCCACAGAAGAGGTTTAAAACACTCTGGTTTCATCTAATCTTCCAGCTCAGACCTAGCAGAGCTTGAAACTGGCTTTCCCCATGATAGGAATGGACAAATAGGGGTTTCTCCCAGTACTTCCATGAAAGGGGTCTGTGTGTTCTGTGGATTAGGGACCAGTGTTATTTCTGTCTCTGTTTCTCAATAATACTGAAAGGATGACAAAAAGAGGCTTCCCTGTTCTCTATTTCTTTAGAAAAGTATGTGGGCCTGGAGAGTTTCTCTCTGTTTTGTTAAAAATGTTGTGTCTAAAAATGTTTGTTTTCAGAAAATGTACTTTTAAGACAAATATAAGCATAGTGTGCACATCAAATACACACTTAGAATTTATGTACCCAGTAAAACACACATTATCTGCTCAAAGAAAAAAGGTGTATAAAGAGCAAGAGAGAGTGACACATATACAGAGACAGAGAAAGAGAATGCAACACACACACAGACACAGAGAGAGCGAGCGACACACACACACACACACACAGAGCGACACACACACATAGAGAGAGAGAGAGCGAGAGAGAGAGCGACACACACACACAGAGAGAGAAAGAGAGGTGGGAGAGTGGTACACACACACACACACAGAGAGAGATAAAGAGAGAGAGAGAGAGAGAGAGAGAGACGGGCGCTCTTATTTTGTTCAGGCACTTTCACGGACAGCACATCTGCTGTAAATAGAGGTCCTTCTAATCCTGCCTTGGCTATCCGCATCAGTTCCTCTGCATCGGTGTCTCACTAACATGGTATTTTGTGAAACTTTATTAAAGCGCCTTCTTTTTATTTTTAATGTAGCCGTAGTGAAACCTAATGAAAATGTATTTAATGTAACATTAAAGTATACGCACCGTTTAGAAGAGTAGCAGTGGGTGATTGTTAGCTCCCTGCTAACTTTAACTTGTTTGTAACTTCAGGAGATTCTTTAAGCAAATACTAAGTATAAATACTGTGCTGAAGAAAGCCGTCTTCAGGCTGTAGAGCAACAGATAACACAGGTTATCGGCATTGTAGCATGAATACATTTGCATACCAAACTCTACTCTAAATTAGAACAATTTTACAGTCATCTCTTATTCTTCTCAACAACTTCAGCAATACCTTATGCGTCAAATACCTTAGTTTTAAACCCTGTCTTCAAACGTAGTACTTAGGTGTTTTTTTTTTGCCTCAACGTACTGAAAAAAGATGCATTAAATGTTATTTTAGCAGCTGATAAAAGGTTTTCATATTTTTCAGAAAGATCAGATAGACTACTTTATAACTTGTCTGCCAACTAAATTAAAGTCATATACCAATAAAGCATAATGTGGAAAATATGTGAATGAATGTAATCCCTTAAAGGACTGTTAATACATTTTTAATTTAGGAAAGAACTGATTTGTGGTGAAAGTGAGTCATGAGAAATGTATTGACAGCTACTCAGTAGGTGTGGTAGCTGGAAACATATGTATTTATTTATAAACTAACATTGTAAATATATAATAGCAAACAAATAAAAAATCTAATTTGCATACATTTATTTAACACACACGCATATATATATAAATCTACACACACGCACTTTAAACCAGGGGTGTCTAAATCTGGTCCCTGAAATCTACTTTTAGATGCCCCTCTTCTCCAACACGTCTGAATCATATTGCTTAATTGTTTCTTCTGCTATCCATCCCGCTCCGCCGCGGCCTGCTAAGGAGCCATTCACTTGCTTCAGCTGTGTTCAACGAGGGTTACATCTAAAAGTTGCAGGACGGTAGATCTGGAGGACCTTTCGCAGCCCTGCTTTAAACAATTGAAAGACTCAAATGTTTAAAGAGATGATGTATATTCTTTCTTACTCACTAAAATTATACTTTGAAGTATGTAGAACCATATGTGTTTCAATGCTCAGGGATATAGACATTTATGCTGTAAAAATAAGCTTTCAGTAGTGAACATTTATTGAATAGTGTTATTTATTGAAAATAATTTACAAACATTTAGTTGAATTTGAATTGATTTAACATTTAATATCAATTATGTTGGGTTGAATTTAAGCTACATTTGAAAACAGTCCATTTTTATACTTCTATATTTGAACATGACAAGGTTTATGTAATAATTACTGCTAATTTATGCACAGGTCTGTTTCAATACCTAGTAGACAAAATATAGCTGGCTCCATGCCCTATGATCACGTACATAGTGGATTTTCCAGCTTTGCTCCTCTGTTTAATACTATTTTTATTATCTGTCTTTATATGTTATGCAAAAGCAGCCAGTTTTATGAGGTGCAGGTATTTAGTACAATGCACTATAAAAGACTTTTAACTTGTGAAATTAATATTTACTGATCTGATATCAGCTCAGAGTATGGTATCATAGTATCATGGTATCCTGCACAGCTGTGACAGGTCAAATTAAGTTATATAATGTGAAGCTTAACTTGACAGGCCTAGTTAATTTGCAAATTCAATAAGTTGTTACACTGGACAAGAAAGTGACAGCTGAACTCTGGAAATTCTTCATATATAGCACTTTGTCAAACATTTTGGTTATTGTCACAAGCTTAGCCCGCATGCAGTCACTTACAACACTCCAGAGATGACTAACAGCTGAAACATCACAGGTTTTACTGTTTTCCTGTCTTCTTTATCCTTATGTTGCATCATGTCTTTTCGGGATTAGAGCACAATAGACATTTACTTGTGTTCATGTCTTTGCTGTATTGACAGCAAAATCCTCACGCATCCAAAGGCCATCACACCCACACTGTGTGGTGATGTATGATGGCACTTGAGCTGTCAATCCTCTTGTGTCCCTTTGTCCTGTAGTGCCCAGGTAAACGACCTCATGGAGGAAATGGGTGATAATGCAAACAGATAAGGTTCTTGGTACCTGTTGACCACAGTCAGAACCTCCTAAATCAGGACCCTCTGACACGGTGCTCCATCAGTGCCTGCTTCAATGACACCCACAAGGCATTGAGCGCTTATCTGCAATGGCCCCTGCTTAGCATTCACGCCATTCACTCGAACAATGCTACCTCTTCCCGCTCATTGGATCTGTGACTGACAGTGGGTGTTGGTGCACTTGTGTCTGACTTCAGCCTCTATCTGACACTTGGCTGTTTATCCAGTCAAGATACCCCCACCAAGACACAATAAAGGGCGGTGTGTCTTCCTTGCTACTTCCCATGCTGTTTTTCTAACTGGACTTTTATAATGGACCTAGCTCTCTATTTGGCACGTTGGTTTCCTCCTCAGAGAGACTCTTATAAGACGGGGGAGGATTAGAGCAGAGAGGCTGACTAATGGTTGCAGAACCAGTTCACCACCCATCAACCAGCCATGAAGTGGAAATGCCATCATGGCCTGACTGAAAAGCGGGAAGCAGTAGATAAGACCATTGCCTTTGATAAACAATAGAATGACTAATAGCTGAGGTATGATGCAGGAGCCATAAATGGGTTTGGGATCTCATTTTAGGTCTCCCAGCTCAAATGTTCTAAGTTTGGCTATTTCTTTGAAAAACATATCTAGAATAGAGCTTTTGAGTTATATGTAATCTACTTTGGGTTTTCATCATGCAGCTCAGATCTCATATTTGATGAGACCGATATCAGAGTAGAGGATCTTGGGATCCCATGCCTTCATAATGGCCCCTGTGAAGCAGGAGTATTACAAAGCTTCTATAATACACCCCTGTGATCAGAATATTCCTCCCTCCCTTTTCCTATTTATGAATGGCTGAATTTGACAAGGGGGCAGTTGGGTAGTTGCTGATCACATGATACCAGCTCTAAGCAAAGAATGCGGACAGGACTCCCTCCTCTTTACTACTCAAAAAAGGGGGAAAAAACTTTGATGGCCTATATCATAACGAGAACACCCTCTGTCCCCTCCTTCCACGAAGCCCTCGCGTATGCAGCAATGCCGATGAAGGGAATGGGTGCTGCTGTTGAGGGGGCATGGGGGGGCACAGATAGTGGCTGTGTTTGATCTGAAGGTCGCCAGCCCCTTGCCGGTGTTGAGAGATCCTTGGCGGACGAGGCTGGCTCTTATTTAATAACATGAAGGGGAAGCGAACCTTTCTCTCATAATTAGGCCTAATTACCCAGTAGGTGTGGACAGACGGCCCAAGAAGAGACAAACTGCCTTTATACATGGACTTAGAGTCAGATTACCCAGAGCTGTCTTATCTGTTTCGGGGCCAGCAGGAACCTTGGTCCTTCTCTTTTGCCGCTTCCTACTGGTTTCCCTGTCCATCTCAGGTTTATTAATCAGTCAGCCTGATTTATTATGCCTTGTCCTGACACTCAAGTTTAATTAGGCCGAGTTAGTTCCTTTATGTGTCTAAGATTGTTTATGTGGATATGTTTAATAAAAAGAGTGACTGGCACAAAGAAATGCACTGACCTGTTTGAGCTTTTATCTACAGCTCAATCGCTTCATAAATGCTTCTTGCGAGTATATTAAAACAGATGCATGTCCTGGAGGATCTTTGACTTGTCCTGCTTATGCTGGACGTGGAAAGTCTATTTGCATTGACCAGCTTTCTAATTTCATGTGAAAAATACTAATATAACAAATGGCAGCCTGATTGTTTGCTGGGCCCTACTCATTCTGCTGGCTAAGGTCCCTGTGAACAGATTTGAGTGACATCCTGCCACTGTTTTGTTTGTTTACAGTATCTGTCTCCTTTTCTGGGCTGCCTGCATGTTTGTGTTTGGGTTTGTGGGTGACTAACTTGCAGCCACAACAACAGACCCATTGTTGGGGTTAGCTCAGAGAGTGGAAATGGTGACACTGGGAAAATAAGAGCAACACTCTAATTGGGAAGGATCAACAGGGTGAAAGTGGGAATTATACTGATCTGTATGCTTTAAATGTAGTTTTATAGTCCTTGAGCTGTGCTCAGTATATTGTCCATCACTCGCCCAGCCCGGGGTTTAGATTGACGCAGAGTTTTGACTGGTAGGGGAAGGTTCCCTTGCTGTGTCCATGACTCACAACTCCATGCAAGCTAGCTGCTAGAGGACAATAGGAAATGCTTAATCCACATGTTATCAGTGTGAGCCTCCCCCCTGTCACCCAGGCAGAGGACGCTGGCTCAGGAATGCAGCCTTACCCACCTAGTCACAGAAGGAGCAGATTAACTGATGCTTTACTCTTACAAAAACAGTGTTGTTTCTTTTCCCCTTTCCTCAACACCACGCTAAGCCACGCTTCAAGAGTTATTGGTTGAATTTCTTGCTAGTTCACTTCAGAGATAGGTGAAATTCCTTGGTGTTAACATTCGAAAGATTTGCATATCATTTCACAATTCCAAACGTGTTGCTTATACTTTTATAAAACTTGTTTGGCTTTTTTCTGACTAATACAAACCATAGTAAATATGCAGTGTATTCATTTAATAGTGAGCTTCCAGTAAAACTGGCATACTGGTTGTGTCATTCTGGGACATTTCTGCTGCAGTTCTGCTTGCTTAATTAGGCAGGCTGGTCAGAGGTCTCTGTCTCTCCGCTTCACAGATTCACATGGACAATTTAACCACTAACCTTCTGAAATGAGCTGCTTCTGAATGCCTTGGGCTCCAGTTTCAGTGTCGGCTGATTGCAGGGCGCAAAGGGGTTAAAGCACAAATAGAAGTGAGGAGCAGTGAGTCTTTAATCACCACATATGCAGTTCATACGCAAATATTACTGTAAAAAAATTTAAGACCGGTCAATTTCGGCTTACTTTTGTCAGCAGTTCAAGTCAGTTGTGAATTTACACAAGGGAGATGAAGCAGGAGATGCTTGCATGTGCTGTTTTATGAGAAAACATTTCCTTGAAGCTTGCCCGCGGCCCATTTGGTTTCCTCAGCTACCCGACCTACAAACGATATAAAAGCTGGAGATGTTACCTCTGCCTCTGGGACAACGGCTGTTGATCACAAGAGGAGTGACGAGCTTGAAGCTCTGTCTGTTTACTGTAATTAAGTTGTCATGGGTTGTGATTTATGATGTATTGAGTAAGAGAGGTGTTATCACATAGGATGCAAAGAGAAGGACTGAGAGGGAGCCACAGGGTTTGTAGCAGCTGACAGTAGAGAAAATACAGCCAGTGCATTAAACACGTTTATCTGTTGTTTGGAACAGAAAAACTTTTCTTATGTTCCATTCTGTACAGTCCGTGTGGAAAAAGAAGTTGAGACTATTTTCTTGATTATTCAAAAGGTATGTCCTTTAATATGAATACACTCCTCTGAAAGAATCCGGCTAGTTTAAATGCAAAGCATCCTTTTTGGAGGCGTGAACACTGTGTACATGGCCTGTCACAACCTCACATCTGTTATGTAACTTGTGTTTTATGTGCTTATTTAATGGAATCTACTTCTTCCAGCGTTCATGACAGCAGTGGTTTCCAGCCTGCTTACGTCAGTATCAATCCCACGATTGGAACAATGTCTCGTCCTGCTCCGTCTCCCATTTACACTCTGAGGGGGGCTGGTGGTGCCCTTAATACGCTCCACTTCAGCTGCAGAGGAGGGAGTGCTCCCCTCTTGTTTTCCGGGTGAGTCATATCAAGCATCACAAGCACATATCCACATTTGTTTTCTAGTTTCTGCCCAATAAATTGCAACCCAACTCTCAAATTTTACGCAAGTATTGGATGAAATGTGATGTGAAGTTAAGTAACTTCAGCAGTTTTGCAGGTCTGCAAATGGTACCATCCACATCTGGGACCTGAACAGCAGAAGAGCTGAGAGAACCTTAGAGGGTCACTCTGGTAGTTCAGTTATCTGGGTCAACATGCTGCATGCATCAGGTAACCTCATCAGGTAAGTCTCAGAGGTCACTCAGCATTCTGCTACCTGCAAACATGAGAGATTAATTTTGGCTATATTGTTAAACTAATGGTATCCCACTGCTTCAATCTTCTAGTGATTGCTTTGATTTTGTAATTAAGGACTGAAACTTCTGTCCTTTATTATTTGTCCATTACCGGTGCAGTCAGGGGCGAGATATGCACGTCCGACTGTGGGATCTGAGCGAGGGTCGCAGTGAGCAGGTGGAGTCTCTGTGGATGGGCAGTGTTGGATTCTGTCAATGCACTTTACTGGAAACGAGGCCTGCAAACTATCTTCTAGGCTTTGCTAGCCAACAGACAGAGGAGGTAAGACACCAGCAGAGGAAAGGATGTTTCTGAAAGCCCTGCTGGGATGGGTTCCTGCGTCAGTACAATGATGCTTCATATTTTTTAGAATAACTGTTTTTGGTGAGTAAACCTTGTGTGTGGTTTATTTTCTATTTTCAATCATGGTAAATGAACCATTAATCCTTTGAGTAAATGTGTTCGCTGTCTAATGTATTCAGCAGGAGGATAATTTTCCAATAATTGACAGGTAAGATGTTAACATCACGATAAGAAATAAACTTTCATGACCCTGACTTCACTCAGCTAAATATCACTATTGTTGCTCATATTTGTTGCCAGTTACTACTGTTTAGTATGTTAGTAGGATATTTAGTTTCACCACCAGTGTTCTTTTATGTGAAAGATTTGATGAAACTGCAGTCATCTATATTCCATAAATATGCACTCAAGTATCGTCAGAGAATCTGTGTGATAAATTAAAATTTAATTTGCAGCCAGTAGTGTTAAAAACTATCAGAATTTCATCATCAAAACATCCGCAGTGTGCATGTTGGAAAGATGTGATCTCAGTACCGACCGCTGACTAAATGAAAGTTAATCTTAACCAGTCAGTGAATGCTTCTGTCTAAAACACCTCGTTTTTCTAAGAGACCATAAGAAAACAAGTTTAATTTGAGGTTTTAGAGGGTAACTAATGAGCTTGTTCCTGCTTCTGAAGCTTTATTGACTGATGAAGTAAAATTATGCTAAGTATCTGATTAAATTTTTATTTATTTCTCTGTTGCCAGACAAAGAAAACTCATACATGATTGTTATCTGGAAAGAAATGACATTTTTTGTCTGTCTTGTAGTTAATTATCAACACCCACAAGCTTGTATTATTTTGTGTGGAGCCAGTGTCTGAGAGGTGAGGTGGGATGGGTAGAGGGCAGCCAGCTATTCAGGCATCTTTTATTGCCTTCAGATTCATGTTACTTGCTGTGCTGTGGAGGAGCCACACTTGAAAGGGCCGGAGCGGTCACCTGATCCAGTCAATCGTGCCTCTGCTAACCTCAGTCCAGCAAACCAGGCACCAGGGCGCCTGTGACTCCCAGCACCTCAATAATGCCATTGTCCCAACAGACACGGGCAGAAGCACCTACACACTCTTAAAAGGCAGACCAAAACATGCCACAGCCAATTTTGTCATTTGGGCTCACCACCCCATTCCACAGACATAACTGGCTCGGGCAGATGCTTATCATGCATCTGCAAGTGAAACTCCCACATAAATGCATTCTCTGAAAAAACAGTACATGAACACATGCCACGGAGCACGCTCAAAAACAGGATCTATCCCCGTAAGCAAAAATACAAGTTAATATTTAAATATGTAAGCATGAAAGCAGACAGCAGTTTCAGTCTGTCTGTTTATTCTTCACAGTGAAATTCCTGCCAGTAAATTACTGCTGTGGCATAAACATTAATTAATAGTGTGGTGTGTTTTATTTATGGGCAGTTTGATGCCACACAAGAACAGTGATCACCTGAGGCACAGACAAGTCCTTAAAAGCCCTCTTTGTCAGGCACGCAAAGGTAAACATGGAGGACAGATGTGGCCTAGTGCTAAAATACAGATGCCTTCCTTAAAAGGCTGTTTAATCCGAGAGCTAATGAGGATGAATATGTGGATCATAAGGACGAAGGAAGTCAGAGAAATTAGTCTCTGTAGAAATGTGGGTGCTTGCACAGAAATGCAAACTTTGTCACCGGGTCTATTAGTAGTCGTAGTTTTATCAGAATTGGTGCCAACGTGTGCAGGAAAACACCACCCAGGTCAGACTTTAGTGGGATTGATTATAGACGGTTTGGCATTTGCCCTCCACTGATGGATGGTACAGATTCTGCTCACAGCTAATTTAGTTTGGCGGACAGGCAGGTCATGACTTGGCAGACATCTCACAGACATACACGATATGTTTTATGTAGAGCTGCGGCTTCGTGAATATGTCACTGTGTTCCAACTATGAAAACAGATTAATTAAAGCAAAAATAGATGAGAATAAAATGGATTGTGCCTTGAGGATCAGTTGGATAAATCCCTGTTTTGGTCAAACTAAAATGTCCTAAAATTGATTAACTGCCTCTAAGTTTTATCTTCATGTTAATCAGATACCTTGTCTGCTATCATCTTGCACAGATTTTCATAGTTTCCAGAGGATTAATCCTAAAGCACAAAGTAAATGTTTCTATTTGTGTTCACATTTACTGTAAAGCCACCTTTCACAGAGATTTGTGTGGTTTTAAACCTTTAATCTCAAGTGAGTTTTGAGATTGCTTTATCATCTGTTTTCTACAGATCACGGTGATTGAACTGCCCAGTAAGACCCCAGTCTGCACCCTGGTACCGGAGGCTAAGCTGGGAATGGTCATGTGCATTAAACTGTGGCAGGTAAGTGGCAGACACTTTTTAAGTGTTGTAAATGTCGCGTTTTTTCATTTCAACCTTTTACACTAAACAGCAGCCAGGTGTCTTTATGCATGTTCTCATTTGCACTTTCTGTATTCACCCGCTTTATTCTGATTGGCCAGCTTCTCCTGGCAAAATTCAACAATAGAAAAGTCAACAAAAATGCAGACGTGAGAGGCGGCATGTGATTTACAGCCCGACAACTCATCCTGGGCCGTTTTTCCATGCATTTCTTCTCAGCTGGCAGCAAGTCCCAACACTGTAATTAGAGCACTGGAAGGGCCAGGGGTTCACAGCCATATATCAGCCTGCAGCTGTATATCCAATCTGATCTGAGCAAAAAAATTAGCTTTCTGTTTTGTAAATGCTGTCAATCGTTTTATTTTCCACCCATTAAAGGAAGCCTGTAATTATTTTCATGGTTAATAATTAACTCTTTGGGTTTGGGGCTGTTGGCGTGGACTGGATGGGGGCTTTTGCATTTTATGGGCGGTTCAGTTTACTAGGCGACAGATATAAAAACACAGCGTATCACTTTAAAACTCATGGTTAGGAAAGCTATTGCCCTGCACACTGCTCCTGTTAGACTAATCAAAGCTGCTCTTATAAGACAAATGCAAAAACGTGAGTTTCAGAGTTTGTGAGACACGAATGTTAGTCTCACCCTGTTGACATCAGGTTTGTGTTTTCCTTTGTTGTGCTTTGATTTCACTGCTGTATCCACCTTTTAGCATCTGATTTATGATCCAATGCTTCCTCAGTGTTGACTGCCAGGAAACATAATTATCAATTAAAACATTATAAATCATATAATATGATTGTAATACAGCACAGGCATCTTTGTGACTTCAAAGCCGAAGGTTTCAGGTGATTGTAAATCATTTCAGTAGGATTCCTTCCAAGGCAGAGGTACACTTATTTGTTACACTGAGTAAGTGACTTAAGGTCAAACTACTGGGGAAAGACTGAAGACTTGCATTTGTCAGTATGAATAAACCCTTATTTCACTTTCTAACTCAAGGCTTCTGTCCCGAGAAGAGAAAATACCCACTACCTCTTCTTCCTTTAATCCACATAGCATGAGGCATCACATCACACAGCCATCCTCTCTCTCCACCCCATCACTTTATCACACACACCAGGAAGAAAGCCCCTGGCAATTATGTCTCCCCTATGTTGTCCCACTCACCATCACTCTCTTTTCTTCCATGTATGGAGATGAACAACAATAATCTTTCTTTACACACCAAAAGCTTTATTATCATCCCATCAAGACCCCTCTGCTGAAGTTTGTGGAAGCGATTAAATGGTGTTAAAAGCACTTTCTTTTCACTTTAGCTTTCCTCCAGTGTTAGGATGGATCTAAAAAGTGACAGAGCTCGTTATCTGATTCATCCTCATCTGATCGGCTGTGAAGCAGTGAACAATGGAGCGTGTGAGGAGGAAGAAAGTGCCTCCACATGTGGGTTTGACTTGTGCGAGGACGTGGGGCTTGGCCGGGGGGACAGTAGTGATGTATGATGTGCAAGGGTTTTAATGTGAACAGAGGCTGGCCCGGGAAAAGGAAATGTTCCTATACAGATATCCATCACTCTCAGCTCATCACCTTGCTGCCTCGTGGACATGACATCATGGTGGGACCGGGACGACAAGCGGAGGAAGCGATTGGTTCCTTATGTTGAAGCGGTACCTGCCTGAGGCTGGTCTGAGGGTTCTCCATGGTTCTGCTTAAGCTCTCTCAACCTGTATTTAGCTTTTGTTTTTTGTGTATTAGTTTTATTTTTTGACCTGTCTCCAAAACAAACAGCGGTTTACTCCAACACATTTTTATCTTCTTCAGACATCTAACTTTTTGCCTAGTGTTTTATAATCTTTTGTAGAGCATAAATGTTATATTTAGTTAACCAATTTTTGTTTTGCCAACCTG
Source organism: Pseudomugil gertrudae (assembly GCA_037177535.1). Taxonomy (NCBI): domain Eukaryota; kingdom Metazoa; phylum Chordata; class Actinopteri; order Atheriniformes; family Pseudomugilidae; genus Pseudomugil; species Pseudomugil gertrudae. The sequence continues at coordinate 21,683,452 of JBAMHV010000012.1, forward strand.
TAATGACTCAATTTACACATTCTCTCGCTTTAAATAACTATCTTAAACCAGCCTAATTAACCCAATCCAAGAGATGAAACTGAAACGTTGGAACAGTGGGATTTTTTTCCCCTCTTTACCGAGCAGATCCTTCTCCGCACCCCAACAGACATTTATTATAGGCCCAAGATATCCTCTTTTTTATTGTTGGGACAATGTTTATTTTCATATGATGCTTAAAAATATGAGCTTTTCTTATTTTGTCAGGATGTGTTATACTTGTTTGAGGAATCTCTTAAAGTCTGGAAATGGGCCTGAGGCCAAGAAAGTCTAAATAACCCTTTTGATCCGGAGGGTTTAATTACCTGTATAAGGTTTAATAAACATAAAAATAGTAAAGTATCAGATTAGTATGAAAAAAGTGTAGTGAGAGTGAATTTAAAGAAATGCTTCTTTCCCAGACGAATACGACTTTTTTCAGACTGCTGTTTATTAAAGAGGATCCCAACCCGGCTTTAAAACAATTGAGAGCATATATTAGTATGCCTTTGACTTTCATAATAGCAGTCTTTAACGGGATGACTTAAAATAAGAAATAAATTAATTATAATAATACAATGCATTTGCAGTCTGAAATAGAGTTGAACTAAAACATGTTCTTGTAAAAGACCAGTTAAACTTTCACTTTAATAATTTGGTTTATTATTTTACTGTTTTTTACGCATCTTCTTAATTTATTCTTTGTAAATAAATGTTTAAATGCAAATCCCATAATCATCTACACAGTATCTGCATGTAAACATAAGTACAGGCAGAAAGTCATGGTTCAGCTAACATTTTGACCCAGTTAGTTGCCTGTCTTGATAGGACAGTTTCCTTGACTGGTCCTTCTTCACCAACCAGCTTCCAGTCGTCCGTCTTTCCAGCTGTTCCTCTGTGATGAATCTCCTCCCAGTGCCCCAGCCCCACTCCAGCAGAGAGCCCTCTTGTAGAAAGGCCTGTGGAGGATATAATGAATTAGGTGTCTACCCAGGGTTCCCCGACCTCCGACCCATGACATCATCAATCAAGGAGGTCCTTCACTTAAGTGAAACGCTGGGCCCCAAGCCTGGAACGCTTAGCCCGGTCCCTGCTGGCAAGCAGGGGCCACTGATTTTCACTTGTTTTTATTTGTTTTCATAATCCCTTGGTGTTCGTCCTGGCTGATGTGTTTGGAAGGAATACACGACTCTGTCTATAATTTGTTTAAAGCTGGAAGAAGAGAAATATAGAGCGTTAACAGAGGAGAGGACTTGAACATGGAATAAAAAATGGCAGACGCGGCTTGCTTGCACATATGGAAAAAATTTCTCTCCCTCCCAGTTTCTGCATGGCACTGTGCTCCTCTGCAGGCCTGACGTTATTAGGAAAAAAACAGCAACAGTCTGTACACAAAAGTTTATCTGTATAGTCATAGTTTTCTTTTAAAGGAATGCAATTTTAATTCACACCTTTGTGTTTTTGTGCATTTGTGTAGATGTGTTGAAGATATATATTTAGTAAAATGATCAAGATGATGTTAAAACTCATGAGTTGTCTCTCTCGCCTTCCTCTTTACCTTCTCTTCTTCTGTCTTTCCTTGTTGCCTCCAACCATTGAAATAGTCCATCTTTATTGGGCTCAGCATTACACCCACACATCTTCCACACCTGTTTTTTTAAAGTCCGCAAGCACTTAGAGGTTACTTACCCCTTACAGTAGAGCAACACTACTGTCTCCATCTTTTTCAGAGGAGTTGTATGATGCAGGTTTGTGCTCCTGCTTTTATTTGGATTTATGTGGTTTAAAGTTGTAAATGCAGTGGCTGTTAGATCGAGTTGAAATGAGTAGCTGCTACAGAAAGTTAGTTCTATCTACTAATCCCTCGCAGAATATTTCCAACAATTATTATTAAAAATCCTTTAGAAAATTGTTAGAATGTATAACATTTCCAGCAACTTATCAGCAATGAGGGAGAAAAATAAATCAGTATATGATCAATTTTAAAATAATTATTGCAAAATGTAAACGTTCTGGTTTTTCAGAGGTCCTAATATTGAAGGTCTGTGGCTCAGGATTATATATGAGGAGCAAAGTGAGGAGTGGTGTAATGGTATGCTGGAAGAGAGAGCAACAGGCTGACGAATGGAGCCCACGGCTTCTCAGAGTGTCAGCAGGAGCTTCCAGGAAGATAACCTCTGCTCCTGTCGGCTTCCAGCACCATGCAGTGGTTTCTTTGGGTGTTTTACTACACGGCTCTCTCTTCTCACATCTTTACCTGCACTCCTCTAATGTGTTCTTTCTTCCCGTCTCTCTCTCTGTCCTCTGTTCTCTTATCATTTCTCCTCTTTTTCAGCCAGACTCGGGTCCCGGACCTCTGCTGTTGGCTGGATACGAGGATGGTTCCCTGTTGCTGTGGGATGTAACCCAGAGGTCTAAGCTGAGCCAAGTCAAAGCCCACCCTGAGCCCATTATGTGCCTGACCTTTGACCCCAAAAGTCTGAGGGGCATATCGGGCTCCTCTGAAAAGAGACTTTCTTCCTGGATGCTGGACAGCCAGAACAACTTGCAGGTCAGCTGACTTAGGCCTGAACCAAACTGATATTTTTAAAATGTAGGTTGATCGGAGAGAAGTTCACATCAAAAATGTGTAAAATATACTTTAGAATAATGTTTTTCTAAATTTAAATTTTAACAGCCTGATTTAGAAATGAATTTGTTTTATTTTAAATATTCATTTATATGTTTTTATGGAAGTTGTCTGGACACAGATGTGCCCCACTGGGGCGAGCTTTCCCACAGAGACCCGGTTGTCAGTGAACATTTGTCAACAGTGGAACTGTCAGTGTTGAAGCTGACTGAATCACATTTGGGTTTTAGTTACAACCCATGAGAAACATGCTGTGTTCCAATCATTTTTAACATGTATTCATTAATATTATCAACATTTTTGCATTACTTTTAATTAGTTCCAACAATTTATCATATTTACCTTATTTTTTTATTTTGCAAATAATTTAACAATATATATATATTTATATATAATCTAATATAGTGATATATTTATGGATCCCAACTCAAATATATTTGTTTATATTGTTAATATGTATTAGGACTATAACCCTATTATTATAGCTAGCTGTTACTGTCCCATGTTGACTAACATATTTTATTTATTTTATTTTATTTTTATTTTTAAATCAAGCTATATCAATTTCAGATTATTTGCACATGAAATACAAACAGCACTGTTTTGGTTGCCGTGGAAACATGTTGCTAAATGGTCTCCATGTTTTAAATCCTGAACAGCTCTACCTTTGAGCTGATTGTTGCACAATAGTCTCTTAAATCCCATAAAATAGAATAGAAAGTATTGGAGGTGATGGGAAGAGAGGAGTGTTGCCTTTCGCCAGACTCGCTCAGAAAACATTAGGGGCCAAAGAGGAAGAAGCTCAGCAGGGCTCCAGGGGCCATAAATCAGCTGCTGGTTACACAGTGTTGGCAGGGCTAGGGGCCAAGGGCCAGACTGGGGCTGTCACTCCAGAGTCAAACCACCCACACACACACTGACACAGTCACACAAAACCTTGTTACAATGTGCAAAATGCCCATGATAATAGTTCTGAATAAACATACTTATATTTTATTGTAAAATTTGGAGGAAAAAATTCAAATATATTTAAAAGTGCAGTAAAAATGCCCCAAACTAAATTCTTTAGTTAAGATGTATAGATAATAAAATGCAATGTATACATGTTATCACACACATTTGTACTGTACAAGTGGTCAGAGCTTTAGACTAAACCCCGGCTACATTTAAAGAGATCACATCAGCTTTGTTCCATAATTCATTTTACATAACAACCAATTCTTCAGAGACTTAACGCCTCATTTGAACCTATATTTTCTCTTGATTTCATGAGCAAAGGGAATGCTCCCATTTTTCAGTCAAACCCCATGAATCAGGGCCAAGGGGAACCTTCGGCTGATATAGTACACTCCTGCACAGTGAAAGGCTATTATTCTTTCCAGGGCTTTTACAAATGAACGCTTGAATTAGAAATATTTGCAAAGCTCCATTTTCTCACCCTGCATTTGTGTCTAGACAAACATTATGAAGGATTTCATTCAGTACAGCATAAGCAGGAGGAGAGTGCCTATCTGGTTTATTTTGCTCTAGCAACAAAATATTGATTCAGCATGTAATCCAGGATGAGGATGACAGGAAAAAAGCACAAGAAGAGGGAAAAGATCCAGCAGGGTCTTTTAAATTATTCTGAAGTGCAGCTCAGTGTGACATCCAGACAGCTTTCCTCAGTTCTTCCCACAAAAGTATTTTTGTGTTGCTGGGAGCGGTGGGGGTGGGACCTGCCGGGTGGCGAACCTGGGCCCTGGGTTCTGACGGACGACCCGTGAGAGGTAATAAAAATATCAAAACCTAGGAGGCCCCTTAACCAAACAAAAAACATATATGCAGTAAGGGGAACAGTAGTTCACAGTGGGAGGCTGCAATAAAGGCTGAGGAGGCTGTAAGTGGCACAGCATCCCGCTTCCCACAAATTACCCCTCTGATACGGCCCGGCGTGGTGGAACCGGCTGGCAGGGCTGATGGATACTTTTTGTGAAATTGAAGGGAAAACTGAATTTGACACAACACAGCGCGGTTATGATTCAGTGAAGCTGAAGGCCTGTGAAGTGAGCTTATCAAGGCCAGATAAAAACACACAGCCGCAGGAATGGGAGTTAATATATTACACATGGCTCCAAGAGGCCCTTATCTTCTGTGTGACCCGGCTGGCCTGAGATTGTTTCATAGTAATGAAGCAGCATCTTCATTCTTTTTTTTTCTCCTCCTTTCTTTTTTTTTGGCGTGCATTTTTGCAAATGCACCGAGGTGAGACCACGAGGGCGTAGCAGTTGGAGTTTACCGGCTGCTAAGCCAGATAGACATATATTTAGACGCCTGCTCAAATGCATTGACAGGTGATGTGATGGGTCTCTTCATGAGACACAAAAAGGATGGAGGTTTTGGCCTGCAGAAAGAGAAAGCAGGTATAAACAGAGGAAGATTAGCAGTCTAAATCAAGCATGACTGACAGAAAGCTTTTTTTATGACTAATGACAGTTCTTTACAGGTGGAAGTTCTGCTCCTCGTCTTAACTGGGATGTGAAAACACCCCCTCCCAGTTGCTTGTTTCTTTATGAAAATAAGTCAACAAGTTGTGATCTGACCTGACTTATGCTTAAGATCAGGAGTAAACAGAAGCTTGAGCTTCTTCTTATGAAAAATCAAAACTTGCTTTTTAATTGATCACTTTGCCTTTCCTTTCGCCTGAATTAGGGCGCTCACCTGTTTGACACATTCATATCCTGTCAACCAGAGCCAAGCTTTAACAGGCAAGGTGACAAAAGGCTGTAATCTCCCTGCTGCTGAGTGGGATTCAGGGACAGGGTGTGTCAGAAATACCTGTGAAAAGCCTCCCAGCCGCAAGGCTTGAGTGAGCGATGACGGAATGTTTCAGTAGATCAACGTGAGCAGCAAGCCTTGTGCCAAGACAGGGTGGAAGACGGAGAGAACAATGGAGCAAAGCTTGACTGGAACCCTCAATGTGTGAGTGTATGACAGATCTTCTGTAGACCCACAGAAAGTCATTCTGGGCCTGGCTGCTGACGAGAACTCGTAGCTTCTTGACAGCCGTTCCTACAGAAAAGCCTGGCCTGAGTGTAAGCGTGCATACATGTTGTGCAGGAGTGTTTACAAAGAACGGAAGATGAATCCTGAAGATGGAATTGGTCTTTCATGAAACAGAAAGCAAGATGAGAGAAAATGTGTAAAACAAAATGAGCATAAGAATTGATTAAAACACTGCTTGGTGTCTTCTGTAGTTTTGAAAATATTCTTTAGGTGTGCTGAAGCCGAGCGGCAAGAACGAGACAGTCTAAGAGATAAAATAAGAAAGAATTTAATATTTTATTTGGAGCAACTAAATGTCAGTGTTGGTATCATTTTGTTAAGTTCCAGCAGTTCTGTGACCTTGAACAAGATAAAAGAAAAAAATGGATGGAAACCTCCTTTAGCTCCTTATTTCACTTGGTTTGAGTAAATTATGTTCAAAGCAAAAGCATTCTTGTTATTAATGTCCAAGAGAAATGTAAAAAAAAACAACTTGTAAATAGAAAAAAAAACGGAAAAAATGTCTAGCTTTATTGTAATGTAAACTTTAAAGACATAGCCTGTCTTTTGGTAACTATTTAGGGTTCTCACCACCATCGAAAACTTTTTATGCGAAAGCCAAGCCAATAAATTAAAAGATGCAGATTCAAACTTAATCATGTTTGCAAAACTTTGGAGGACTCTTTGTATTTGCTGTGGGTTGAGAAGCAGCGCTGAAGCCTGCTGGGAAGAAAGGTTAGCATGAGCAAGGAGAAGGTAGTAGAAGCAAATCTGAGGAACCTGGAAGGCTGGCTCCCTCTCTTCTAAATGCAAAAACAGTGTTATATTTAGCCATAGTCATAGAATCAGAACACAAGCAAAACATAGTGTGAATCATGCAGAACACAACCTCAGCACAGCCACATTTTCATCCCACACAAATCGCTCAAATAGAAAGTTCAACTTTACTCTGAGTCGCCAAGCAGCTCCAAAGTTACTGGTTTTAATTTTGTCCCCTTGTGACACTTTTTTAGCTAAAATCTGTTTTATTCATTTGAAGCTGGCAAAAACAGGAGCTACAATGCAGAATACAACAGCCACATTTACACCAGACAGTGTGTGCCTGTCCTACATCACTACTTTGTCTTCACGTAGCAAACAGATACTTACTGCTGAATTTAAGGCCAAAAAATGTTTTGTTTTGTGTAAATGCTTTGATTGATTTGGCCGTCTAATGTATATAT
>JBAMHV010000012.1:21690618-21707730 GCA_037177535.1 Pseudomugil gertrudae
TATATTTATGTGGTAAAAGTACCCAAAATACGGTTCTCCAATATAATATTTACAATTTTTTAGGAATTAATATATAAAAGTTGTCACAAAATAATGGAAAAAGGTCAGAATTTTAAAAACTATTTAATATTTATCCAATAACCCAGGATTTGTTGTGCTAAAAAAGGCAGTTTTTAATAGGTACCCACAACATTGAGTTGTTTCAGCGTTGTTTCATTCAGACACTAGTGACACAGGAAGTCAGAGTAGACCCTGATCACAGGCCGCTTCAGAAGCTCTGTGGTTACACACGTTTATATTTCATTTTAATTACTGGCACAGGACAACCGCTGTTTCTCACAACATTTTCTCTCCACTTTCTTTCTCAGAAAGTAAAACAATTAAGCAGCCGGCATTGCTGAATGACCATTACTGCATCATTAGCCATTTACTGCTCGCAATTGACCCCTAAATGAAACAAATGCCTTTTCCTGACACAAACTATGGGAAGCAAAACAAACAAAAACAGACACTTAAACCCATCATTATCAAGCCTCTAATGCAAACCAGATGGAGAGAGGTGGGGGCATACCAGATACTTGAGGTAATAACAAAGGTCCACATAATCTTTCAGACCCTGGATTTCTTAGGATCTCTTTATCTGACTTTTTTGGGCCAAGCAGGCACACACTGTTGCACACTAGCAATGCCAACAGAGTTAGTTTGATTCAACAACAGTAACATAAAAACTAGAAAACACACCAGTGACTTTCTGAGCTTAGCTTTTTTTTATGATCAATGACATTCCTCTGCTTTTTCTCTCCCTTGCATTCCACTTTATCCACCAGGGCTATGAGTACCTGGCTTATATCTTCCACATGCAGCTTGTGGATGGTTATTGCCTCGAACAGGAGCACGCAGATATCTTCTCCCATCCGAGGCCATTAGTCTCCCTAGACACAACTTATGAAGTCAATTTTACGCTGTCCAGTTTGATTTTAGCTCCCATATCCAGATGTTTGCAGCCCATCTAGCAACCCTGGAGAGATTCCCACCCTGCAGGGAGAGCACATTCACTCCCCTGGAATGCCCACTGCAGCAGGCCCTTTAGATGGTGATCTTAGCCACCATTTATTATAATATGTCAGAATGTTGCCCCTTTAAAGAGATTGATACAGTCCTTGGGACACAGTAGATCACAGGGAGAGGGGGCTGTGGCTAATCTTTAGCAGGCAGACGTTACAACAGTGCATTTATCGGAACGCTTCGCCCGCTGACCGGACCTTTCAGTGTGAATGTAATTCATCAGAGGCGCCTTAAAGCAACACACTCTCTGCAAATAGGCATTTCAGCTAGATGGTCTCTCTCTTTCTTGCAGACTGTCACACGGGTAACTCAGTGCCCTGTCGTTCTAACTCCAAAGCAAATAATAGTACTGAGAGAGATTTACTAGCAGCTCTCGTGCCGTAATGTTTTATGGCCGATGATTGAGTCCCAGGAGTCCAGGGCCAGGTTCAACAGACCTCCAGCCTCACACTTGGACCTCCGTCATCAGAGCAACTGATAGCATCTCTTTGTGTGTGTTTGTGTTGGCCGATTTCCTAGATAGCAATGACTTTGTGACTTGCTGACATTTTTATGTTGTATAATAATTTTTTCTTCTTTATTTGTTGGCACAAAAGTTATGTTTTTGTTTTACATTACTTTGATAATTACTTCATATTTAAGTTTTTAATACTTTTAATCCATGTAGAAGTTCATATGTTTTGCTGAGGTTTGTGAATTTCCAGTTGCAGGACTGTGTGACGCTGGTGAATCCTGGCGTTTCTCAGCTGTGTATCAGGGAGGATGGTAAGCTTCTGGCATCAGGAGGCTGGGACCACAGAGTGCGGGTATTCGGCTGGAAGAAGCTGCGGCCGCTGGCAGTGCTTCAGTATCACACAGACATGGTACTAAGCGTGGCTTTCTCTGACCATGAAGACCCCAGACAAAGACTGCTGGCTGCCGGATCCAAGGACCAGCGGATCAGCCTGTGGTCAATATACAGCAACGGGGCGGATACAGGCTGAGGCTTCGAGCTCTGGGATGGCATAGACTTTGAAAAAGGCTTTTGCTGCCATCTCCGCTGGTGGAATGTGGTCATAGCCCCAGTTTGAGCACTGAAGTCGCAGAGATAACTCATTCAAGCCAGAATACTTGGATAGACATACAGAATAGTAAATGTATGTTTAAAATGAGCCAAAAAATACTTTTGCTTTTTTTTTTTTTTACCAAAATGACATTTTCTGAGATGCGCGGTTATATTTTGATGTTTAATCTCAATGTTACAAAATAAACACAATAATGCGGAAATAATCGCTTTAATTTGTCTTTTGGAGATGGTTCTAAATGATAAATAAGGAGGCCGTGATAGTGAAGAGAAACTTTGACCATAAAACTAGACTTTAATCCAGTTAAGTATGCAACCTGTTAGAAATTGTCTATTATACTAGCTGAAATGCTTTTAAGTAGAAGTTGAGCCCTTCAGCCTGCTGTTTGCTAAAATCTAGCTTAATGCTCTGCAGCTATGTGATTATGTTGACCTGTCTGATGGGAGATTTGCTTCAGTGGACTTGAATTTGAGGTATACGACGCACCTGAGCAGCTATTTAATCCTGTGTTGTTATTCTAGCAGCTTTTAGCTTAACACGCAGACCCTCCTGCCTGACCTGAGTTGTATTTGTCAAACAAGGTTAATCATGGTGGGGACATGGAGAACAGAGAGGTGTTGATTTAGTGGATATGCTGATCAGTAGTTTCTCTCCCTGGTCAGAGCGATCAGCTTATGAGCTGATTTACTTTTCTTGATAAATGTACTTTTGTTGCAAGGCAGAAACAGGAGAAAAACTATAAAATGACATCACACCACCATGCAGACCAGTGTTCAAATGAAATAAGATGTGGTATAAATTTCCCCTTTCGCCTTTGTAATGACAAATGCAGATGCTTGCTCAGGAAAGCAGCATTTGTCAGGAAGGCCTAGAGATAATAATGAGGTGTTTTTCTCTTCATTGTCTCTAATAGTATCTCTGAGTCAGGGAGCAGCATGAGAGCTGGTGTTATAACACCGTGTCCAAAGGCCAGGGGTCAAAGCTTCAAACGCTCTGCGTTCTGCTTCATAACGGCTCCGTCTCCTGGGATGATCCATAGTTGAGAAGCTCATCGTGCTGTACAGGAAAGGCCTGAGAAATCAAAGAGCCAGATGAGCATAATGACCAGCGATCATTAGGGAGCAGAGGAAAGACGAGCTGCTTAGCTACGATGCTACTGTCTTGGAAAAACAACAAAATGTTTTTTTTTTTAATTTGTATTTTCATTAGATTCAGCTTGTCTGAATAGTTTTTTTAGTTAATTTTTTTTTTTTTTTGCCAAATGGCTCCAGGAAATATCTTTCACAGCTCCTTGTAAGGTAGCTAGTTTAAGGTAGTTGTTTACCGTGTTCTCTGCAGAAGTCCATCCATAGCTTTTGTCCCTGACCCCTCTGGTGACATGTTGCATTCATGATAGCTTCCTAATTCTCCCATTGCCTTTGAACAAACACTTGAGGTGGTGTGGACCAGCTTCCGTCCGTTCTCTGATAAATCAAATACTGGGTCCATTGCCGCAGATGTCCTCTGAATGGTGGAGACAGCAGCTCGTCATCCTCAGAAAAGCCTGCTATGGTGGCGGTGGCTGTCGTAAATCACCTCATAATGGATCATTTAGGAAGTCAATAAATGGACAAGGGGGCGATCTGCACAATAGACCTTGTGCTTCACTTATCACCTAACGTGTGTCTTCCCTGGCCTTTAAGGTTAGAGGTCAGCTTGGTTTAGGAATGGGACATAATCCGGTAGGTTACATGGGTCTGCAAGTGTGTGTTGCTCCCTAAGCCTTCAGTTATTTTCATGGATTGTATTACCTGCTGGGATGTTAAACAAAGTTTTGATTATTTAGAAACGGGGGGTGGGGAGGAGGGGCCCTTCTAGGCCATTTCTGATAACACGAACATGCTGAGGCTTTTGTGTTGTGATGTATTACAGTGTTCTACAGACAATATCCATCAGCAATGACACAATAAGCTGAAACATGTTTTGTTAAAAAAATGTGTGTGTGTGTGTGTGTGTGGGGGGGGGGGGTTGAAACACATGTTCAAGAATCTTCTATTGTTTGGAGGCAGGAGTCCAGTTGGTTCACCTGGTTTGTTTTTAATAACTGTCCACTGATACTGCGGCAGATATTTACACCAAACTGCAGCGAAGGCATCAAAGCCTTGGCAGGTCTGTCACAACAGATGATCCAAATGAGTGTCAAGTGATCTTCCAGGCTCCATTATCATCCATCTTCAACCTCTTCCTCCTTCAGGGGCCATGTTCTTATCACCAAGTTTTTTTTCGGCAGCTACAAACATCTGGGCACACAAACACACACGCAGTAAAACTGCAGCTAATTAGAAATGAGAATTGTAAAGCTAATCCGGTGCATGTAAATAAAAATACCAACATAACGTTTGTATATATAATTCATTGTCAAAGGAAAGACCACACATTGTATTAAGCAGATACAGATGTGCAATTCATTTTCATTTCTCCAGTAGGCGCAATTTCCCATATTTTCCTCTCAGGGCTGCTTATCAGTGCTACATCAGTGACACCAGTTTATCTAGTGTGTCTGACTATGCAGTATATTATAATGTCTTTATTAGTCTGATATAAACTAAAATAGTGTTTTGAAGAAAACAAGATGTTTAGTACATGCCTAAAATTTAATTACAAATAAGATATACATTTAAATTATACTTTTAAAATATTTTAAATATATATTAAAATATATAAATGCTTTTAATTACCATATATGTTTCCTTTTTAAATATAGTCATTTTTACAACTTAGGCTTTCTTGAGAAATATATGGCAATATTTAGGGAAAATCTCGCTAAGTAGCCTATATTTTAATGATAAAGAATTAATTAAAAATACAAACGCTGCAGCAACATGAGGACTTGGTCATTTGATGACACAGTGTTCTCTGACATGAGGTCACAGTGACGCTTATTTAGAGCGGTTTCACTAAATACCACGCGCACCAGCAGTCTCACTGACGTGTCTTCTGAATTATGAAACCCGTAATTAGTCCAAATATGGCCTCTTGACCTTGCAATCCCACCTCAACCTCCCCCATTAGCTACTCTTAACCCCCGGCAGCGGTCAGCGGTAGAGTCGAGCCCTCCCTCCAACATCACGTGGGGTCTCGCGGCTTCTAAGATGGCTGATGATTAAAAGCACCTGCCAGGAGTCTGGCTGCATGAAGACAGTTCACTCTCACACCACTTCCACTGCGTGACCGGAATAAACTAAACGTTTTAAAATAAGTTGCATATTGGATTTGGAGGATTAATCAAATCCATTGACAAAAGCCATCAATGTAAACATTTTATAATGATGTACCCACAACACTAACGGCTCTGTCAGCACCTGGATCACGCTATAAATCCGTCATAAAAACAGCAGACTTTTCATTAAATGCTTTTGTAAGTCTGCCAATTTTTATGCTGAATATTGATAACTGATACGCCTACTGCGTAGGTGAAAAGTAAAACTTCAGGTCTTTAGCTGAATGTTGTTTATATTATATCTTTATCAGAGACAACATAGTTATATGTTTGTTTGTCTCTTTAGTTAAGTAATCTGGTTTCTGCGGGTTCTGCTTATAGTTCAGATTTCATTGTATTCAGTGTTGCAGAAGCTCTGCCCCCAAATAATGTAATGTATAAGTCGGATCTTTATCTTCTTGTAATTTATAGCTGTTGGCAAACACTTTTCTTCATCTAATCTCCTCTGAGGTGTGTTAGGTGAGAGAGGGGGGGTGCGGGAAAGGTGGCAGTAGTGAAGCCTGCATTGGTGTTGTGCTGAAAAAGCCGCCCTGCAGTAAAAAGCACCACTTACAAGGAGCGAGGTAACAGCGTCTCACCTTTAGTTCACATGTAATCATCATTAACCTTAAAAGTTAAGAACTTACGAAAAGTCTACCAAAACATTTACTTGGGGGGCAGCGCAGCCAGAATATACCCAACCCCAGTCCTTTCTGTTCTTTCTATGTGACCACATAGAAACCTTTTAAACATCAGTTATTTTGTTTCTCTTTAACATTAATATAAATTTTAGCAGGATAGCAGCTACAGGCGTTTGGTAAATTCGTATTATGGGTAATAATGATTACATAAAGGCTAATCTACAGGCGAGATGCTGTTCTTTTCATGGCAGGGATGCTTTTTTCGGCACAACACCGGACCAGTCCCACAGTGGAGGTATGGCAGCCAAAGTTTCACACCTCCAGAGCTTTGCTTCCTAATTGCTGAGCCAGTAGCAGAACATTTTAAATAGGAAAGTATGTGTTAACGATATTTGTATTTTTTATAATGAGCTTGGTTTAGGTTGTAAAGACATACATTTTAACACAGATTTATCTGCAAGAGTTAATTATAAAGATGGCCTGGTGCATTTGTTAAGTAATAAAAAAAACATTAAGTAAATTATATAGCTTTTAAAAAGGAAATGAAAGAAAACAGGTAAAGTAGTTAAGAATAGAAATGAGCTTGGTAACATTCAGTGTATGTTTTTTTCCTTTTTGTGTTTAATTTTTTTTAAATGGGACTCACTAACTAAGCTTGAATTCAGGTTAGCTCATTCTTGAGAAGACAGTGTGTTGGCCACATGGAACATGTTGTCTTATAAAGTAAGTAAATGGCCTTAAAGTTTTTGGTAATTATCCAAACAAACAAACAAAAATGACCAATTAGCCAGCGTTTGAATGAATGGAAACATTATTTAACCCCTGACACCTTTACAAGCCATTTAGCTGTCAGAGGTCACGCGCCCTCAGGCGTCCTTTTCCCGGCTCTCCTCTCAGTTCAAGCCGTTTAGAGAAAAAGAAAAATACATTTTTGAAATGAATCACGGGCCTCGTTTTTCTTTGTATTTTGACAGCCACAAATCCCAAAGCAGATTTTTTTCTCTCTATGAGATTAACCTTGACAACAAAGCATTCCTCACAGGACTGGTGGAAATGGCTGTACAGACATTAGGAGACATATGGGACACCTGTCCCATTAGAGATGAGCAGTGATATCCCTTTTGGAGGAAATGGGTGTCCTTTTTTTGCATTTCTTAATTAAATAAATGACTTTTTACTGAAGTGCTCATAATTAATCATTTAAAGTTGCAGAAATGTCCAACAAATAAATCATATGTAATTTTTATAAAATTAAATTTGTTATCGTTTATTACTTTTTAACACCTTTTTGTCATTTCTAAATTTTGTGTTGTAGTAAATCATAATATATCTGTCAAGTTTAATTTTGAAATGAATCTTAAACTTTAGTCTGCAATGGGCCCAAAGTTCTGTCGGGACATATTTGTGCTTTTGTTCCTAACACCAGGTGCAGACTTCAATATTTGAATCATCCCATCATCTAATCTTTAGACAGCTTTCACTTCCTCCCAATCACAGCTGGAGCAGCAAACACCTCCACCATCTCAGTAGTACAAACTCAAACATAGTAAAAGTGAGGCATGTTTTTCTAACCTACCACCCAGCTTCGAATGCAACATTTGCACAGAGTCCTTTTTTATGAATTACAAGAATTTAATGTTTATTTTACTGATACAGAAAAGTCATTCTGCTTCATTTATTTACTTAGAATTGCTGCAAGTCAGTGCCATGGTACAAGCGCCTCAGAGCGGCTCAAGATGTTCAAAATCTGTTTTTTCCTCGAGCGAAAACATTTCACCGTGTTTCGACATCCTCTCTGATGAGCTCAACATGCAAACATCTCGTCTACCTAGAAAGTCGATGGGGCTATATAACATATGGCTTTTTTGAAAGCAATTAAAACAAGGCAAAACAAAAAGTGCATCCAAAAACAGACAAAAATAATCAATCCCAGTCTGTGATCAAAAGTCATGTCCGTGTTAAGGAGAGATTCCTCCTGTTGCTGGCTCAATGTCTGCACTACTAAGGTAGGAGGCAGCCTCATTGCCATTTGAGTTCAAAGGTCAAAGCCGACTTCTTTGAGGGCTTAGAACAGGGTGCCTGTGCTTCATGCATGTAGGCACATTTCCTTTAAATAAATACGGCAGGGTTTATCCAGTAGAGAGGAGTTTCAGCCTGTGACTCTTTCACATAGCCGTCAATAGAAAGAACTGTGTTGCTGTTCTTGTTATGATTCCCACAGTGCTGCGCACCATTTGCCTCTGTGGACAGCAGTCATTATCTGGGCCCATAGTCATAGTTAGAGGGGCCACTGGTGGCTGAATACATGTTAGTTGTGGCAGGATTCATGTGGTGGTGGTATGTGTGTCCTCTGATACTGGGTATAGGGTACGGTGACGGCCTGGTCTTTGCTCCTAGGTAGTGTTCATAAGTGTTGGGGTACTTGTAGGGGTGGTGATGCAGGGTGTCCGGAGGTAGAGGGTGGGGATCTGGTCGGAGGTCGTGGGGAGGGCTGGGTCGACCGCTCGTTAATGGGACTGCGTGAAGGCCACCTGGAACTGGCAGGGCGGGGCTAAGGACGCGGGACATGAGCTGGTGAGCTGGGTCTGCATGTATTGGTGTGCCACTGGGGTCTCGATCGTATTCCCGTCTGCTGTCTTCTGCAAAGGAAAGTAGAAGAATGGAAATTATACTTTGTATTTAGGAGTTCTGCATTTACACATTGCTTAGGGCAGACTGCTTTTCACAACTGGTTTACCACTGTTGTTTGCTTGAAGCCATTGACAAATAATAACATTTATAAACATTACAATATTTCTGTTTATCTGTAGATCATCATAATTTCAGAATCTCATATAATTTTCAACATTTTTTGCTAAACTTAAAAATGTGTTTTTACATTATTAAAGCAAACACAGCCTGATGAATCCCACAAATATTTAATAAGCCTAATTATTTGCTTTATAATAACTACATTGGTCACCATGTCAAGAAAAGCTCATTTTTATCCCCGTTTCTAGTGTGTTGAAGCTGCTCAGTCAACAGGATAAAAACATCTTTTATGTTGGTAGTGTGTGATATTGACTGGCTGATATTTGATGTTTAATTAAACACCAGCATAAACCCAGAAAAGCTAAATATGCTGCTGCTTTTCAACAAAGAATGAAAACCTTGCAGACAATTACAGAATTAAAGAAAGCCAACAGCTGAAAGAGAAACAACCCAACAAGGCTTTGCTAATATTAGGTAGCAGGCGTGGAATGAAACAAAGAGCGAGCTGCAGACCTTTCTCTGTGCCGTTTTGCTGAGGGGGAGATGACATTGGGTTTCTTGTTCTGGCAAAGGCACTCATTATTGGCAGAGAGCCTGGCCTGTGATTCCTGGGCCTGGAGTTGGGAGAACAGATACAGTTACATACTCGCTCAATGAATGTCAAGGACACCATTTCTTTATGTATCAGAAGGATGACAGTGCATTTACAGTAGTGTGTGTAATGTGTGTTTACACATTTAGAAATTCACATTCTGTAAAACACAAAGCTCCAATTTCAACATATTGGCTCATTCTCTAAAATAATCATCAATTTTAAATTATTTTGATGCAACTGCTTGATTTAATTATTTTAATACAAACAAAAAGTGATTTTGCAGCACTGAATGAATGGCATGAAGAAGAAATATTGCTGTTTGTTTGATCTGTCTGAGTTCACTAAAAGGGTGGGGCTGTGCCAGTGACAGACATGCACAGCTGAGTGACTTTCACACAATATAAAATGATTTTAGAAATTCACACTGTTGTTTTATGTAGCAGACTTCACCCATCTTGCACGTGCATAACATAATGCAAACAACTACAAACTACTCCAGCCGCCTGGTTGGTTCTCATTTATGTTTTTACAGGATGTGAAAACTTGACAGAATATTTAAATACTGACCAGTCCTCTGGGTCACAATCTCTGAACCCCTTTGCAAAAGGATTACTTGCTATCTTCAGCTGTGTGATCTAAAAGGACAAGAAAACAAGAAAAAAAGCTTAAAAAATAAAAAAACAAACAAAAAAAAAAAAAAAACATCACCAAATCCCAGAACTAAAAACAATGTTTTATTCATTCTGTCAACACATTGGATTTTATAAAAGGTTGTCAGCTGATAAATTAAACTTTTCTCCCCCTTGAAAACAAAAATGAAGTCAAATGAAACTAATAATTAATTATAAACTGAACAATTTTGGTGAACTTTTAAAAATGTAGGCGATGTTATATTATTATTATTATTATTATTGTTATTATTATTAATATTATTATTGTCAGACTGTAAAATAGCAGCCTATGAGTAAAACTGGTGACATCTATCATCAGATCAGAGTTATTTCCCTGATTTGCGTGCTTACCGTCGCCCCCCTCCCTCCCCCCCACGCTCACTGGGCCTGGTTGAACAATGCTGAATAAAAACAGCTTCTATTAACGTTTCATTCTTTAGGAGTCGCTCTAAATAACCAACGCAGGCGCTGGTGTGCGCATCCAAACTGGCGCAGAGGCTGATGGAAAATGTGGCGCAGGAAAAAGAGGGAGCCAGTTGTGCTGACAGACCTGAAATAATCATTGCGGCCTCCGCGTGCATTTTTCTTTTTTGTTACTGAAATAAATAATGCATTATTGCATTTGAATAGTGATTAAAAAAAACACCGAAAACCACACAAACAACCAGAAAAAGACCCCCTCTCTATTTGATCTTTCCGGGATAATAACTTATAAATAAAAGCTGCATCGTGCAGAGCGCGGGATCCCTTTTCATTTCCAACCCCTCCACTCGGAGCTGCTGCAGGTATGCTTACCCGGTGGTTCTGGTACGCAGTGACTGCTGTAAAGCGGGTTTCCTCAAAAACAAACGTTTTGTAGTTTTCCTCTGCGTACTTCTCGCTGTCTTTGCGGGGATCCACATAAACCACATGAAACCTGGGCTGATAGCGGTGCATGGAGTTCAGAATGATCTGTAACCACAAAATAACAAGTTTTACTATTTTTGACCCTCAGTTAACGAGTTGTTTCATGAATAATAATGAATAAAAGGGGAGGGCGGTAGTTTGGAGACTTACTATCTAAGTATTTAAGACATAATTTATTTGTGAGCAAATCCTTTAAGCAAACATAATATAATTAACATTTTTATACCTGCAATATTTTTAATGGACAGCAGTGATATTTGTACAGCGTTTTATTTTAAATAATAAGCAATCGCACTAGAATGTCCACGCTGCGTGTAAAGAAACATTTTATTCCCTGATCTGACTAAATGCACACAGAAAGCCACAGCCAGTGTGGAAAATCATGCGGGAGGGTCTGAAATCATTTCCAGCGGTGAAATATCCCTCTTCCGCCCTACATTTTGGATCATAAGCACAACTCACCGCGTGAGCGTGATTTTTTTTGCATATATAGAACTGCTGTCGGCTTTATATCTTATACATAATCAAAAAATATGGAGCATTTATTACTGCTAAATCCTTTATATCTGTCAATCTTCTGGTCTAATCATGTGCTCAGTATTTTCATATTTGCTATTTCTGTATGATGAGATGCAGTTTATATTGGTTTTAGCATGCTATTTAGAATCTGCTCTGATTTTACTCCATATTTAATTAAAGTCGAACAGATTTTAACCAATCCGAGTTATAATTACTGGCGATCCTTCCGGTTAATGGCTGCAGGCTCACGTGTTTCTGTAGTTAAACTGGATTCTGTTTCACGTGCATTTATTTTCAGTCGTACTCACATGTCCGTTGTCATCCAGCAGGTTGTTAGTTAATTTAAGTTTATCGAAGGAGACGATCTGCTTCATCCACTGTGCGCCTTTGGCTGGAGAGTCTGGATGGTAATGGACTCTGCCCGGTGTGGCGGGATCAGCTTTACCCGCCACCAGCCACGACGAGCTGTGAAAAGCATACCTACAGGAGCAATAACAATAAATTAGAGAAACCCGGACTGGCTTCATGAAAACTGTGTATAAATGAATAAACATAAAATATATTAAATAATAATTTAGATTTTTAAAAATGTTAATCCACGTGTGAGATTTTTAATGAGCCAGTGCCTTTTATTTTGATGCTGGTGGTTTATGTGCCAACAAAATAGTCTGTCAATTATTGCTCCTTAAGCTTCTAAAAGTTTGTTTGACTGGGACAGGTCACCTGTAACGTTTGTCATCTACTGGCTGGAAGTCCATCAGGAGCATGTAGTCTGCCATGGGATCCATCCCAAATATTTTCACTTGGAAAGTTGGAAACATTCTCCTGAGGAGAAAAAGAGAAAGACAGCTGGTCAAAGTTTTGCTTAAAGCTGCGCCTCAAATATACCTTTCTTTCAAATACAGGATCGTGCTTGTGTGTGTGATTGTGTGTGTTTGGAGGTTTGGGGGGGTGGGGGGGTGTATTTAAAAAAAGCAGCAAGTGTTTAGCTGCACGAGCTTCAGGCCTCAGAGAGCTTTCTGTGCGTAAAAGCAGCGAATTACTTTTTGCAAAGCTGGATCTCTGGGTTGGTTGTTTTTTTTTAGCTTCTTTTAACATCTATGAACACGCCATTGCCTTTTTCATGATTAATTTTAAATAGACTTAGAATGAGAATAGGTTTCTGATCTGAACTAGATTAATATGAAAAATAAAATGCTCAACTCACCATGGAAAGGCAACCGGAGATGTATTGTTTAAGACTTTTAGAGGCATTTTTCTGCATGCTGAAACAGCAAATAGCCTCTGCTCATTAACTAATTTGTCTTTATTTTGGCTGCAGAAATTTGACCAAACTAGTGTGAGGTACCCCTCCCCTCTACCCCCGCACTCTTTCCCCCTCTGAGCCCTTAGCTTGCGGAGCCACATCCCCGAAGAACAGCCAGATAATCCGGCGAGTCAGTGAAAGGGATCCCAAAATCAACGCTCAATTAACGTCAGTGTTGTGGCTAGGTGAGGCTGGAGGAGCTTTTAAAGTGCTCTGCTGCAGATCTCCTTTCTCCTGTCACACCAGGGAAACTCAACCTTCACTTTCAGGCTTCAGGCAATTACCTCTCCACTCTTTATTTTATTCACATGCAAAGCTCTCTTTGCTCCTATTTCACTGTTTCCTTTGTGGCTTTAAAAATGTACACAGCGGATTTCAGAAAGTGAAAAATACCCGGCTCCGTAAAGGTCATAGGTCAATCCAGTAAGAAGTTTGTAATAAAATTAGTTATTTTTTATTTTTTCTAACGTTTTAAATAGGCCGTTTGTTAACTAATTACCCCATTTGGTGTTGCATATTTATGCAAAAAGATCCCTTAGTGGGGCTGAAAATGAAGATGGCTGCAAAGAGACGCTTCCGTGATAAAAAAAAAGAAAAAAGAGAGCGCGCGAGACATTAAAACAATGAGGTAATACAGTTCTGACTTGTGTTGATTTTACAAGCCAACTGAAACAAAATGCAACAATGTCAATGAGTAAAAAAATTAACCAGACAATTAAATCTGCACGAGGCCTAAAAGACAGATCGATATGGTGTTCAGTGCTGCCACCCAAAATAAAGCCCCCCCCCACACACACACACACATTCACGTCCACACACAGCCTTTCATGTGCAATATTCAATATTGTATTTAAAAAACAAGCACATAAATAAATCAAAGACTGATTTATTAAAACAAAAATGCTACCCGTTAACATGTAATAATAATACTTATTATTATTGTTAACAATTATTGTTAACAATAATAATTATAATAATAATAATCACAGGCTTTAATATGCATAAGAGAACCGGAATATTAATGTAACTTTTTTTAGTTTTTGAATCTTTTCATTTGTATCCACCTATTATTTAAAAAAGGAAAAAAACTTTTAGTTATTTAACTTTTAGTTTAAAAGTCATAGTAAGGCAACTGATTATTATTACTGATAATAAAGGCGCATTTTTGCTATGTTTGATATTCTGTAGTTATAGATGTTCTATTTTTTATCCTTTGTAACAAGATACATAATTTAATTTAATTATATTCTAATTTTGTATCTTATTATCGAATTGGCGCAAGTTATCAATACAAGCATTTGAATTTATGCTTTTCCTCTTGCGGGCCTGTCTGATAGGACAAACAAGCTCCTATATGCACTCACCTGCCAGCCTTGGTAACGATCATCTCTGTGCCTAGTTGGTTAAATTCATCCCATAAAGCTTTCATCTCCAACTGGACGTTAATGTTGGCCACTTTGGGGTTTTTCTTTATTATTGTTTTGCTGTTCGGCGTGGAGCTCGAGGACGACGAGGAGCAGTTAGGAGTTCCGTTGTCGTTTGGCTGGGCCTGACCCGGATTGGACCCCGGATAGTTGTAGTTGTGCTGCGCAGCCGGACAAGGTTCGAAGTGGGATTCATGTTGGCTGTATGGGTCCCCGGGGGACGGAGAGAGATGGTAGCCCCCCGGCGTGTTGAGGCTGCTCAGGCTGCTCGTCGTGAAGGCTGCAACATCGCAAAAATGGGACAGCTGCGTCAGCCACGGGCTGGAAATGGCTGAAATCATCCCAGAAAACTGGATTTTAGATATGCCTTGCTTTATAAGTCAATTAAAACACAAACAGTCAAAAGAGAAGCAGGAATCAGAGATCTCCAGATGAACAAATCAGGCACAAAAGTAGGCTACCCCTTTGAATTCAACTGTTTCTGACTCGGCTTTAGTCCTCGAAGTTGCATCTGCAAGCTTAGTTTGCTTTCAGGCTGCCCGATCTAAAACTGTAGACGTCCAAACAGCGACGGGTTAACTCCAAAAAACATATAAAGCCACGTCGATTGTGTGAAAATACTCGCAGAAGGAAATGTTGAATGCGTGCGAAGCGCGTCTCGTTGCGCTCTGAGTTGCCTCTGTAGCGCGCTGCTGCACTGTGTTAACACTGTGAGCCAGTGTCGTCTCTTATCTGACGCAAAGGGCCTCCCCTTTGCGATAAAACCGGTTCTTATTTCTATTTAGATAAGCAACTGCAGGTAATGTGCCTTTTCCTCGCCTTGGGACGAGATTGATTGACAGAGAAGTGCGCTCCTTTTTAATGGGCTTTCCGGCACCTATTTAACTTTTGGATAAGGGCATCGCCCACTTTACCCCCGTTAACAAACAAAAGTGGATCTGCCCGGCAGTGAAGAGTGTAAACGCTTTTACAAGGTAAACACGCAGTGATTTGCATGAACAAACAAACAGGCACAGGTGACTGTTGCTTCTTCATTTGCACACATACTTTTCTGGGATGGATGTTCATCAGTACCGCAGATAGAGGCGATTGTTATGGTGTGTTTTTCACCAGTGCACGGGGCTCCATGTAAACCCTCCTCCTATTGGCTTCATTTTCAATCTGACTCTTGGAACTGCATTTCATTCCCACATCTTTTGATGACCTCACTTCTGATGATGTTCACTTCCATTGATAATGCTTCATTTTAAGCAGAACTCAGATTTTCTAATATCTTTGCATTTCACACAACACAGCCTTTTTTTTCTTAAAAAAAAGGAAGGGGTCCATTATGGCGCACACGCAGTGGTGAATTATACATGATACAAGAGTTTTATGGGCACCAATAAACAGAATTACCTTCCATTTCCCGGGTGACAGTGCTGTAGTGCATTGTAACAGAACTGTGGTTGTGCAGGTCTGGCTTGTCCAGGCCGGTACTCTGTTTGTCAAACGCTGCGTTTCCTGCTCGCTCTGCAGCCGAAATCAGAGAGGCAATACTGAAAGCATTTGCCTTTGGTGAAAGGGGACTGCCGTCGTCCATAGGCAAGGGATCAAGTCGTTAAAAGTCGTCCCTCCTCCTCCTCCTCTGCTCAAGTCGCGCAGAAAGCAGGAGAAGGTTGCGTACAGTGAAGAGGAACATGCGCCAAAATGGGGGTTTCTTACATTCCGTCAAGGGCAGCTCCGGTGCTGGAGGCTGAAACTTTCCTTTAAGCTACAGAGAAGGCGCTAAAAAGTTCCCTGATGTACTGATTCTTTTAATGAACAGCGCGAAACGCGTCCTGCTTTCAAAACATAGTTCATCTGCAGAGAGAAGCGAGAAAGAGACAGAGAGAGAGAGAGAGAGAGGGGGGTAGAGAGAGCTTCCCCTGTTTCTACCCCGGTCGCGCGCAGGGTGGTGTTATCCGAGTCGTGCCTTGAGGAGAATCTACGACTGCCACGAGAATGTCAAAAGTGAGCGAGATCCACGCCTCCCCTGCGCCACAAGGAAAAGAGTGAGCGCACTCTGCTGCGAATATTTTATTTCAGTAATAGCTTACCAGTCATTTGGATTCAATTCCAACGTCACAGTAATGTCCGGCTTTTCCAGGAGACTAAATGATGGAACTTTACGCGTTTTATGTATCCAGACGTTCACTTGGTTTTCCTGGTGCGTTTACAAAATGAGCCTATAATGAACATCAGACGTGTCGCGCAACTGTTCAGTGTGGAAATGTAGTTAATACAAATCCACATATAAACAAAGACTGTAGAAGTTATTGCGTTATTTACTTTTATCTCCAATTATTTTTTACAGCACAGAATATTTATTTTTAATCAAACAAAAAGTGGAAGCAAGGTGAACGCCACTGGTTGTAATTCCTGTTTCTCTTAAAGGGTCTAATCTTCTGAACCCTTTGTAATATCTCACTTTTGATCACTTTAATGAGACCCCTGACCCTAATCTCACACATAAACCCAGAGTGTAAAAACCCGCTGTGGCGGTGGGTAAACACAGCGGGACACACGTGGAGTTTGAGGCCCGCAGCTGGACTTGACCTCTCCGCCTCCAGCCTCCAAGATGGTCTTCCTGACTTTCAGCTTATCGACATTCAGCTTTAATTTGAAGGAGCTTACGACAAGTTTTGCTGAAGCCCATGCGATAGCGCGCGCGGATAGAGTTTAATTTACACCAGATCACTGAATTAAGTGTGAAAGCGGCAGCAGGGCTCTAATGAGATAAAGCGGTTAGAGGATTAGACCTATTTGTTTTGGATGTCTCTCAGTGGGAGGCAATGAACATAAATAAATTACTGCAGCATGTGTGGGAATAAATAGATAGATAGACAGATAGATAGATAGATAGATAGATAGATAGATAGATAGATAGATAGATAGATAGATAGATAGATAG
>JBAMHV010000012.1:21707830-21718417 GCA_037177535.1 Pseudomugil gertrudae
TAGATAGATAGATAGATAGATAGATAGATAGATAGATAGATAGATAGATAGATAGATAGATAGATAGATAGCACTGTATTGTCACAGTGTAAAGGGTGGTGTGTTCCCTGTATGACAGCTGGTTTTATCAGATATGATGCCATCGATACCAACTCACTTCATCATTGCCAAGTCGGGAAACCTCCTCTGTAAATACTCAGGTGCTAACAGACAAAATACAGGAGCACCAAATGGGAAGAGACCGTGTTGGAATTGGCTCACAGGCCTCTGCTGTGACCAAAGCACAGCGGAGGCATTCAACACTGCACATGTGAACATAAACGTAACTTTTATCAGAAATATCCCATCGAAAAAAATTTTTTTACCCCTGTACCCGAGATGTGTTTAGTTAGAATAAGTTAGAATAATAAGACAAATAGAATAGAATCATACAGGAAAATATTTAATAATGAACAAAATGTTAGTAACCCATTTGTGTGTGTTTGTTCTGCCTTGCTTCTGAAGGCTTTAGCACACATTGCTCAAAAACGACAGTAACTTAATGAACGTTTCACTTTTTCTGTGCCACTGAATGCAGAACAGACACAACATGTTTCTCTGCTGCGTGTCAGTTTAGAGAGAAATTCCAGTGAACATGAATAACGCAAGCTTTCATTTACAGCTGGGGATTTTTAACATTTGAATCACAACTTTAATAGAAAAATACTTTGTATTATTTTTCACACTCAGCCCAGATTTTCAGTGTGATTGCTTTGGAGATAAAATCCCATTTTGTTTCTCTGTGTGTGAACAGCGCTGCAATGAATCTATCATTAATATGTAAGACAACACTTCAAGTTGCAGACATTATTACCATATCATGTTGTAACGTTTTCAAATTGCCCATACGCATAATGATTTAAAGGTTTTTCTTAGGACCAGATAGCACCATGAGCGATTTTACGCGCATTTTATTTTTATTTTTCCTATAACACACCTATTATTATGCTTTAAACTGTGTCAGAGACACAGGTCCCAATATTTGGACCACATTGCGGATATTTCATTGTAACCTGCAGTCGCTTAATTTCCTGTAATGTTTTTTATTTTCTTTATTTTGAGGGTCTCTATCTTTTCCTCCTCATGAAGCAGGCCTGTGTGGTCCTTTACGTCCTGTTGTGGTAACGTGACAAATGACCAAACTAAAAACTCTGCTCCATGCCTCATTTAATGGCTCATATTTAACGTCAAGGCTCGCTGCCTGTAATTTGTATGTTATTAGTAAATAGAGATGAGATTCTGTCTTTGGTAAATGGACTTTGTGGGCACGCGCTTTTCTCTTCTCGTCTTTCTCCTTCTTTCCGGACAACAAAATTCTTCTTTAGATGTGTTCACGCTGGTTTTGTGAGAGTATTAATTTATCCAATAGTAAATTTAACGAATGGTTCATTTTGTTAAAAACATATTTTCACATAATAATTTGCTGCTTATAACAACTGGACTGATTTTCCATTCTAGTGACTTTTACACATAAAATACTTAATCTGCACCCCGTTTAAATATTGTAAGTTGACGAATAAGGAGCAGAGGAAAAGGTGATCGCTCCCAGCAAGGGGCCAAGTGACGCTATTTGCGGGCCTTTGGAAATGCCCGCAGAGGAACAGATTGCAAAGTTCATTTTTCTGTGGGACTTTTGGCCGCTGTCGCTGCACAATACACAAAATTAAACCTTAGAACAAATAAAATAAAAAATAAATGCTCTGAACCTGATATATATATATATATAAAAATAAATAAAATATAATTCTGTATTGTAAACATGTGTTTTTCGATAGAATTTTATAAGAATTTAAATGTAAACTTTTGTTAACTTTTGTTATTTTTTGGCAACTTTTTTAGGCTAATTTGTGGAGAAATTAAGTTAGTGTTTAAATTTACGTATTCATAAAAAGAAGCCCAACTTCTTTTTAGGTTTTTAGGTAGGTTGGAGCAGGTGGGAGCAAAGCAATCATTTATCTTCCTGCACCGAGTTTTTGTCGGTTGGCTCAACCTATGAAAACCTTCATTCACCAGAAGACGTCCACCTACCTCACCTGAAATTAAATATCCACAGTAGAGCTAATATTAATTGGAGAGTTTCACTAAAACAGTTCAAACATCTCACCACAGTGATACCTCTGCAATGTCCATCTTTTTTTCTTGCTGCTTTTTTCTTTTGGCAATCTCTAGTTTAATTTCCATGATCTTTCAGTAAGTGGTTTGTTTGGATATTAAACCCTTTCCATGACATTAGTTGGTTGCCATCATGAAAAGCTATTTTAAAAAAATGCATGGGAAATTAGAGGAAGGATTTTAATGTCTTTACAGTGGCTATTTAATACAGATATACATGTTCACGTTATATTTAGGGTTTTTTGTAAATCTACACAATCCATCAATAAGCAGATCTTATACTAATATTCAAGAAAATCTATGTTTTTAATGGGTATTGCAGACAATAAAATGAAGGCACTCATGCATCCACATTATTATGTGATTTTTTTGGGGGGGATAAAAAATAAATCATGTTTTTAAAAGGTAAATTAATTGTTCTCCTTTGTTTTTCAGATTAAACAAATAATATTATACTATTATATAAATAATGTACTGCAGGTATTATTTTCTTTCTGGGAAATAATGGAGAAGAAATGTGCACATTTCCTTGTTGGCATAAAAATACATTTTCCTGTTCAGCTTTGTTATTTTTCAAGTCATCACAAAAGTACATGTAGATAAAACACAATGGAAATGAACACAATAGCTGGACAGAGGTGGAAAACATGATTCTCTTGTGTCAGTCCTTGAAAAATTCTCATTAAAACAGAGGATGTAGAGCTACTCTTTATTCAAATGCAAGTTCTGTAAAAAATAATAAAAATAAACATGTAGAGGATGTAAGTTTTTCCACCCCTGCTGTGATGGGAAAGAAACTTTTGTTACATGGTGATAATGTGTGTTAAATAATATAGAAGTAAATTAAAAGTAAAGAAAATAGTATTTATACAAAACCATCAAGACTAGAAATGAGAATATTTAGATTTTAATGTTGGATAAAGTATTTTTTTCCATTTGGTTATTGATAAAGACAAAAAAGATCAAAAAGAAGTCTAACTTTCTCCCTCCCTGCTTTGTGTAAGGCTTGATGTTTACCTCTGCTATTTGTTTGTTTTGGGAAGAACTTCTATCACATTACTCACAGTGTCAATGAATGAAGGCCTGGCTGCTGCTAGCTGAAGCCTCAGGAGATTCTCTGCAACCTGGTCAGGTGTCCCATCTTTGATTTTCTGCAGCTACCGCAAGACTATAAAGCATCGAACAGGAGCAAGCTGCTCTTGCCCGCTGCCAGGAGATTACTGTGAGATACAGTCTAATGCGTAAGTGCACAAAACTCCCTAAAGCTGTTTTCTTTATTTAATGAAAGGAACATGGGAATACCTGTACATGCAGTACAGTAATACCCCTGAAAGCTCTGAATACGCCTTTCAGATTTGTTATCAGGATTTGTCATGTAGAGACGGAGAAAGCAAAAACAGTTTGGAATGTCTGTGGATGGAGGAGGGTGTCTAGAGGAGGGGTGCTCAGAGTCAGATCCCTTTTCAGAAATCACTTCTTCTCTTTCCCCCCGTCTTTGTTTTAAAACTGGGAAGCTTTTAGCTTTTGAAAAGTATCCTTTTCCTATCTGTTGCACGACGGCCCCAGTCGTCATCACCTTGCCTCTCCTCCCAGTCCTATTGGAGCGCCCGTAAATAGCTGGCATTCCTGCCACAAAGAACTGATGATGTGGGCTCGGGGCCTCTATGATCTCCCCAAATTAATTAAAGCCTTTCTTCTCTTAGCCGGAGCTGCAGCCTTTGTCTCTGTAATACACCTTAAGTCGGTATTAAGAGTCTATGCTCATTATAAATATGTCGTTGCCTGCTTGGTCTGGCCTGTGCTACTAAATAGGCCTCAGTGTAGGCGGCCATCTTCCTCGCTTCATGCCTCCTCCTTATCTGACATCCCTCCTTGCTCCCCACTGGTTTGGTATTTATTTGAATATGAGAAGGCCTGCTTGTTGTTTCTGGCGGAGGTGGCTTGAGGCTGTGACCCTCCTTCACTCCCTTCCCTCCACTGTGGAGACCTCCCCCCCTCCAAAGTCCATGCAAATCTTCCATCTCCTGGATTGCTAACTCCATCAGCCCTCCCTCAGCCACCATGGTTTGTTCGGTCTTTGCAGGCTTCCGCGGATTTCATGAACTTGGACCACAGACCTCTTGCCAAACACCATTACAGACAAGTCCACTGTGCATATGCACAAGTCTGAGTGTGTTTGAGTGCATGTGTGCATATCCCATTTCCCTCTCTGTCTGAAATTAATAACTGTGCTAGGAGTTAATGTCTAGGCCAGCAGGGTGGCCAGGGTCTGTTACTTCTCTTTAAAAAAACTCATCTGAGTGAATATTTCCTATGAAGTCTCTCTGGTCAGTAACAACACCTTTTAGGGATGATCATTTTCCCTCCTCTCTTCCCACTGACATTAGCCTATGTGAAAAACCTAAAACTTTTGAGGTGATGAGTTTTCCTGTACATACTGTATCAAATTTGAGACAATGAGAATGTTTAGGGAAGATTTGAGGATTCATTCTGTGACGGCAGGATCAAGATTGCCTCTCGGCAGCAGCAGGAAGTGGATAACATGTCCATTAGACATGTCCCCCCACCCCACACCCGCACACACACACACCAACCCCAGACAGTGAAATTAGGGGATCAGAAGCTTGCAGAGATTTGACCTTGAGGAATGCCAGTACCACACCCCCAGCCTGAAATACACAGCAGTGGAGACAGGAAAATGAGCTACAATGTGGCTTTTTGTATGGTCATACAAGAGATTCTGGCTAAAGAGGGAATATCAAGCCTTCCTGCGCTCCTCTTCTGAGATGAAGAGGCAGGAAGTCACATAGAAGGTAAACAATGTGCAGAATGGAGCCAATAATAATGAATGGAATTTGCTCCCGCATCCTCCATGTTGGCATGGCTCTGATCTATTGATAATGGTGACTGGGCCCAGCAGGTCTCCCTGCTTACAGTATAGATTTCCCAACTTTAATATTTACATTCAGTGCAGCTGTTTAGAGTGACTGGAGACTGCTTGGATCAGTTATTTCTCTGGCTGTCAGGTCACAGATATTTGCGCATCTTGTCATCTAGTCAGGCAAAGAATCTGTCAAAAGCAGCCTCCACCAATCACTACAAGCTCTTTGTTAATTACCACGATTCATCATGTCAGGCGCTCTCTGCCACCACATGTTTGTTTTGATCTCTTACTCTCCAGCTCAGTGACAGTGAAAGATGAGGGACCATGTGGCACTGCAACCAGCAGCACAAGCCGCCTCTCCAGGTCCCAGCTCGGCCTTCTCTTAGCGAGCCACAACCACTTTTTGAGCTCCACGCCACGGCTTGGAAAGACCAAACCCTGTAGGGTGTTGGGGAGGCTTGGCCGGAGACCCAAAAGTGTAACATTAGGTGATGGGGGGTAGGATTAAGGCATGTTGACTTGTGTTCACTGGGGGGCTAAATTGACACTCAGTTCCCCCAGAGCGGACAGTTCCTGGAGCCCCATGGTGTTGACTGGGGGGTCTGGGTCACATTAAGAGGGTACTGTGAGGCCTGTTAGGGCAGACCACATGACCAGCTCCTCTAAAACAAGCACTGCTGTGTCCGTAATGTCAAACACTTCCTCCATCTGCATCCATTAGCCAGTTCTGGTGATGGTGAGGAACATTTGAGAGCTGAATGAAAACAAAAGGAGATACATGGCCCTGGATAATGAAAAAAATCCCTCTTATAATGTGACATAGCAGAAATGGAGAATACATATTCACTTTTCTACTCATTAAATTCAGAATTTGAATTTGTCATAACTATATTGTTAGTATAATTTATAAACAGCAACCAGAGGTGTTTATTTTATTGACTCAAACACCAACATTTATGATTACATTTCTTGATTGTGTGCAGTGCTATTAGGGAATTATTATTTTGGAAAAAATAGTTATCCAAAAGATATCTTGTAATAAGTTTGACTCTTTCTATAAAATATATATTTTTGAAATTTAGTGAACATAATGTATTATACTGAAAACTCAAAACTTTTCCAGAGATATTTTCAGATTTTTATTATTAATATTCTTTTTAAAATAAAAACAATTTAAAGAATGTCATAAAAAATAAAAGCCCAAAATGTAAAAATATAAATGTAACAAAATGAATCACATTTATTAACTAAATCTGTATGTTAAAATCTGATATAGTAATTATATGATATAGTAATTGAATTAAAAAGACTTTTGATATATTGATACATTTTTAAAAAAAATGTTCCTTTTATTAGAGTTATAAAGTTAAATTAGTTAACAATACATTGAATTATACATATTTTGTCACATTCAATGTAGAAAATTGAAATATAAAAAATGCTAATTATTTGTAATAAAAAATAAAACAAAGCAAAATAAAAAACAACAAACAATAAAGAAAATCAATTTAAAGCCATATTGACACAATAATCTTTATAGTTCACACCAAAATCTATGTCCTGTCAATTTAATAAAAAAGACACTTTAATACCTAAATGGTAGTATGAAAAAGCTCATCCCACCTTCATTTACAAAACCCACCATCATGGACTCCTTTACTCTACGCACACTAAATATACTATATTGTGTTTATTTCTTGAAGGCAGATATTTAAAATTTGTTAAACATATAAAAAGCCATAAAAGTTGTAATGTGGTGGAAAAAAAAGAGAACAGTTGCTTTTGTAATACTGTTTTTATTTATTCATTTACAAAGTTTATTTACACTGGTTTGACTTACCTCGACTCTTTCACATAGAAAATTCCCATCTCCTCTCCTGCACTGTAAAATGGGTCGACACTGACAGATGAAGCAGGGACGAGCAGAAATCTTTCTCATTGTACGTGTTGAAGCAGCCTCCCATGTGGCTCTCAGTGAGAAGGCCCTGGTGTTTGGGTCTGATTTCTCAGCTCATTAATCTTGTTTGTGGTCATACAGTGTGCCACGCACGCTGGCACATTTTCAGCCAGCCTGAATGTAATGATATTTATTAAAACGTGTCCTCGCCTGCTGCATGTCTCGTACTGTCTGACATCACTGTCCTACATACCAACTTGTGTTTACACGTAGAAGAAAAAGAAAAAAAGAAAGTTGCTTGGACATAACTCGCTGCATTAAAAAAACCTTATTCTGACTGATCTGCTGCCTTTATAAACATATAGACAATATATCCTGGTTAGAAAATAATATTTAATTCAATGTGATTGCACAAAAACATTTAAAATCTTTTAAACGCTTTACCAAGGAGCAGAATGTAAAAGCTGCAGTTTAAACTTGAAGAATTGAAAAAACGTGAAAGAAAATAGCATGAAAATGTCAAACAAAATCATATAATTTCTACCAGTTAAACCTTATTGCATTAATATTTGTTCTGTTTACTAAAAGGCTATCCACATGTACTCTCTAAACAAAGAGAGAAATAATTACACAAAGATGTTACCTGAGTTTTTTAACAACTCAAAACAGTAGGTTTTTTTTGACAGCATTATTTATTTTGTTGCGAGTTAAATCCTCTAAATCAACCTGAAGACTAGTAATGGGTGCAAACACTGAAATGCTATTCATGTTCTGGCTGTAAAACAACATCACATCCTCTGCAGCTTCCAGCTCAGCTGTTGATCTGTGCTGAAGCCTTGCTGCAAATTAACTATCGGGAATTTCTGGTTATAGAAAGGATGTGTGTGTGTGTGTCAGTGCATGTGCCTGTGTGTCTGTTACAGGATTAACAAAAAGCAGTAGCTCCCCTGTGTGGCTTGCTGGTGTAAGAACACCTGGCACAGCAGTGGGTGGGGTGGGGGGTGTATTGGTATCTGGGCCTTAACAGCACAGCATTAGTTGGGACTCAGAAGCCTGCGTTATACACGTAAATTATTAGCTGTAACTGTCATCATTCCAGCTGAATATACCTGATGTAGCAGGAACTTTATTACATGTGGTTCATAAGCTTCAATGTAATGTCTCTGTTTAAATCCACAGCATGGGCTTGTTTTATCAAAACCATACCCATAAAACTTCACACACATACTTCATGCAAACCCACACAGGAATTACTGAGATGAAAATGACAAGGTAATTTCTTTTTGTGTTCTTGATTTGACTAAAAAAGAAAGAAAAAAAAACAGAACATATACACTTGCACATCAAAATATATTCACTGTAGCAGAGTGTATTCCTCTGATGCTCTCACAGAGCTGAGCTGTTTGGCCACAGGCCCTTTAGCTTACGGTGATGTTTTGGGAGAGCAGTGGCGTTGCTTAGCTTCAGAGGGCGACCCAAAGCAGGATCAGGTATCTTCGTCCGTGGAGTGCATGAATATTTTCACATGGCATGTGCCCTCTTTGGACACTGGACACTTCACTGCTCCCCACCCTCCAAATATTTACCTGACATGTCTCTGTGGGTGGTGGTCCATCTAAAGAAACATGCATAAACACGTTCACATTGATGGATTTTTTAGCATACAAATATACACACAAGGGTTTTACTGATTTGTGTTTTGAAAAGTGATATGAAAAGTGTTTAGGCTCAAGTCAGTGGCCAAGATGATATTCAGGATTTGTTGTTTGATCCTTTTACATAAAATGTTTATATAAATTTTACTTATCTTTAAAAAACAACAACAAAATCTTCTGAAATAGCCACAAATTTTCATCTAAAAATGTAAAACTGAACAAACACACACACACACATGTTTATAAATGCAGACACAAAGTTAGGCACACACAAACCTGCACACATGTGAGACCATTCCTGTGTCAGGGCTCATTGGTGTCGACACTTTGAAGATGTCGACTGCTTGTTTACTGATACAAATTAGCAGGTTGGCAGTCTTCAGAGGAGCAGAGAGCGTGGAAGGCTTTGTGGGTGGTGGGTCCTGCTTCTAACACAGCACCCTAACTCATCTTCTATCCATTTGCCTCTCCACCTTTGCACCCCTCCTTCATGGTGGAGGAATGCTTTCAGGTGGACTCACCTGGATGAGGGGTTGAAATCAGTCCTCCAGACATTGGATGAAATTAACCTCAAGGGATCTTGAACCGGTGGAGCTACTTGGCCTGATGATTCTCAGATGTGAAGTTAATGAATATTCCACTCTCCTGTCCTTAATGATGTAACTTTGTAAAAAAAGTCTAATTTAAAAGAAATCTTCTGTACAAATGCATAAAAACTTATAAATGCTCATCTAAGTAAGACAGTGTTAAATGCTCTAGAATAATTGGAAAGTTTAAAGTTGTATAATAGTAATTGTATTGAGAAATTTTAAATAAATGAAGCAAAACTTTAGCAACTTAGTGGGACATGTGAAGGATCAGATGTCAAAATTTTACACACATACCTATGTTTTTGAAATTCACGTATTTCATTTGTGCTATACGCTGCATTGCATTTATAAATTAGTGGCATTCATGTTTAAGATATACTCAAACAAATATTGTAGCACCCCCTTTAGGCCAGTTTGTGTAATACTAAAATATGTAAAGCCCTTCTTTTTCCTCTTCTGGAGTAAGTGATGTACAAGAAAGATTTATGCTTTAAACACTCAGGTGTGTGTGCATTTGTGTGTTTATGTGGGCGGTGGAGTTGCAGGTCATTACTGTGGACAGGGATTATCTACCTCTCGCCAGTGGTCTGTGACAGCCGTGAGTGTCAGTCACTCAGTGTGTGTGTGTGTGTGTTTGTGTGTGTGTGTATACCACTGTGTGCATTAGAGTAGGCTGAGTAAACACAACTCAAGTTACCTCTAAAGGCTTTCCAATATTACTCTTTCCAATTTAAATGTGGAAAATCTCACATGGGTCAGAGCACATTATTTGATAGACGGATATGTTGGCATGTGACAAAGCTTTACTGATGAAACTCTCAATGCTCCCTGTGTTTTTTGGATTTTCAAAATGTAATTTAGTTATTCACCTTCTTTGGGAATAGGAGACTTTACCCTGTTTGCACACTAATTCAAATCATGTGTTTTTGTGTAAAATAAGAGTGATCTGCCCATGAAGCACAAAAAGCACTAAATAAGCGAGTTTCAGTCAAAATATAGTAGTTTCACAACAAAGGCCCGAAAACTGGGCAGATGCTGGGTTAATACACACCTATATGTCTGCCTGTCATGCATGATCAAATGAACTATTACATAACTATCATGGGTTTAGAATGCTTCTAATGATGAAGGTGAGGAAAATGGTGTCCACATTCCAGTTATGGTTGGTTATATGAGACATACTTATATATGTAATTAAGTATATATGTTTATTTATATAGTTGACCTAACTTTATACATAAAAACATACATGCTTTGCAATTAGCCTGATGCTACACAGAACCGTTTACCACTTCCACATTTCTGAATGTTTTAGTTACCATGGCAACAGTGTACCAAGCAGAGCTCTGAGATCCAAAGATGCAGGTCAGCTGGTCCAGACCAGAGTCCAGACCAGTAACCGGACCAGTA
>JBAMHV010000012.1:21746249-21767664 GCA_037177535.1 Pseudomugil gertrudae
TATAAATCAGAAACTTTCCGTAGAAATCCACTTACGCTGCTTTTTGTGCGTAAGCAAGCTTTATAAATGAGCACCCTCGGCTTGAGAGCTGTAAAGTTTTGTTTCTAAGCCCCAGGACACCAAAGGACAATAGCTGTGGGTATGTACATAATAAATGTTAGTGTGCCATCAAAATGTCTTTGGAGACTTTTACAATCTGGAACTTGCGTAGTGTTGACAGCTGCTCCCTTATTATGTGACCTATGAGTATGTAAATGAATGGATAAATAAATACAAGTCAAACAATTCAGCAAAGTTAAAGATTCTGTTGCATCTGCCAAATCCAGCAGATCATTTCAATGACCTCTAATAGCTAATAAAAACATTTACAGAACATATCTCACTAATTTGGTGCCTGATATTTCTATCTTTTGGAAAGAAATATCTTTTGGATACATGACAGAACACTTTATATTTAGATGATCTTTAAGGGTATTGGTAGACTAATGGTGACAAAGATGAACTTGGAGCTAGAGATCTTAGATTTAAGTCCCTGGACCAACAACACAACAAGGCCCTTAACTTCCTAAACGCCACTCCGTCTGACTGTGATCAGATCATGCACACGATTGTCACACATCCGTGCGCACAATTACACACGGCACTTTGTCCTCTCTCCCTTTTTTGTTAGAAATGGTTCAGTTGTTTTTGTATATTTTTCTTTATTTGGATAATGAGCCTAGTGGGAGGGGTTTGGGAGGGAAGAGGGATCCTCATGGACACAAAGGGGATAACAACCACCTATCCTCTGTAAACTGGACTTGACTTATCACTGAAGAACCTCTCAGCATTGAGACAATATTAAATATCAAAAACAATTTAAATTGAACTGGTGAAAAAGAGGCTAGCACAACAAACACAACACAATGAATTAACAATGTAAAATGGAAAATCTGGAGCAAAAATACTCAGGAACTAATTACATAAGAATGAGGAATGATCATCATTTCTTTGTTATTTATACACACCCACACAGACAGATTACTTCTTAGTCTAGTTTTGCTGGCTATGCAGTGCTTCTTATTCATTCAACACACATTCAAACACCTGTGAATGCATGTGAAGCGAAGTGGCTTTAGCATCTTACACACAAACATGTTTTACTCTTTTATTGTTAATGAAAATCAATTATGCACAAAAAAATTGGCTTTTGTGACCAAACAAAATTGTAAATAAAAATCTTTTTTTAAGTTCAATTTTAAAATTATTTTTACAAAGTATAGAAAATTACATTAAATAAATTCAATTAAAATATGCAGGGAATGAATAGAAAAACATTTCACTGAACATACCCTGGAGTTCAGTTAAATACATCATTAAGAGGTGGAAGGAAAATGGAACAGTCTGGTTTGCTAAGACCTGGGTGCCCTCATAAACTGAGTGACTGTGCAACACCATGTCTAGTCAGAGAGAGGCCACCAGGACACATATGATTACTCTGAAGGGGTTACAAGCTATGGAAGGGTGGCAGAAAGAAAGCCACTGTTCACAAAACCCAAGAAATCCTAACTAGAGTTTGCCAAAAAACATGTTGAAGAATCCATGGTCAAGTGGAAGAAGATCCTTGATCTGATGTGATCAAAATAGAGCTATTAGCCATGAGACAATGCGTTCTGTTTGCCACACACAAAACACAGATCACATATCACAACAAACACACCATCCCTACTGTGAAGCATGAGGGTGGCAGTATCATGCTGTGGGGATGCTTCTCAGCAGGAAGCCCTGAAAAGATTGTGAAAGTAGATGAATGCAGTAAAATATAGGGAAATCCTGAAGGACAATCTGATTCCATCTAGTGGAGAAAGCTGCGGCTTGGAAGAACATTTATTTTTCAGCAAGACAACGACCCAAATCCTACAGCTGAAACTACAAATAAATGATTTGAAAACAAGGTGAATGTTCTGGAGTGGCCACATTAAAGTCCAGATCTCAATCCAGCGGAGCATCTGTGGCTGGACTTGACAAAAGCTGATAATACCTGATCATACGTCACTAAGCTAAATATCTAAATGTGCAAGCCTTACTGAGACCTGACTCCATGATGTAATTGCAGCTATAAGGGCATCCACTAAATACTAACTTGAAGGGGTTGAATATTAATAAAATCACAAATCTTAAATCGCATAATTTCATTTAATTGCCATTAATTTGTAGAAATATGTTTTCAATTTAACATTAAAGAGTCTTTTTTTCATTCATTTGGTAACAAAGGCCAAATTTTGTGACATGTGATTGATTTACAAAAGCAAAAAACTCACAGAGGGTGAATACGTTTGCAAGACACTATGAACTGGGGGAGTCCTGAACCCTGTGACTGGCCACTCTATAACTAAATGACTTTTTTAAAAAAAAAATTAAATACCAAGTAATCTGTCTGTGTGGGTGTGTATAAATAACAAAGAAATGATCATTCCTCATTCTTATGTAATTAGTCCCCTAGTATCTTTGCTCCAGATTTTCCATTATACATTGTTAATTCATTGTGTTGTGTTTGTTGTGCTAGCCTCTTTTTCACCAGTTCTATTTAAATTGTTTTTGATATTTAAGATAAATATAGCAGCCATGTTTGCTCTATTCAGTTTGACATCTTTATGTTCATAACATTAGCACTGTTCTTTGTGGCCCGCTTTAATAAATTCAGAGCCAAAAATTCACCAGATGGATATTCATTGCAGATGGAAATAAAGAAGCTGGTCAAATACGTTTGTGTGATTCTGATCAATCACCTGCTGCTTGTTCTGTCTTTATGACCCAGAACAGGGAAGTATCTGCTCTCCAACAGCCTGTTAGTTTTCCCCCCCCGATGTTCCTGATTTAGCTGCTTTGATTCTATTAAAACACCTCCATTTTTTTCCATTCCAGTTTTCATTTGGGCCCTACCTCCTTATATCCTTCAGCCATGACCTATAACACAAAGCAATCATTACCATGAAAATTATTTAACGTAATCGAGCACTAGGTTTGTCCTGGTAATCCATAATGATGAAAACCTAGTAAAATGTTTAGTACATGTGTGTTGTCCCTGCTTAAGCTGTCACATTCTCTCTTTCTCCTTTACACTCAGATACAAATGTGTCCTGAAACATACATGGACCTTTATTTGCATGCATTCCGGGTAATGCATGCTGTGAAGTTGTACATCCTGCCTGCCTTATCTAAATACACACAGAGAAAATACTCTAGCGCTTATGTGTCCAGTTTAAAATAAAACCTACAAGACAGACAGAGTAGAAATGTACTGTATGAGGAGAAGTGTTTGGTTTATGAGCTCTGAAATATTCCCAAGGAAACTCATGGTTGGCCGTATGTTTTGCCAGTTTAAACACATTACTGTAAGTCAGCTGCATGCTGAAGTTCCCTTGAGGTCCCCTGCAGGTTTATTTAAACATATTATGTGTACAAAAAGTCGCTGACATCATTATGATACAATCTCTCTCAGGGTAAATTGCATTCACTCATCACTCTAAGGCAGCAGCTCTGATCATCCGACACTGGTAGCACTTCTTCTGCTTTCCTGGACAGTGAAGACTGAACAGTTTTGCCTTGGGGCAGACAAATGGTTTCTTCTTCTTTTTTTCATTCTGTCTATGTCAAATATCATTTCATCATTTGATGCTTGACTCATGATGCCTCGACTCTATCACAACCTTTTGGTGATGTACATGTATCACCTGTTTGGATGACGGACAGCTCCTTGCAACAAGGGTGTAATTAATCATAACAGAGGTGTGCTATGCTTCTGACAGCTGTGATAGATTGAGGAAGTTGCTCAATGTTTTGTCAGGTCAAAGTTATGACTGTCATTTAGAATGGATAAAAAGAGCCAGTGATGGTACGCTGTAGCTGTGTGATTGATGACACAGCTTTATAATGGCTGTTTGTCACCTGAAATGGAATGTGTTGCTCTTAAGAACAATGATTATTATTTACTTATTCCATTTATCTTGACTCTAGACTTAAAGGAGATGTCACGTAAGGAAGAATCAGCTCATTTGCTAAATTGGTTACTGTGTTGCACAATAGTGCAGTGAACCTATGGTGCTACAGACTGATTATATTACAATGTACAAGAACAAAAAATCAGGATAAATAATAAAAAAAAAACATGTACAGATGACTAGAAATCTTTTATCTCAGTATTTTCATTCTTATTGCATCTTAACTAAATTTAGCTCCACTTGATTTAAAAACTTTTCTATCCTGATTAAATGTAGTTTGCCTCCCTATGACTTTTTTATGGCACAGTCCTGCAGCTGATGGACGGGTGGGATGGGTTCCAGTGAAGCGCTTTGTGGATCTCTGCCAAAGTTAACAAAGAAGTGATCTACAGTATTATGCCATCTGTTATCTCTGATCTGTGACTCATTGCTTTTGAAAAGAAGCCAGCAGTTTACCTGCTTAGCCTGTTTTATTTACAGTGGTCAAGCTCCAGAATCTCTCTGGTTATGTTTGTAAATAAGTTATAATAGTCATGTGGCGCCACATTAATGCAGTGTGCATCACTGCAGGGTTTGAACCTGCTGATTGGTTGGGGTATTGTGTGGTATGATCAAATGGAGTTTTGCTCCTAACTCCAATAGTAAGATGTTAGGATTACATTAAAGTGTCAACTTTTTATTATTTATTTGGCCAACAGTGCTAAATAAGTATAAGCCCATTTACCATTTAAAGTGTTAATCGTTCAGTCTTTAGCCTGACTGAACTTTATAAATGATCTTCTCAACTGCAACAGACACAATAAGAAAGATTGCTGCAAATAACTGGCTGCTAATGATTAATTCAAGCAATTCTAACATGTTGTAAATAGCCACCACCATGGATGCATGCAGACCCAAAAGTGACACATTAATGGTATCATTGCCATTCTAAAAGAAGAGAAAACTTATAGGCTCCTTTGAGTTTTTCCCCCAACTGTATATGAAAACAATTCAGTCTTGAACTTTGATGCTCTCTTGCTTTGCTCTCTGTGAAATTTTCACAGTCCTGCTATGCTGGAAACATCCAAGTTTTCACAGCTATCTCAGTGATCTTGAAAGATCTGCTAACTATTTTATTTTAATTTGTTCCATGTTTACAGAATCCTTTGACCATGGCTATATTTCCACAACAGAAATCCATATCTGTTTCCTTCACAGTTAAAAGGATCGGGACTTGCACCATAGGCTAGTGATGGATGGTTGAGGGAGCCAGATGCAAATATGCAGCATACAAGCAGAAACAGCTCAAAAATCTTGATGCATAAACACAAGAACTGCAGGTGCAGCAAATCAAACAGAGAATAAACATACAGTCCAAATTCACTGGCTGAACACAGGTGGCAAATGGCTGTTCTGTGGCAGAACAGAATCAGAAGATCTGGCAAGGATCAATGTATATCAACAAGAAGTCAAGTCAAAGAGGTTTATTTGTCACATGCACAGTTATACATAGCATAATTGTACAGTGAAATGTGCATTCTGTACCCCATCCTTTAATAATAGAAGAATAAGCTAAGCTAAATATTTATAAAATAGAATAAAAATAGAATAGAATAAAAGGATACATCTTGAGTTTTAAATAAGATAAAAAAATATAGAATATATGGGGGGAGAGATGATTGCACCTCTCACGGTATGTATTCTGCAGGTTAACAAATGAGAATTGTAACCTAAATGATGATGGACAATCTCTAGTCAAAAGAGGAAACATATACTGTATAAAAGACTGGCACACATTGATAAATATAAGAGGAAGACAGTTAAACTTGTCTAAAATCATAGACCACAATTTAAGCACCAAAACCAAAGAACTAATAGAAAGCAGCAGATTATCCCAATCTTGCCAAATAGAAGCTGCTATTGCAGCTTGGATGCAGCAGCCACTTAAAGACTTTGACCTGATGGTGTATTTTTTATCCAGGGCAATCTTGTGCAGTCAGTTGTTTGGTACTCAACTCATTTTTCGCATTGAAACCATCTAAAGGCCATTGTCAAGGCCAGGGTTCAGATGACAGCACATATGCTGCTGCAATGTCTGCTTTGTTCTGCCCTCGCTACGTTCAATCCTTCACACCATTGGTTGTCAGGGGCTGGGTCAGTGGATGACCTTGCTGTTAAGCCACAAGCTTTATAAATGGACACGCTAGATGAAGAAACTGAGTCAGGATGGAAATGCACGCTTCAGAGATAAACTCAGCTGAAATTCAGGGAATGATCAAGGGTGGCGGTATAGATAATTAATGATTTAGCTTTCTCTGTGGCAGAGAAAGCCCCCTGCCCCCTGTTGCTACAGCTGACCAACATTAGTAATAAATTCCTCATGGTTTGACAACATGTGGGGTGGACTTTCTTGGCCAGCTAGGACTCAGAAGGATATAGTCCTTCATTGTCCCATAGGTTTTACATTACATTTGGGATTGAGAAAGTCCCAGGGAGATCAGGATCTCACACAAACTCTTTCTCTTTTTTCTCTCCCACTTTCTTTGACAAACATTCATTCTTTTCCTCCTTTTCTGGATTTGCTCCCACACACTGCTCTAGGTTAAATAGGCTGATCTACAAATTTAGACTGTTGGAAGAAGACATACAAGCTGTTTTTAAATTAGTACAGCAATTGTGCTTGTATTGTCATGACATGCCAGTGCATGTTTTCCTCCAAGGAGTAAAAGTGTTGGCCTCAATGAACCTCAGCTGCCATAGAGCTGAATCTGATGATGTGTCACAGTGGGAAATGTCACTGAGGATTAGTTTAATGTGTCACTAATCCCCCTTCTCTTAAGATTTTTTTCTTTTTCTGTCTTAGGTAAACTGGAAGGTTACTTCCTCTACTGCTTTTAGTAATGCAATGACAAAGTTTTTTGGTCTCTGATAAAAGTGGAGAATTTACTAGTAAGAGAGTAGAAGCAGAAAAAACAGCATATAAGTCTTTATACCACTGGAAAAAAAAATATCAACAATATCACTGTAAATATACCACATTATTAAAAATATATATTGTCATAATTGAAATATGAAAGTATATGTTAAATATATTTCTAACATTTACAATAAAAAAAGATTTCCTTTCTTGTTCCTTACAATGGTTTTGGTTTTCCATTTGTTCAGTTTAGTTTTGCATTTAGCATTCAAAGCAAGTATGATGTTAAAACTTTAATACACAACATTTCTTTCTGCTTTTGTCACCTCTGACTCAGAGAGGGAACAATACTAGCTCTGCCCCCAGATTTGCTTTCTTGCTTTGTTAATAATAATTTCTCATCCAAAGTTTGAATGAAGTGCTGCACAAAATGATTCAATTGCAGCATCAGCATGATGTACAATGGGTAATATCCTAAAGATACCTATAATATCACAGATACTAAAAAGACAGAGGTGTTCAACTGAGAACTTCATCCTACTTAGGAAATTCCGAGATGCTCTATTTCTAGCATGCACTGGTGCAAAAGTGGAATGCAGCCCTAACTGCTGCTAGCACCTCGTATCAAAGTATTGTTGAAATATTTTAGGTAATATTATTTACATATATTTCTGCTCTATAATTAAGGTTTGCAACACATGTAACCTATAAAAAAAGTTAAACATTGAAAAGTTAAGTTTTGCAGCCTAATTGGGATACTATTTGTAGTGCTGCCACTATCACAGCCCATATGGTAATTTTGCTACTGTAAATATTCTACTGTGTATGCCTGATGTTTTTGTGCCAATAAAAAGCCTGGTGTAATCCCACTGCATCACTAATCATCAAAACATGCAGGTTTCTGTAGGGCTGTATTTCATTCCAGCTAGTTTGGGTGCATAAAACTAAACAGGTCATTTCTTCCCTAAACATAGCCTGTGTTGGTGTGACTCATACCAGACAGAAAAAAAAACAAATGAAGAAATGACAAAGAAAAAGTTCACACAGGACTCACATGGAACTGCATTTGTGAGAAATTTCTATTTGAAAGAAATAAATAGTTTTATCCAGATTTTAATACGAGCATGAGGAAGGTCCTGTAACTTCAAAGTAGCAGGACCTTCATCATGCAGACTCCTGTCAAAATCTGGATAACAGTCCTGCATGGTGCACCCAGTGACACGCAGTGGCACATGTCCACATATACTGTACATACATAACTTGTGCATATCACATTTATGGCCTTGTGATGGACTGGCGAACACCCTAGGGTGTTCCCTGCCTCTTGTCTGCTAATAGCTGCAATAGGTCCAAACCTCCTTGCTGCCAAATTGGATTAAGCTGCATGGAAATTGGATGAATGAATTATATCTTATTTATGGGCACTGACATTAGATATATCTCTGCTCTGACATAAAATGGGAAATATCATCTCAGTGCCTGAAGAATGTTTTTCTTAACTTATGTCGGGTTATTAAGCTTAAAGGATTTGTAATTGTATGATTAATTGGGAAACTTTTACTGGGCTGATAAAAAAAAGTATAGTGTGCCTGAATAACTACTATCCCCCACTTTTTAAGGTGTAATTTTGAGGTTTAACCTTTTGATAGAAGTCACTAAGCTCATTTTCACTAGATGCCTGCCAAACATGTGTCCTATCTGAGTCAAACTGATGTTTGGATGTGGGTCTTGTTGCAGCGAAGTAGCAGTGGGATTAGGACATGGCTTATACATATGTGTTTCAGGCTTCCACGGTCTTGTTCCTTTGAAAAGGGTGATGTCATGTGTTCACACACTGACTCATTTGTGTTTCCAACACTTTGCTTATTCTGCATGGTACAGAAAGTTGAGAACAGCAGAACTTTTCAAGCAAAGACATCTTGGTCACACCCACCTGACATCAGAAACACCAAAAGTCTGGATTTAATGGTGTAGTGCTTTTAAACTTGATGAGTTTTACTGAAAACAGAGAGAAGATTAGAAGTTCCTGTTCCTGCTGTCTGTTCCTGGCTATCTGTCATGCTATGCTAGCAGTGTTTTCATAATAAGACAGTTGTATTTCATTGTGATTTAAAACAATACTTTTAAAAAATAAAGAAATAAATAAAGGAAAAATGCTTCCCTTTCTAGTAAATCTGCTCTGGAGGATATTCTTGAGACTCCATGCTGGACCTGCTCGCCTAATTTGTATAAAAATTTCTTTTGCTTTTAACACATTTTATGTTCTTTTTGACTCCATTTGATATGAAGTACAATACTATGAATAACCCTCCACCTATAGAAGCTGTTTTTAATTTTACAATCTGGAATGGATACGAGCATTTACATGTACTTTGACAAAATGTGATTAATGTTTATTTAATTAGCAATGGAATATTTATCATAATGTGACCAAGTTATTACCTCGTGGTTGTACCCTGATACACTAGCTAAAGGACTGAGGTTTTTATAGTTGCATTTTTTAATGTTTGATTTATGAATGAATTCTGAAGAGTCATGCTGCTTGGAGTCATGACAAGGTTTTGATTATTTCAGCCTCAACTGTGACTGATTAACTACACTTACCGTACACTGTATGCAGTTACCAGGAACTGCAGTTAGAGTGACTTTGAAATCAATTTTACATCAAAGCAAACGTCTAAAACGGGCATTGAATTTGAATGAAAAATGTATTTAACAAACCTGCATTCATTTAGCAGACAATGG
The DNA here is from genome assembly GCA_037177535.1 of Pseudomugil gertrudae. Lineage (NCBI taxonomy): Eukaryota > Metazoa > Chordata > Actinopteri > Atheriniformes > Pseudomugilidae > Pseudomugil > Pseudomugil gertrudae. The sequence goes on from JBAMHV010000012.1 coordinate 21,755,871, forward strand.
ACATATGCTGATTTGATTAGATATCATCTTACTATGCATGCAGGAGCAATGTGCTTTAGGAAAAAAAATAATTACTTTTCCAAGGTTTAAAACAGACAACACAGGGAATTCAAATTTAAGACAGGTTCAAAGTTTAGTCATTCAACAAAATCAGTTTTAGCTTTGTTGAATTTCTGAGGATATTTTTTTTCAAGATAGAAACAGATTTTCTTCTCTCGCCTTAACTCTGCCAGTAAAACTGAATCCGACTTTATTGTTACCTGTGTGCTACTCATGGTGGTTAGGAATGCTGCTCTGAATAGAAACCAAAACAAATGTTTATGTCTTGTTCCATGAGTAAGAATAAGTTGTCTGCTCTACGAATGAAGTGGTGTTATTTATAGGTTTACCTTCATACCTGTGCCATCAGGTTAGATAAATAACTGCTTTCACTTTAAATTGATTGATTGCAAAGCAGAGTTTCTGCTGTTTCATTACAAACAGCCCTAAATCAAAGTTGTCACAAATTTCCGGATATAACAAGGCATCTGGTTCTTAAGAAGACAAAAATGTATAGTGACCAACCTCTGCAAGGGGTTATTTTTCAAATCTGTGATAAAGATCTGAGAAAAATTCCAATGCTGACAAACTAACAAGTGTTACACCAATTCACCCCCCTTTGCCTTCAACTAATAAACGCATAGAAGATATTTAAAGTATTTACCATTTAAGTGAAGCCACTAGGCCATTGGTTAGAAGCATGGTATCCTTTAAGACCAAACACACCTAGAAACTCTAAAATTAACCAGCTTTTTTAAAGTGACTTAGAATATTTATGCAATCTGTCTTGCTGAAACTTTTGGAATATGGTTATTGTGGAATGCTGGTTAATGATGTTGTGGGTCTTATTGCACAATTTTAACAGCTTTAAGTGACTCACAGGGGATCAGCGTTGTATATGGGACGATGTAAATCATACATCTTAATCTATCAACCCTTTCAATCTGATTTAAAATCTGATTTTAGTTTTCAAATCCTTTAAATAATTTATTGAAATAAGTGCATGATCATTGTGAGCATTTTGGAGCCAAACATCTAAAGCTGTCCACCTGGAGCCCATCATGGTTGCCACTGCAGAGCCTGGCAGCTGCGCCACTGCACTCTGCGATATCGGACACCATGAGATGACGACTCTGATGAATCTGTTTGCTTCTTGCCCTGTGGCCCCCATCAGATCCATCCTAGAGGGAAGCAAGTGTGTCTGACTGACCCAGACCAAACACACTCCTAACTCACACACACTAAAACACACATTTCCTGTGGCCTCGGCTTCATGCCGCATCATTAATACCAGTCTGCCTTTCTTTATGGCTACAAATATTTTTCACATGCTCCGAGATCACCTTGAAACTTTGTGGCCACAACAAAAGCGTACAATCTCCTTGTACTTGGGAGTGAAAAACCACAGGCTACTCATCCTAGAACACATGTTAACATGATTTGTGAGACTTTTCAGACCACAGAGGAGCGTTGCTGTGGGTGTGGGTGCCATCTCCATCAGTTCCTTTGTTGTGTCGACAACACAAACAGCAGGGGAGACAGTTAAATGCCATTCAGACACAGACACGCTCATGGTCACAATAACGCAGAGCAAAGCAATGTTGGCTTGAAATTAACAAAGATAGTTGAAAGGATTACAAGCATTCTGCAGAGAAGGTAGAAAGAGAATAAACCTGGTAGTCTGGACTGCCCACTTTGATTTTCAATATGAGATTTAGGAGGATTTCTGTTACATAAATTATATTTTACACTCTCACCTTTTATGCTGTAACAGAAGGAATATTGATGACTTTAGGATTTTCTCTCATACATCATGTTGCCTACAACAGAGCGACTATTTCTATTTGACTCTTGTTCCTGTTTAGTGTGTGTAACTGTGTATATTTGTGTGTTATGGCCAGACAGCCTCATCCTGCCAGCCCCACCACCACGAACTCCTGGAAACCTTCTGTTCCTGTCTTGTTTTGAGTCAGATGGTTTCTCAGTAAGCGGGAAGCCCCGATGCCACAGAGCTCTGTTTACTTTTCACTCAGCATATTAGATACGGCTTTGCTCCACCTTGATGCTGGTATCAGCTGTGTGTAAGAGCGTGTATGTGTGTATGCCTTTGTCTAGCACAATTGCCACCATCTTTGTGCATGTATCTGTGTCCCATTTCCCATGCCATCTCGTTTGAAGACTCACACAACACAAGCACGGCACACTGATGAGTTTATCAGATGAAGCTTTGATGCCAACTCTCTAAATCACATGAACTCCTTCACCGTCGTCCGCACATCACACTCGTGTTTAGATCGGTATCTGGCAAAAACACAGAGCCAAGACTGTCACTGGAAGTTCATAGTTTTCATTTAGTTATCTAGACATGTCATATATACAGAAAAGTAAAGTATTTGTGGATGTTTTCTGCGGGTGTAAACGTCACATGCACAGTGTGAACAAATGCATTTTACACTTTTATCTAATTTGGCAAGAGAACCAACAATCACTGCAAAGCTAATGCAGGCAAGCATAGATGTACATGTTGGCTGATGCAAAGTTTAAAACAAAAATGTGAGGACGAGAAATGGAAAATGCAAGCTGGTTATTGCTACAGCTGGGAACGGGTTGAAAATGAAGGCAGGTTACGGGGTTAAGTCTGGACCAAAGTTCGCAGCAGGGGGTTTGATGGGTGACTATGAGATGTGGTCAAGGGATGAGACAGGTCTAAGGGGAGCAGAGGGTGTTCTGAAAGGTTTTTTTCTCTCTAATGACAGGGTGCCCGGCAGCTGGATCCTGTTTTCCTGTGCGATTGGGGAGCGTAACAGAGCATGGACCACTCTGTCTGTGGGCCCTATGTTCATTAGTGGAGCAGCACTGCAGTACTGGGGGTGATTCACAAGCATATCAAGTTAAAAAGGAACGCCAAGCCACATAGGGATTTTCCTGCTGAGCCAGAGTTTGTGTGTGCGTGTTTCCTTGTGTCTGTGCATGGTGGTGGTGAAGGAGAAGAGTGGGATGGGATCAAGGGGACTGAAATGGTAAACTTAAGTCAGAAAGTGTCCCTCATCTTCTTGATTTGACTTTTACAGTGATCCACTTAACTCAGTTTGCTTCTTTGTTGCATAAAATGATAGGGAACTTTGCTTTAAATTAACAGATGCTTTTTATGTGTAAATAGACTCATCTTGTGATTATTTGGAAACCTAGGTCCTGTGCTTGTTTGTCATTGTTTTTTCCCCGCCGCTGCTCCATGCTGCCGCTGGCCCAGGCACCATGCCAGTCGATCGGGTTTCACTCTGCTTGTGTTTGCTTCTCTGACTGGCTTGGCAGAAAGCAATAAACACCACACTCCCACCCTTATACCTCCTTTGTCTAACAGTTCCCTTCTTCTGAAAAAAAGGACTGACTTTGCCAAAACACACAAGGTACTTTGACTCGATTTGATACTTTTTTTTTATTATTGTTTTTGTTCCCAGTTCTTTTTCTCCTTTGTTGAAATTCCATGCATTCCTAAAAGTTAGCATCATTCAACCTAAATATTCAGGTTCAAACTTCAGGAGGAGTCTGTCTTTGCTCGTGACTTGATCTATTTTTTTTCCTGCAATGCCACAGAGCTTTATTGGGCCATTTGTCTTTCAAACCTCAGCGTGATTTTGGGGTGGTCGTTTGGGGTTTGGCCACCTTCCGCTGAATGTTTGAATCTGCACATATCAGGACTGAACTGGTCCCCCTTTCCTCCTCTCACCCCCCACCGTCTTTTGTTTCATGTGGTTTGTAACTGCAGCAATGCACATGTGGCATATTGTTCTACTCACAGTTTGACCCCCATCAAACTTATTAACTAAATCGAACTTGTTTTAATCGTAAGTACAATAAATAAAGAGAAATTTGCTTCAATGGCAACAATGACATCAGTGTTACCTTCAATAATACTCACATGTTTGTTTTATCATAAAAAAATATACAGAGTGCTCTGTCAGACAGGGAAAAAAGGATTTGAAAATGTTTTCTAGCATTTACTGGCAGCAAAACAACTGTCCAAACGTCAGAGCGGATGAAGGAAAAGCAACAGTACTTAAATAGAAGTCAAATTTGGCTATACTTTTTACTTTAGTCACTTTATACAAATATTTGATGGATTTTGGTGCACAAAAAGACAGCAAAGCTCAAGTTTCATTTGAACTTTGAATACACTTCAGACTTGCATCGGATGTTTTGGCTCCAGCTGTTTGGCTTATCTTAGTGGAAAACCACTGGGAAGACGATTCAGCAGTGCTGCAGCCTCTGTATCTGTAAAACCAAAGATTTGCAATGTACACGTTTTGTTTTTCTTTATCATGTCACTTCCACATGTGAACGGTCTGCAGGCCTTTGCATCTTTTAAGCCATGAGTGCTGTTCTTTTCTTTCTGCCCGTGCAAAAGGTTTTTATCTTCCTCTTTATCTCCACTGACAGTACACCCCCATGCCTCCATCATTGCATATTTGCTAAAGACGTCAATGTTTTGAGAACACACAGACTTATAAGGTGTGCATGTGTGCTACAGTGTGCCATGTAGCCTAATGTATGTGCAAGGATGAACAGACACACACCTTGCTAGCCTAAATAAGATGGAACCCCACAATACCAGTTTGACTAGATGTGTTGTGTAAAGTTCCTACACAATGAACCAGTTATATAAAAGCAGCATAAAGGAGCATACATCTTCCAAGGTCTGGTCCACCTGCTTTATTTGACAACATGCAAACTATGTTTATGTTATTCTCATGAGTTATGTCTGGCATTTGCTCAAGCCTTATGCATGCATCCAAGACAAAAAAATCTAACAGTAAAGGCTAATTCAGTAATGTCTCTGATGTTATTGCATATATAAAATTATAGAAAATTCTGTCACCTCTCAGCTTTTCTTACCTTGTGCAAATAATCCCAGTAAATTCATTTTCTGGTGATTATTTAATGGTCACGGTAGCTTGACCTCCTCTCAGCATTTTGCTGAAAGTCATTCACATCATATCACTGCTTCCTCTTCTCTTCAAAAAGCCCCATAAATCACTTTCCTGTAAACAGTAGTGACACACGGCCCGATGTGTACCTCGATATATATTTAGGAAACCACAAGGCCTGAAATCTGAGCTTGCTCATGTTTAGGAGATGAACTGGAGAGGGACTGCGTGCTCACATGTGTTTTGGGTGCAGCCATGTTTCTTCTGTGAGTGGTTTGTGTTGCAGAGCTTAAAGCACATGTACACACACGGCATTGAGCTCATTTTCTTTTATTGTTACAAATTATGTTGTCGCGCTTAAGCGTGGTAATGCTACCAGTAACAATAACACAGATTCAGATCGGGGCAGCCACTGGAGCAGCTGGGTGACGCCACCACTAGCCCGACTGGCTGCAGAGAGTTACTCACTGGGAATGGTTCTTGGTGTAAACACACTCTTGGCAGGACATATGGCATGGGCCTGCACAAAGACCTACTAGAATGGCAGTTAAATAACATTCACCTCATAGCACAAATAACTTTGAGTTATTATGCCTAACAATAAACATCTACAACTCAGATCCATTTGATTTTTCACATGTGGGAGTTCTTTTTATTCAGACACAAAAACAGTTATATAAGTATCAGATAACACTGCAAGTTCAACGGCAATTAATAATAAGTACTGGCTTACAGACAACAATTTGAAGAAATACTTGTGTGAACCTACTGTGGAGTGGGTGGGTCCAATGCTTTTATGTAATGTAAGTCACAACAACACTTTTTGGTGGATCAAGTGACTTGTACTTCCAATGTGGTGCATGTCCATACTGAATGACTGACCTGAGGGCTCGTGGGTAAATCATTTGTTACTTTAATGTCAAGTGTTTCAAAATGAATTGTAAAGCTTTGTGAATGAGACAATGCAAAGACGTTGAGTTGTTAAATCAGCCCTCAGGTTTTGACACGATAATGATCAAAATGCTATTTGTAACACATGAGAAAATGAAACCAGGGGTCATTATGCATAATAAAGGATGTTTGGTTGTGGGTAAGGGATTCAAGAATTGTTGGGTTCATATCACATGACTATAGAAAGGAGAGCTGCATGATGTGGAACAGCGAAAACATCCAGTTTTAAATGTCAGGTAACAATCGCTGCTCTTTCAGAAGTGCTCAGAGTAAACACTAATAAAATGAACAGTGTGTCAACATAAATAAACAAACAAACATAACTTATCTGCAAAATGAAACCAAAATTGTACATTTGTCATGTCTGAAATTGGTGCATGCAGAAACTTCCCACCCCCTCACCATTGGATGACAAATGGAAACAAGGCAAGCTGAGCAGAAACTCTGTGTGTTTGTGAGTGTGTGACGTGAAATATGTCTCTGATTACACCCCATAATTAATTATTAGACCAAGAAGCAGAAACCACAGTGATTCTTTCATTTTTGCAGTTTTGTCTTTCTGTTATCTACTTAATCCTATCACATTCCCTTCCTGCCCACATGTGCTAATAATATGGCCCTGAGCTTGACCCAAAATGGAAGAAAGACTTAAACAGGGGAAGAAAAAGGGATAAGTGGGAAGAGAATGAGGGGCCGGGGACAGATTTAGGGGCCTGGTTGGCGATGGCTATGAGGGGATTCCCCATGGATCCATCTTAGGCCCAGCTGTGGGGTTTCAACCAAGATGGTGAAGTTAGAGAGAGAGTGAGATACATTTTGAATATCCCATCCCTTGTGTGACGTCTCACTCAACACAGTGGCCCTCTTTGACCTAGGATTAGTTTCCTCTTCCAGGTTTAGAAACAGGATGCTGACCCCCACCATTTTCCCTCTGCTACTTGAACACCAGGAGATAGCCCTGCTCCCCTTGGGACAGACATCGCAGTAGCACCTCTTGTCTGAAATGAAACCAGCCTGACAGGAAGGAACGAATGAACAGGAAGCTTTTTCTTCTGTTGCTACCAGTTTATCCCACCTTTTGTTATATATCATGGTGTTTATGGTAGAGTGCACATGCTTGCCTTGCAAGTTTTTGTGTTTGGTTTTCAGGAGAACTCGTTTTTGTATTTTAACAAAAACCTTTCTTCAATCATCTCCATTGTAGGCTCAGTTACATTCATGTTTTTCAGACATTATACATATTTAATATCATTTTCTTATCTGATATAACTTTACCCCTTTTCCAAAACAGATGAGAGGATCAACTTTAAAAGAGCTGAAATGAAAAATGTCAGCTGCATTTATGTGCTTGCATTAGACACATGTTGCATGTGTTTATCTGATGTAGCCATACAATTAAATTCAATGCCCAGTGTATATCAACGTGTGTAATAAAGGCTGGGTTGTCTCGAGGGCATTACCACTGTTTGTTCTACAAAGCTGCCTGTTTGTTTTGGGACCAAACTTGTGTTAGTCAGCTTGAGCAATAGCTGGCTGCATGTTTTCTACTAATTATGTTTGAGGCTCGCAGCATGTAGTGCTCCAGAGCATCCGCCTCCTTCAGATTCAAAGGAGATAAGTGTGTGGGGGAGGAGGGTAGGTGTATGGGAGGTGTGACTGGAAGTGGTGAAAGGGTGTTTGCAGCCTGAGAATGTCTCTGTGGTTGTGCACACACCTCGTCTGCGGGTTTTCTGTAGTATTTCTTTCTCTCCTGCTCTCTCTTTCTGGGTCATTTGTGCTGCCAGCCAGTGTTATCTGTCCTCATATCTTTATTGGCTTCCTAACACCTGTTGATAAATGGCATCCTCTCCTGTCAGCACCCACCCAGTAACTCCTGACTAAGAGTTGCCGAAATTATTTTCTGAATGTATTTTTGTTGGTATTTACTACTTCCTCTCATAATCACATTTTTTCTTGAGTATTGACAAACCATTTAGACCACAGAGACAAAAATAAACATTAAGTGGATGAAATTAACTAAGATATGTTTGTTTTTCAGTAATCATTGGCTGATGAAATAATTACTTCATCTTTATGTTGAAGCTTTTAACTCCTTAACATCTGAATTAAGAAGAACTGGGGTTTATTTGCCCCTTTAACAAAATCTAAAGTTTTTATTTTTCCAGTCTATTTACTATTTATTACCATGGATTAGGTAAAATTGTTGTAGTATAATCTTCTGCTTTCTGGTATTCACCAGGGTGCAGGAGACCAATATATGGTGAACAACATGGTTTTGAGTAAAGTTTCTGCCATAGTGTGATGCAAAATGTTTCAGAAACAGTATGTATCAAATATGGCACTGTAGACCTTGAGAGTATAATAGCACTTTTTTTAAATAAAATATAGTAAGCAGTTTCCCTATTGCAAGTAAAACATAACTATGTAGTATTGTCATTTGTTTTCATGATATAATGTATTAGCAGTATCACAACTGGCTCAACAAATACTGTTTTATAGTGGCTTTAAAATAGCTAGTGGTGCTAGTGGTCATTGTCCAATCAACAGATTCTGACAGAATTCAGAGTTTTAGTTGTTATATACTTTCAAAAGTAAAAAAAAATGCAGTATCAAAGATTTGCTGAAATTCCTTGAGACAACTGGTAGTCAAGCTCAGAAATGTGGACTTTGTGAACCCCTTTAAAATCAGTTGACTGTTGAAGATGGATCTAGTTTGATTATTTTTGTGTTTTTGTGAAAACATAATGTTCTTTTAAACAAATTCAGATCCAGATACAGTCGATCCAACAGCCATGCTACCTGGAAAAAAAAGTCCTATGACAGATGATCCTCATAAATTAGTCACAATATTACTGCAAACATTATCAGCTGCATTCAGAGTATAACATTTGTACAGAAACTAATTTAATACTTAAATCTGCCTAAAAGGAAAATTTCTAGGATGCTTTTATTGTTGAATTACACTTCTCCTGCTTTTATAACCCAATATTCACAAGTCATGTGTTTTTCTGATGTAACAGGGGGTTGAGATGAATAAAGTCATTAGAAACATCATCACAGACAAAAGTTGTACAACCAGAACATTTACGATTGCATTATAACCCTTAAAGACCAAACCTATAAGCGAGCAGTAAGAAAAGAAAAAAAAAGAAGTAAATATGAGATCTTTATTTGTCCCTTTAACAAAATATAGTTTAAAAATGTTATAAATCTTCTTAGGATATATATATATATATATATATATATATATATAGTATATAGCATTTATTACCACGTAATATTTCAATACAATAATTGTATAATTGTCTGCTTTTTGGTGTCCATTTAGGAGAAGAAGACAAAAATCAGATTTTGTTCTATTTTAAGCAAAGGTTTTACCATAAAATGATGCAAAATGTTTAAGAGGGCTAATTTGTCATATATGTCTGGCTGGGTTTTTATGGGTTTATTCTGCTCACATATAACAAGAGCCCAACATGTATCTCAATGTTATATCCTGCACCGTCCATCTTTGCCTCCCTTCTTTTCTCCTCCACCTTGTTTTTCTTTGTGTCCTGTTCTTTGTACTGATTACAGCTAAGAAACGGTGCAGCAGAGAACTGTGAAGAAAAAGAGCAGAGACATAATCCAATTCTTTTTTGTGAAGCACAATGTTGTTGGTGTCGCGTGTGCGTGTGTAAATGTGTGCATGTTTGTGAAAGACATGTGTCTGTGAGGTTAATGGAGGTGGCAGGGCGCTAACAGCTAGAGACAGGTTCCAAGGTATTGCGGTTATTTGAGGTTACAATTGGTGTTAATAGATGCCTTCCTTAAGAGTAGATCACAATGCGATTAAAGCAGAAATGATATCCTGCACTTACTCTGCTCTTCTGCGTCTTTAAAGCTTAAGTATGTGTCAACCACAAATTGGTCAAAGACATCTTGCAGCCTAATCTAACAGCTGAACAACAGCAGGTAGTGTTTGCACAGTTAATGTCACAAACAAGTGAGGAAACAGATACATTTATATTGTGAAATCAAAAACGATTCGTTTCTGACAGTAAATCCATTTTCCTTCCTTTTTCATTCATTCATTAATTCATTCATGCTTCTTGCCTGCTAATTGCTGGGATAAGCTCCAGCATCCCTGTGATCCTGAATTGATTAAGCTGTATAGAAAATGGACAAAAGGATGAATAAAGAACCTTTAGTTTTATTTTATATGTAATAGTAAAACCAGACTATACAGTTTTTAATCGTGAATGAATTAATAACAATCTGTAGCTCTCTCTAGAACCTGGGTGCAAATCACCAGTTTTCTTCACACCAAAAACAAATTTCTATCTGGTTTGTGACTCTTTAAAGCAGATCAGTGGACTGGGCCTGACTATCTTTCAATTTTCTACAATTTCTTTTGTTCAGTTTGTAGCGTTTTACTGTAAAGCTGCATTTAGCTATATATAGCTACATTTCTACTGATTTAATCAGCTATATGATATTAATTTATAACCCTTTTACATAGTGCTAAAATATCACCACTAAAATATAACCACCACTGCTAAAATAGAACTTATCTCATTCTATGTGTAATTTTTTTACAGTTATCATACGTGTACCAACAGAATGCATTGCCGACAGACAACTGACTTATGATATGTAAGAAGTGCTGTCTGAAGCAACAGCACTGACACTGCTTCCTGCAGGTTAGGCACAGCCAGCCTTGTGTACCGTGCAAACCTGCACAGCTGACACCTTCCAGTGGTTGACAGATGGTTAAAGGCCTGAAGATGAATGAAGCACAATTACCCAAGGTAACAAATGTTCCTTATGATTTATGTCCAGCTCGGGTTGCTTTATTTTTGCCTGGGTGCAATTCACCAGGAGGACAGTGGTGGTGGTGTGAACCCCGGGGCTCATACTCATACAGCAAGCCAGACATTGACTAATGAGCTATGTGAGACCACCGCCATTGATATTTACCTCATTTCTCCTCACGATAACACTGTCTCACCAATGTCATCCTTTGAGTTTTCTTCTTCTCTTTTCAACCCGAGGTATGGATGATGCCAGGGGCACCTTGCGGTCACCTCTCCTGAAGGCCCACCCATTGGTGCCCCGGGGCTGAGGAGCTGGGAAGGAGGAGCAGAAGGTGAGAAGGAGCTTGAGAGGGGACGAGGTCAGACTTTAAGCTTCAGGCATTGTGAAGAAACACACATTTCTCTGTGTTTTCACTTGTCTGCCTGATGGAGTATTATACTCACAACATGGCTGAGGTTTTCTTCTTTAACCTGAAGTTTTAGGTGTGATAGAAATAAATTACAGTCATAAAATATCCTAGATATGGCTTCAACTGATTTATGTTCAACATGAGATCCAGGATAGCTTCAGGGCATTTTTCACAGTTTTTTCTCTTACTTTCTTTTTAGGTTCTCATTCTAGTGTTTTTTCCTTGTATTATCTTCTGTTGATCACATTTTAAAGTGTACCTGCATGAAACACTCACAACCACAGTCAGTAGAATTATAATTTTATTCTACACATCAGGATGTGTTTGATTGTTCGTTATTCGTTGTTCATTGATGATTTAAACATGACCTGTTTTTCTCTTTCGTTCACTCACTTAGAACATTTCTCTGTAAAAAAGTCTATCTGGAACCATAAGTTCATGTGGCAGTTCATCTCACATTTGTGAGTTTTATTTTTGTTTTTAAATCTTTGAAACATGCATGTATGAGTTTGGAGATTTCAAATGGTTTCGCACAGAGCTGAAAACTTATATTCTCTAGTTACAGTCCTCTGTCACAGATGGTCTGTGTCAGACTTTAGACACTGAGTAACCAATGTCACAAAATATAAGAGCCACTATCCATATTTACAGTGGAACAGCCACTGTAAATATG
>JBAMHV010000012.1:21769294-21781007 GCA_037177535.1 Pseudomugil gertrudae
TGAAAAACGTGACTGAGAGATCCCTGCTGTGTTGGCTACTGTGCGCTGGAATCACCCAGATGCCAAACACTTTAAACACTGCAAGGAGTTTTGTTATTGCAGATATTGCACTGAGTTCCTCCAACAGCTCCAAAATAACAATGCTGGATAGACGATATGTTTTAATAATTACTTCCTCTCTCATTCCAAACATGTTAACACGAGGAGGAAATATGCGTTCTGTCCGTCTTATTTGATGATTCCTGTGTCTTCGTCTTGCAACAATCACTGCAGCATGTGTGCACAATTACGCATACAAACCGTTTGCACGTCCTTTTGACACACGATAAATATAGACACAGTTTCTATCAGCAAAATTACTTTCGGGATTGATAAATCACTTTGTGTGTGCTAAAATCATATATTTACATGTTCTCCTCCCACCACACGCAAAATTGCATGTGAACGCCCCAATTTACATATTCATTGAGGCAAAGGTACTATTTGAGACGGACGCGCAATTTTGCACCTTTGTAGATTTGGTCCATAGTCAGCAGCCATACTTTTTTTTTTAATGCCAACTGGATTATACTGGGAACTGAGATGCAATGATGGAGAAATGTTTAACCATAACCAGGTCATTTTAGTGCTTAATCCTGTACAGGAAAGTATTTTCTAGCCTTATAAGTAGCAGTGACAGATAAGAAGGAAGATGAAGTTAAATAAAAGAATGAATAAATAAAAACAAAGACTGGAAGAAACAGTTAACTGGGTTGTTTTGAGCAGCAGTTTAAAGCTGTGAGTCCTCTGACAGAGAAACATTGAGGTGAGAATGACATTATATGGGACCAAGGGAGTGAAAAATGTGTTTGTAGGTGATACAATATACTGACAGACAATGGACTGGGAACCAGGCTGGTAGAACACTCCTCCATGATAAGAAAAAAAACTGCTTTATATTAAAACTACACCACCATGTGGTGGTGTGCGTCTAATTCCAGTAGTTATGGTTTTATCTTTACACTTGTATTATGGGTGTCTTTGTTATCTGAATTGTTTATATTGTTATGTTTAGTTTATGCTACTTATCAGTGCTACCAGTGATTGCCTGCTTTATTTTCTTACAGAGGCTGTTAAGTTTCTTTACTCAGTTTTTATGGCATTTTCTTATCCTCATCCCCCCTCTCCTTTTTTTCTACCCTTGTAACATCTTTAAGGTCCAGCAGTAAATACAAATTCCAAAACAAAGAACAATAATAATGTAGCTAGGGCAACCTTATATCCTCCATTAGGGTAATCTTGGCAAAGCAATGTTGTTAAGCACACCATGGCAGGTACCATCGTCCGGCTGTGTTGGGCAAGACAAGACTTATGTTTCTCAGCTTTGGAGACCTCAGACACCTCTGATGCGACTTAAAAAGAAAAGTGATGCAACAAATTCCCTGCAGCAGTGAACAACTGAAAAACATTTTCCTATAAAGAGTGACACAATACACAAGAACCAAAAATAAAAGCAAGACTGGTGTCCTCCCTACAAAAACACACTAGAAAAATGCTGCCGTGTTTGATCATGTTTAACCACCGACTCACTTTAGAAGCCTGTACTGTATGTTGGATCTTCTTTTTGAACATTATGCCTCAATCTAAATGCCACACAAAGCTTTCAGGAGTCCTCCAATGTCCTCACAAACACTTCCACATATAGATAGTCTCATTCACTCACACACACATTCCACAATATTACACACTGACTGTACTCCATACAGCATGCCCCCAACACATTGACACATGTTTTACAGTGAAATGCCCCCCACCCCCACCCAATCCTACTTATTACAGAGTTTTGCCCTGCATGTCCAAGACATCAGTTTCCCTTTGTGACCTTGGGTCAGTTTAGCAGACATGACCTAATGCTACACACACTTTGTATAGGCTAAATTAGACATCTGGACAGCAGGGACAGAATTGTGGGAAAGTCTTGATACATGTTGTGTTTGTCAGACTTTCTCAGGGAGGAGAATGGAGGTCTTGAAGCAGGTTTGGAAGTTTTTTTCTGCTGTCATAAGCCATATCAAATTACATAATGTTGCGCTATAAAAGACTGCAGACAACCTCTCATGTTTCTCTTTGTCACTGTACAGGATTTCATTGTTGTTTTATGCTGCCATATCAGCATCGTTTGATCCACTTGTTTGGGTAATTTGAAGAATGACAAACGGTTTGAAACTCCTCCTCTTCCCCTGTCCTCTGCTATTCTCTCTTATCTTTGCTCTTGGCTTCCTTCTCTTTTCCCCATCTTTCAATTTAATGGAGGCAAGTGAAAGTGAGATGTGATCTTTCCAGCCTGAGATGCTACTTCAGCTAAAGTGTGCAGTTTGCCTTGTGTTTGTGTTGAAACTATCAGGCTGCAAGCCAATAATTTCCAGTTGTTTAGCTACGCTGATGACTACAGACTTCTCTGCAGCAACAATTTGGTGCAGCAATTTCATGATAAAGGCTTCAGATAATCTGATGCTACAGGAAATAATACTGTTTCTTTTTTTTTACAACTTCAAGATTGCTACAAAGCAAAAAACAACTTTTGCCCTGCGGGAAACTGTCTGAGTTCCTGTGCAAATAAATAACAGCACAGGGATTCAAGACAAAACAGCAATTATCCAGGAGAGAGTCAGCACAGTTCACACACTATTTTCATGTTCGCCTCAGTTTTGTCTTTACATGTTGCCTTCCTCTGTTTTTGTGGCACAGTTGGCAGGTTTCCTTTGCTGATAAATGCACATGGATTTGTGCCGTACACATCTTTGTGCAGTTTGCCTTGTTTGCATAAATAGTGCTTAACACTTGGATGATCATAAGTCTTTATGGACTGATCCCTCAGAGAGAGAGTGCTGTTATCCCAAAAGACAACACTAGTTCATTTTGAGTCGTGTTGACTCTGAGTCTGAGCTGAAAATCGTGTCTCTGTGGCTTTTTTAGGTTCTGTCTCTCCCCAAATAGTCCAGGGTACAAATGCAGACATGTTTCTGTAGGTGTATAAACTAACCCTTAAGCCCATCTGACAGCGCAGTTTGATTTTTTAAGATGCCTTGCATGAAAGCCTCTCCACCCTGTTCACCCTGTTCTAAGTAATAAGAGATTACGTGTAATCTCCTTTGTAATGGCAGGTTGGGATTCCTCCGTACAGCAAGCGCCTCTGAGGCACACTAGGAGATGTTTGTTTTTGACCTGAAAGCCATTTAATCTTAACACACACTGCCTGCCAAAGACAAAAAGAAAAAAAATGTCAGACCCTTAATATTTTATTGAGATGTTCAATACATTCTTGTACGTTTTTAATAGGCTGCTGTGTTATTATTTTGTTTTCTATTACACATTGAATACTTTATCAGCTTGAATATATAGATTATGTGTCAAATGATTCATGTGTGAAACTTATGCCTCATGCATCCTGAACATCATTTAAACTGTTTAAATATTAGCATGTTGCCCCATTAAAAATACATTTTTGGTCATTGAATAGATTGATTTAGTTATTTAGGCTCAGATGATAATGCTGTCCATGCAGGTATGCATATTATGAAAGATGGTTTTAGCTTTCAAACCAGAGGTTGCATATACTGTAAGGATGTAATGGATGCAAACACTCAGACCAAAGAGGAATAATTGGGGAAAAAGCCTACAGTATGAAATGATGGTAAAGCTCTCAATGAGGCATAAAGCTACGCAAGTCCAGTGTGACAGTCCATTAACAGCAAGAAGAAAATGGAAAAACCATTGTGAGAAAAACACAACCATTGTTGAAGGAATCTTGTTATTGGTGAATGTAAAATGTATAACGCGCAGCCATTTTCGCACTCTTCTATGAATATTTGACTACTTTGTTGCAGCAAACATAAAAACAACGGCACTTTTATTATTTATGTGAAACCACACCTCAGTGTAAAGTGCTCTGCTGTCAGTTGCTATTTATCTTAAACAACATGTGAGCTGCTTTTTCTCACACTCCTCTGTAATTTCCACTTCCTGCAACAGGTGGGTGACATGCTTTTAAAGTCCCACATAGTGATTTGCTTTAAATGGTGCACTGCTAGAAAGATGGCAACAATGACCATCCTTTCTGCTGTGCTAAATCACAGGTATGGAGGTTAATGCTGCCTAGAGAATGTATGATCACTTGCTAGTAGAAGCCTGTATGTATGGTTAGGTAAGCAGCCTGTTTTCCAGCTCATTTCCTCTCTGCTATCTCCCCGATATCTCCTCACTCTAAAGCCTAGTGTGCCTTCAGTGCCAGGTAAACAAAACAGTAATAGCTTGAGTGAATCTGCTGCACTCGCTGAAACATCACTCTGCTTTTCTCAGATGATGCTTTTTATAGAAAGGAAGCTGAGTTTTTCCCCAGCGTCCTTTGTGGTTTAAGAGCGGTTGGGATGTCTGTTCATACTTGAGTTGTTGTGTAAGCTCTTGCCAGTCTAGGCACATGTGAGGGATGGATTTGCTTGCACTGTTGCCAAATCATTGTTGTTTTTTCAAGTCCGCTGACCCCCAAATAAAGGCTGTGTGCAGCAAATGTAAGTCCTTTCACTCCAACAGTGTAGCATTACTACTTGTGCTCCACAAATTGAATGGAGACGTTTAAGAGCGTGACATTTCATATAATGAGTTTCCATTTCTTCTCAGCAGACTTTCAGTCATCTTTGTGTGATTCACCTTAAAGGTCACAAAGCAGCATGTTCAACCATCACCCAGCCCCGTGCTGATTGGCTGGTTGCCTACTCCCATATTGTTAGCTGCTTTAACTGAATGCTGAGCTACACTGTTTTGCTGTTTGGAGAAGATTTAGGCCTGTCACACATGCACAGATGCGCACAGTGGTTTTTAGAGCAGTGGGGGGTTACAGGATTATACGAGGAGAAGTGAAAATTCCTGTTTGGGAGATCTGCTAAGGCTTAAGTTTCCCCCATCGCACATGTCATGGTGGAAAAACTCCCTGGAGGAGGTGGGGATCGAAACGTCAATCCCACAGTAGGCTGAGGGTAAACACAGAGGTATTCAATGACCCAAATAGTGCTCTGTGGGTTTCTTTTAGCCCAGCTTGTGTTTCTAGTTTGTGTCATTCTGAATTGTAACGTTGCCATGCAACTATGTAGCCAGCACTTGCAGCAACAACACACCTGAGCAATTTTCCTGACATAAAAGCCTGTGGATCATTTACTTTCATATTCATGGAGGACTGTGGATAACCTGTCAAAGCCAAACATGTTGTAAATCTCTGCATAAAAACAAATGATCTGAAATCTCTTTAAATTCTTGATTTATGCTTAATGTTAATCTCCATTTATACTGTAGTGGGTAATTATACCACATGTGGATGTATTATTTAGAAGACATAAAATATTCTATAGAAATTCTCAGTCAGAATGCTGAGAATGACTTTCCCCACCTCATTTCCACTGCACCAGCAACACAAAAACAATATCGTTCTTCTCTAAGAAAAGTTCCCAGTCCTGTTTGGAGAGCACAACAGTTATAAGAGAACAGACGTTACAAAGCGGAGACACTTGAGTGACTAAGCTGGATGTCATCGTCTGAAGGAAAGAATGACTGCTGGGGCTTGTAACAACAGAGGCAAGAAGGCTGCACTCCTCCACCAACTGTCAGCCACACAATCAATGAAATGTCTGCATGTGTCAACACCTCAATAATCATTGTATCTGCTTTAGTGTAGATTTACTGTTTGTGACTGTAAAATATGCAAGGGTTGGATCTGAGGAGCATAAGTGAGCAAATCTAGCAGAGATCTGTGTGTGTGGATGAATGAATAAATGAATAAATGAATGAATGCCTTTATTGTCATTATACACAATGTACAATGCAGTGCAAAGAAATATAAATTAATAAATAAAAAATAAAAACTGTTGAGTGTGCCTGAGTGTGCACATCCAAATATTCTATACGTGTATATAATTTTTTAATAAAAAATATAAGAAGTCAGAAAGTCCGTTCACATTTAGAGCATTCTTACACGTATCATATGTTGTACATGTCACATGACAGAATGTATTGCACATATGTTGTTAATGTCACGAGTATTTCACATTGAAGGAGTTCAGATGGGTGGTAGACATTAGAAAAGAAATTAAAAATGATTAAATACACAGTTTAATATTAACACTGGAAAAGCCTGGAGCAGCCATCCTGTATCTGTTTAGGGAAAACAAACAAACAAACAACAGAAGATGAAGAGTAAGGTTAATTGCATTAACTTGCTTTTAAAGATGATGAACTGCAGGTATCTGAGAATTACTGCACAGATGTCATTCTCAGAGTCAGCATTGATTTTAAATAAGGCTTTGTCGCCTGCTTTTTGCTCCCTCTCAGGCATCTAAACACCACAACATGGACTTATTTAACTACATTTGTACTTTAGATATGACTTCCAACAATTCAGAAAATGTCCAGACTCTAAAATGATGACACCAAATGATGATGCTTACACTAAAGAAAAACAAAAGTACTCTACACCCCATTTAACATTCACAAAATTTCCACATGGAACCACCCATGAGGATTTTGCAGCTCATAGTGGTGGAGATGGAGCTGAGATCAGTGTCTGGCATACCGTACCCCTACAGGCCAGCAAGAGTTTAGCCAAGCAATACACACTGCTGCTCCAGAGGTTTGCTCAGGTGAGGCGCAGACATGGGTGAGCTCCATCGTTCAGCCATCAGAGGGCCTGGCATTGCTGGAACAGAACTTAGTAGGAGTCCAGACTCTGAGAATGAGGTCATGGTGCAGGGCCTCCAAAGCTCTCCCTCGGCTTTGTTGGGCCTTGAGGTTCCCTCATATCTGTCTACTGCCTGACCCAACGTCATGCAGCTGCTCCCTCTCATTATACCCTCTAATGGATGGATCTATTTCCCTCTGACTTCATCCTCCTTCCACAACAACATTCCCCCATTGCTTCATATTGATGCCCCTCCACTGAGGCCCTGATCCTGTTTCCATCTATATTTGTAGCAGTAAGGGAACATGGACAGAGTTTGTAATTACTGATTAATTAGTTTGCATATCAGGCAAAGAAATGATTACAAACAGCAAAATATGTAATTGAGGAAAAATGCTTTGAGTTAAATACATTTTTTTAGCTCTTTAATACGCAAAGGATTCAGTAAAAATAAGGGCTAATGATGCAGAAACATGGCAAAAACATAATCATTCACAATTAACTTAACTTCTCCTGTTCTGTGTTAGGTTCCTCAAACATACGATTTCACAGCTTTTACTTCACTCCTTGGTTCAATCAGTGAACTCAACAATGAAAAACTGAGTTTTTTAAACTGCAGCAGCTGGTTGTGTGAGTGTGTGTGTGTGTGTGTTTGGACATTCATCTTCAATCCAAGTCTATTGAGAAGGAGAATAAAAGGGTGAAGAAGAAAAAGGAGGCATTCTCACAGAGCTCTCCACCTGTGTTTGCTGCTGAGTAAACAGAAGCTGTTGTCACCAGTGGAAAGCAGCCTGCGGTTTTCTCTCTGGAATTGAATTTCAAGTTGTCTTTGCGTCTTTGATTTTGCCGCTGAAGGCACAACGAGCTATCAACAGGCCTTCCCATTGCGGCTTCTTCTGAAGCGTGATGGATAGAATCAATAATGCCATGGTCTACCCCAGATATTTGTCTTTATCATTAACACAAGCCTGCTTTGTTTGAAGTGCGGTCCGACGCATGGCTTCAGACTATTTATAGCTTTAGCAGCTTTTTCAGCAAACTCATCGCCTTTCTTTCCATAATGTCTCTTCTCAACTCATCTCAGACTTGGTGCTGATGCAGACTGAGGAATTGTTCTTTTATTGCATAGCTTCTGCTTCTCGCTCCTATTGGTTAGCTGCATTTCTGAGACCTGTCAGTTAACAAGTGTGCTATTGGACAGGTGATCAATGGTGAGGCGTGAACTAAAAGCCTTAAGGAAGGGACGATGGATAGATGGAATGTAGCTATCATGATTATCTAGGATGCAGATGGTGGGGAAATAATAAAAAGTGCAACTTTTATGATGTTTCAGATCTTGAATGCACTTCTGTGATGCAGTTTCTGTCAGAGTTAAATATGTGTGAGCGGGTATGTGGAGGGTGGGGGTGAGCACAAAAAAAATGGGCAATGACAAAACACTTGGCTACCAGGCAACGGGGCTTCAAGCAACGGTTGTACTAAGTTATGAAGACTTGTGGTGCATGACTTAACTTCCCCGATCCGGTTTCAGGACGGCATTGGGGAAGGGCAATGGCGCTGGGAGTTGAGTGGGGGTAAAGCCTGAATATTGTCTCCACCTGTCTTGATTCGTCAGCAGCAATGAACAATGACTCTGGTCGGAACAGACTGCAGGGATTGGCCCTGGCATATCAGCAGGGGCTGTCAGACTGGGATAAGCTATAGGGATGTCTTGTTGTTTTTGGGGTCCATCCAAGTTGTTTACATTGCGTGCACTCTAAACACGAGCTCATAACTTTGTCTTATCACATGTCAGGTATGGGATTTAGAGGTTGTCGGAAAAGGCTGGATGTTGGATAAAAAGACTGTACTAAGGGAGGAGAAGATGAATTAGTTTGATCATTAACTAAACAAAAGGTTCCAGAATCAATGTGAGCACAGAAAAGGATGCACTCATAATATGACATATGTTACACTAAAAACCAAAACAATATATGAGCTTTGCATGATTTTCAAATGCAAGTTAAAGCAATAAACTGTGTGCATTTATATGCATCTATCAGCTGATATTGTCAGATTCCTCCAATAGACACGCAGACAAGATAACCCTGAAGTTTTGACATCTCGTGTCCTACAAGCTCGTTTCTTTGTCTTCCAGTTCACAGCAGTCCCTGCTCCCTCAGTCACACAGAAGCTGGAGTATTTTGGCATCCTTGAAGCTTGTTCTTTTAATAGGAGTAATTTGCAGTTAAGAGGAAGAATGAGGTAAGCCTATGTGGGCGTCTGATGGATGAATTATGGTTTCTGCTTTTTGTGCTCACATGAAGTCTGAAATTTGACTGATTCTGAGTCTAGATTTAAATGAACTTGAGTATTTTGCCTGGATGATTTTATGCCTTGGCAGGAAAAGAGCCCAAGCAGTGTGAAAATGTTTCCATTACTGAAAATGAAACCCGTGTCATTCTAATGACACCTCTGGCTCTCTGAGGCCGATGAGGTAACAGTAGTGAATGGAAGCTCCATCAATAAAGCAGCATAAGACTGAGGAAATTCCTGATTTTTAACACAACAGCATCCAACGCTAACAACTAAAAACTAAGGAGTGCATTTAGATGAATTACAGTTTTTTTTTTATTGAAATTTGCAGCGTTGTTACACTCAGATGTAAGTCCACTCAGTTTCATCCTGAAACTTGTTTCTTGCTCTGTCTTGGTTTGATTTGGACCTGTTTCTTTTTTTTTTTACATTTCAAGACCAATCGATCACATTTAATGGATATTACTAAATGCCTGTGCATTGTTAAATTTCCTTTCACATACAAACACACATGCGCACACGCACACACACACACACTCCAGTGAAGGGAATATTGTTCCTTTCACTGTGGAAAAAAAGCATCCTAACAGTTACCAACATCTGGCTTCTTTATACAACAACAAAGACAGTTGATTGTGGTTCCTGTCATGTTTTGATCTTATGAATAGTATTGTGAATTCTGTCCCCTAGACAGCATAGTTTGTAAAATGTCGTCTTCACCAGATTGCTTATTCACTTATTTGCATTTGTGCATTGATCTAAACAAAGTTGTGTCAAACAGCATGAGTCAGTATAAGTTTGGATTCCAAAACCTGTAACAATGAAAAATCAGCTTCTATATGGTTATTTTTTAAACAGGTTTATGTTTATTGAACCCTTTAATGGCCTGCAACCATAATGAATATCTTTGTTTATAACTGGAAATGAACTTGCCTGAGTACATTTTACCACTCAGTTTGGGTGTAAAATTAACAAAAGTAAATGATTAAGACTGATTAGTGTTTTTAATTTTTATCATTTCAATATTGCTACCTTATCAATTACTAACTATTATTTCAACTACTTGTCAAAAATATTAATAAAAATGATTAGATAAAAAATATTGTTTTTATCAACAGAAAGAGAAAACATGCCAAAATGCTTTTTTAGTTTTTTTTAGTGTGTTTAAACATTAAAAGGTATAACTATAAGAAAAAGTGCTTTTCGTTCACTTTTATTTTGAAGGAAAGTATATACACTCCTACCTATCTGTTTTACTAAAAATAAAACATAATTATGAGACATGCACGTACACTGTCATTTTTACATACAGGAGCCGGCAGGATTTAATATTGTCTGTACTGATTCTGGTAACGTATGCATATTCAATCCTTCTATTTGTAAAACTTTACAACATTAAATGATATGAGGCTGAAGCATTGTGAGACAGTGATGATCTGTCAAAAACAGATATGTCACTAAAAGTTATGCTGATAATTTAAAAAATTTTCTGAGTGACATTGTGTCAGGAAAGCGCCAAAGAAATGAGCAATACCGTTACACCAGTATCTGTTTTTCCTTATTTCAATAATATATTCCTTTACATGTAGCCAGACTGGCAAATAACTTCAAAGTTTAAATTAATTTAATCAGTAAATATTTGTTGGAGCAAATACTTGCAAAATTGGGATATTTTGTAAATGAAAAAAACAAAAACATCATTAATGACCACAAAATAATAAAACTGATATATAATGGCAGGCGAAGTATCCAGGGTGTGCCTCTTGCCTGTTTATTGCTGGGATGCCTCCACCCGCGACCCCAAATAGGATGAAGTGGTATGAAAAGTGGATGGATGGCTGGATGATCTATAAAGGGTCACAAAAATATTATTTTGTCTGTTTTTCAGCTATTTTAAGACTGCAATTAAAGAAAACTATTCTTATAATGTAGATTATTTTCAGAAGTAAAACGATGTGTTTGCCACCAACTAAATATTTTCTATTCTCATTATGATAAGGACATATATCATACAAAACAGAAAGCATTGCATAGGATACTAATTTATTATTTCTGCACTTTACCTATCATGTCAACTAATCCCTAGATGAGCTCAAGCAGATGCTGAAGAGTTCTTAGACTGAGAGGCATATCTGCAGGTTCTGTTGCAGCCTGAGGCCACATGCTGTAGACCAGCTTCTGTGTCAGTGTCTCAGTCAGAGAACAGGCGGAAGATCCCTCAGACACAGCCAAAAACCACTTCCTCAGAAAACCATCCAAATAAGAGGCTGAGTCCTTAAAAAACACTCCTGTGATGATTACAATGAACTTGAATACCAGATGGAAGGTATTCTGTTCTGCACCATGCTTGTACTGCTGGGTATTTGCTCTCACCCTTTGCAGAAGAATCCAGCTTTAAATATGCTCATTCCTTCCACTAAGCTTTCAAATGACAGCCCAGCAGAACAACAAGAGAGAAGCAAATGTTTGCTGTGTGTTGCCCAACACTGCCTAATAATTACAGGAGGTAGACTTGCATTCCACCTGTCAGCTCAGTCTGTTTGCTTCAATGTGTATACTTAGTTTTGTGGTGAACAGAATATATAGTGTATATATAGTGATTAAGATTTACAAGTGCCTCTTTGGTTATTTGTCAATGATTGTGTGCCGACACACACGTAGTACAGGCTTACACAACTTCAATACTATAAGATGTGCACAGGTTTTATATATATA
>JBAMHV010000012.1:21781107-21806493 GCA_037177535.1 Pseudomugil gertrudae
TACATATATATATATTTATATATATATATATGTATATATATTTGGATATTTGCAGAAAGACTACTAAGTGAATGAATCTGTTATTCAGTAAGTCTGTTAAATGTGATATTCAGTAACGATGAGCTGTCAGATAACATTCAGCAGACTGTTTTATAACACACGAGGTCTTGAGGCAGCTAACATTTCCTTCCGTTCTGGAGTTTATGGGTGTCTGGACCGTGTCAGTATTATGAAGCAGACACAACACTTGCAGTGCTGACAACATCAAGGCTTGAGTGATAAGACAAGTCTGCTGCTTGGCTGGGAGGTTGCTTGGAGTCCCCATGGCACCTGTTGCTGCTCCTACACCGGGACAGCATGAAAAGCCTTATAAAGATGCTGTCTAACAAACATTTCCTGATATAAATGTTAACATGTCTAACCCACCTCAGCAAAAAATGAAAGATACATTTTTGCAACTACAGAAATAAAACTGTATAATGAATTCAATTCAATTTTATTCAACAACATCGTCTCAAAGAGCTTCACACACAACTATTCACACAACAGCAGGCAACACACAATAAACACAGTAATGACTACACTAAACTAAGCAGACCAAGGACATCCCTGTCCTCAGAAACTTCTTCTCGGTAATGAAAAACTCTTTAATAAACACAGTTGTGGGAAAAAAAAGAAGAAATCTCATGGAGCCCATTGAAGGAGAGATCCTCTCCCAGGACGGAGGCAAATGTGCCTATACGACCGTTATCACTTAGCTCATCTACATTCTGAAATAACACAGTTCAGGTTTAGTAGCATGCACCATGAGGAACTTCCTCAGTCTCATCATTTGTTTAAAACTCTCACACAGAAGTTTCTTATTTTAGTCCCAGTCTAAAGTTCTGTCAGTGCTTCATCCTGAGCAACTACCGAAGCCACAATTTCATCCATGGCTGACTTTGTCTGCTCACATAAGAAGACAGATTAATATGCTGTTTATTTAGCTTGCCAGGACAATCTGTTTCTAACTTAGCAAGGTGTGTTACTAGATCCTTCTTTCCATACATACGAGTAATGTCACACTGAAACTTACTTGTCAGGTACCTTTGTTTCCCTTTTCAATCATCCGGCATATCTAGAGCGACATGTCGGAGAAGCGTCAACACCTTGTTTAGCAACATTACCAGCAGTCAAACAGGTCAAGGGTCAGAGACACAGGATCTTGACAAATGAAATGAGACATGTGGAAGATATTTTTGGGCAAAGTATTGCTGCATAAAAGTTTTTGTTAAGTTTAAATTTAGATTTCCCTGCCTTGTTACCTGGTATAAAGCTACTAAAAGATTTACAGTCGCTTTAAGAAGTGAAACACAGTATGATTGTTCAGGATGATCTCACTCCTGATCTGATGTCTGGAAACCACAAATGCAAAGGGGCCTGAGTTTGTTTGGAATTAAAAAAAAAACCCAACAACAACAAAGTAAAATATAATAGATTATCACATTGATTGTAGATTTAGTTGTAGATTTAGTTGCAATGTGGGAAATATAGATAAAATGGTAGCAAATTACTCAAACACGGTTGAATACTCGTTTAAATCAGACTGCTTGAATTTAATTCTGTGCTTTTATTGTTTATATCTAATTGTAAAAATAAATATTTATACATTTGTAATGAGATAACTGTAAACTACTTCAATAAGGCAAGAACTACAGACTGTAGCAGTAATCACGAATATAATTAACATCCCTTTAAACACCACTTTGACAGGCTCAAACATATTTTGCAATGACGCTAAGACCTCTGTCTCGATGTCAGCATATGACCTCGTTATTATGTACATGAGCAAAATGATCATATGTTCCCCCTGTTAGCATTGATCCTTGTGTTTTTCTGTTGATGATGTGGGCTATTAGTCTCTTCGGGCAGTCCGATTAATTTCACCCCCTGATATCCAAGTAACCACTTCAACCAGAAAAAACCTTAAACCAAAGTACCGTCAGAACCAGTTCATCTCAATGTGTTGGAAGGCTGCCAGCAACATGTGCTGAGTTTTTCTCAGCTTTCCAAAGCTTGGCCTCAGTGCCAACATTAACAAAGACCTACTCCATGTTCCCTTGCATTAGCCAAGCACCAGCACTCCTCAGTTTAGTGCAAAAGGCTGTCATGCGGGAGGCTCAGAGGGCTGTCACTTTGAATGACTTCATGAATAGGCTGGTACCTTGTAGAGCACACTGTTTGGCTGTAAGTTGTTTTGACATGGGTCTCAATACTGCTCTTGCACTTGGCTGGAGGTTTTTGGCTCAGAGTTTTGCTCAAAGTGAGCGAAACTGCTGTGTTTGGCAGCTATCAACCTGCAGTGACAAGAGTGGTGCTGAGAGGGGACAATTCTCACATGTCTGAATGGATGGATGTCAGTCACTGCTGTGTATCTCCTGCCCCCTTTGACCACCTGTTAGCCTTTCTGCTATTTTTTCTTCTTAAAAGGATCATTAATTTAACAATTGCAAAAATGAAGGATTTTCTTAAGCTTGAAGTAGTTTTGAAATTCTGACAATCATAATTGTTTTCTCTCATCTTGTGGCTTCACTTTTTCTGTTTTTACTGAGCTTCAGTAGTTTGTTGGCCAAAGTTCAGTACATTAAGTAAGTGTGAAGATTGCTGGCAGAGTATTTTTCAGGTGTATGAAGATGTGGTAAATATCAGGTGTCTCCGCTTGCTGGGCCAAAATCGTGTTAAGGGATTGACATCAAATATCTGATCTCTTGGAACATTAACTACAGCATCAACTGGAAAAGAAGGGTCTGTCACCTGTTCATTTTACACCGTGATATGAGGAATCAGTCCCAGAAGTTGGCAAATATAGGATTTTTTTTCAGATACAACAGCACAAAGTAGGATCTCTTGTTCTGCCACGTTTGCTTGTTTTGGCTTGTTTGCAACAACCAAATAGATGCATTTAAAAAAGCATTTATGAATTACTTTCACACACACACACATGCACATACATTAGCATTATGATTAACTCTTTTCTTCATCTTGTGCGTACTTGTAAGAACATCCTATGTACTGACAGTGTCCCACAATGCATCACTAAAGGTTGGCCAGATTCTCATAAGCAAATTACAGATATAAAATGATACATGGTAATGAAAAGTAAACAAGCACATATAAACAAACAGACAAAAACAATCAGGAAACAGGAACAGACAATATATATTGAAAAATGGAATTTAAAAAACATGGCTGCACAGTAGAACAGTTGGTCAGCACTGTGGCCTTACAGCAAGAAGGTTGCTGGTCCGAGCCTCGGACAGGGGGAGGTCCAACCAGAAATCTTTCTGTGTGGAGTTGCATGTTCTCGGGTACTCCGGCTTCCTCCCACAGTTAAAAGACATGCACCTTGGGGATAGGCTGATTGGAGACTCTAAATTGCCCATAGGAGTGAGTGTGTGTGTGCATGGTTATTTGTCTATGTGTGTTGGCCTTGTGATGGACTGGTGACCTGTCCAGGGTGTACCCCGCCTTTCATTCAATGATCAGGCTACATAATTACATAACAGAGATAATTATAATATGAGCAAAGGACAGATGTTTCCTCAGTGGATCCTTGCAAGCTAGAAATTCACAAGCTGATGGTGATAAAATGTTTGAATAAATACGCCCCACAGACTGCAACGGCTGAATATAAAAGACGGAAATCATAAACAGCAAAACACGTTGAGACAGCAGAGTGCCCTTCAGGTAAAAAGATGGGCTGATAATCAGCAAAGCAGTAAATTTATCACACTTACACATTTATTACAGAAATAAAGTGTAATCTAACATTAATCTTTATGACTTCAGGTTAAAACAGAACAAAATAATCTCACAGTTTTACATGTTTCCTATTCAGACTGATGTTTCTCTTCAAAAGATTTTGACCTCTAAGATGACAGCTTTTTGCTACACATCCTTTAACTTTCAACACGGATTAATTGGGCTGTAACATTAAGTCTGACAACAAACAATCAGTACAGACTGACAGTGATAAGGTTGCTGGTTCCAACCTTGCCTGGGGCAGGGACGTTTCTGTGTGGGGTTTGCATGCTCTCTCCATGTTAGCGTGGATTCTCTCTGAGTACTCTGGCTTCCTCCGACCATCCAAAGACCTGCATGTTTGGTTAATTGTTTATATTAAATTGTTCTTAGGACTAAATATGCATGTGTTCCTGTTCAATATGCATCTGTTCAAGAAGGCTTACTCTCTGTAAACACTCTGTTCCATAGTTTTATATTGTACTGTATTTTATTGTATATAATTGTGTTTTATTGCTTTGTGTACTTTTATTGTCTGTCTTTAATGTAAAGTGACCTTGAGTGGTTTTGAAAGGCGCTTTTAAATAAAATGTATTATTATTATGTGTCTGGTTGTTTGTCTCTGTTGGCCCTGTGAAGGACTGGCAACCTCTCCAGAGCGTACCCCGCTTCTCGCCCAATGATTGCTGGGGTGGCTTTAGCTACTTGTGACCCTGAAATGGATGAAGCAGTATGGAAAATGAATGTAGTACAAAATGGGTCTGTAGAGCATTTAAAGGTAGAGCTTGACAGTGGTAGTAAAACTATCTGATAATCTGATAAAATCAGCAGTAATGGAAAATACCTAATTAACATATAAAATACCTAATTAACATATAATAATGCTGAAAATCTAGATAGGTAATAATTACTTTTACACCTTCAGCTAATCACATTAACATAGGGAGTAATCCATCATTAGCAACTCCTTTGACATTTTTCAGTCTTTTCACCATTTGTTCTGTTGTAGTTACATTTTTTTAAAACAGCAAACATTTTTTATTTGATTAATTTGGTAGATTGCAAGACATCTAATAAGAAGAAATATATTTCAGTCTATCAATATGGATTCATATAAAGCAATATGTGGTGGATACCATATGATGAATAAATTGCCTCATTTTGAGCTGCTTAGGATCCTTCCATTGTCTTAAAAAAGATTATTTCTCTGACTAAAATCACTAAAACCTTTTCCTTGGGTATGCTATATGCCAGTGGTCTGTCCTCAGCTGTAAACAAACTTGGGGACACTGAAAGTTTGCCACCCATCAAAAATAATGTAAGTGTATAAGCATAGGAGTATAATGCATTACTGCTAAAGACTCACACTGTTTACCTTATTTCATCCATTTGCTACTGCATGTTCTATTCTCCAGAACGTAAATCTATTCTCCAGCCTTTAAATCCCAAAATAAGAACACAAATCTGCTTTTAAGTAGCTGTTTGAACAAATTGGTTTGAACTGCAGTGAATAAAAATGATAAAATCAGAAGCATAAGGCTAAATCCTTGATTGCAGTGACAGAATTGACTAATTTCTCTGTAACGGGAACTGCAGGAAGCCAAGGTAAAACAAACACTGGTGGGTGACGCCTGCAGATAAGGTTGGTTTGATGCACCGTGTGCACTGCAAACCAAAGGCCCTCTGAAGCTGTCTTGTGTTGTCTTACAGATAAAAGCCAGACCACAATAAGGCCCCAGCAGTGAGCTATCACAGTTTTTCACTCTGTCAAACTTGTTTCTGTTGACTTACTTGTTTGTTTATTGGTGGCTTGTCTCTTTGGAACCCGATCTGTTATCCCACACGTACAGTAAATCCTTTTAGCAAAGTGGGATAGCTGTCCGGGCCATTTGATTCCCTGAGTGCATTTCACAGGTGATGAAGAGAAGAAATTAGATCAGGTGTTGAGGTATGTGTGGGCATCTTTAGAGTTCTGTCAGATTGAACATCTGCATCTGAGACATGGAATCCAAATGGTTTGGTTTTGTGTTGTTTCCTTTTTAAATACAGCTGTTTTGTGTTTTTTATGGTTTTGACTCATTTTAATGAGACAGAATCCATAAAAAACACAGAAAAACATAAAGGAAAAAAACATCAGTGAACACCTTTTTCTGAGGAGCACATGTCCAGTTTAGAAAGCAGTGGCCAGTCAGACATTTCTCTCATATGAACCACACTGGACCTAAGCTGAAATGTGCTGACTCACTCTGTTTTAAGTCCACAAATGATCAACTGAAAACTCCACTTTTTTTCCAAGAAAGAAGAGCAGCTCTTGTTACAGCAGACGAGGAGCCTCGGCTATGCATTACTGCCATCTAATGGTCAGCAAACAACAAAACACAGACTTTGCACATTTCTGTTACTGTGCTTGCTTTACCTGAAAGCCTCTTTTTTAACAAAGAAGTTAGACAGACGAGACATTACTGTGAGTTGCTACAAATTCTTTGGTGTTTGAAGAAGTAATTAAAAATATCCCAAACCCACTGCCGAACTCTGATGTGCTGTCTTTTCTTTCAGGTGTGTGTATATATGCATTCCTGATTCCTTTCAGAGAAGACACCTGCCTAAATATTACCTGGAACAATTAAAATCATGAGCTGATTCAATCTTATCTCATTTATGCATCACTGCCTCTTTTGTGTCCTCAGCTCAAAGCTTCTAAGTTCCTTTGTGGCTTTATTACATGCATCAAACAAATAAGGTCTGCAGCTGGCTCGTGTCGTCTGTATACAAGGCAATAACTCATGAACAACACAGTGTCACAAAAGCAAAACCACAATGAGGATGGCAACAAGTATCAGTTTCACAGGCGCTGGTCAAACAGAGCTCCATATGTAAGAAAACACTGAGAGAATGGAGGTTAGGAGATAAACACACACTTGAAGGCAGCACGTTGAACACTGTATCTGCTGTCAGTACAATTCACCTGCAACCATCTTTCAGCACTGCCATTCACTGCCTCGCCATCTCTTCTCTGCCTGTGCAGTTTGACATGTCATCACTTGACTATATTGATCAAACCTTAGGTGCAAAGTGGAGACCTCTGCTGGACACCTCAGCAAACTTTTTTATTTTGCTATATTTTGTTACAGTGTCCCTGTTTGTTGGTGACGTGACAACCTTTGCCTCTTTGGGGTTCGGTGTTGGTAAACACAAGGCTAAACGGTGCCGGCATCCTCACTAAAACATGCTTTAACTATAGCTAGCAGGCTTTCAGTGCCATACAAATACAGAGCTAATGTGATCTAGGCTAACCCCAGTGCCCACAGCGGTCACACTAGTGTTATCTGCTGACAGATCCTGTTAGGACTCTATTGTGGGGACATGGCCGTGGAGGAGAAGAGGGGTGGTGGTTAAAAGCACAAAGGAGTCGTTGGTACATGCTCCTCTTTCTCTCCCTCTCATCACAGCTGCCTTTTCTTCCAGTGGCCATTCTGTCGATCATCTTGTATGAATGGGGATCACCAGGCCTCTCTTCAGTTCCTGAGGGTGGTGAAGCCTGGTGGAGGTAAGGAGGAGGGGAATGGGGGCCCTCACCAAAGTCTTGGCCCACCAAAGACAGGTGCTGGCAAAGAAACGAGAGGCTCGTAATGGTGCTGACAGATTAGTTGCTCAGAGAGGTTCTGGACAGAGCGTTGGGGTTTCCTCAGCTGCTTCAGTCCCACTCTTCCTACGGTCGTTTGTCTCAGGCAAACTGCTGGAGCAAAGGTGCTGTTGTGCCTTGTCACTTTGGACATCTTCAAAGCAGGGGAAACAAAAACTAAAGCAGAGTGGATGTATCTGTTTCCTCTGTAGTGTAATTCAGCTAACTGCAAGTCTAGCCCTACAGGGAGGAGAACTGCTAATAAAAAAAAGCTTTTTGTGCTTACAAGCCTGTCATGTGGAGGACTAAAGTTCATTATAAACTTTTTATTCAACATTTGTTATTTATTCATAATCACCATGTTTTTGTTTTTATTTCTCACTCACATAAATACATAAAAATATGTTAAACCAAAGCTCATCTCTATCCAGCAATTTTTATCCATTTTCAAAGCTCATTTAAGTCTGTTCAAAGTTTAAAATATGCTTACTTGTGCCCAATGCTTCACATCAAAATCTGTAAGGACAACCTAATATATTTTTAAATAAATACTACGACTCATGAATGATTTCCTGCCTCCATCTAACTATGATACTCCACAACAACTGAAATATATAGAATCTCAAACATGTCAAACTCATATTTGCTATTTTAAAATAAAATAAAATAGTAAATAATTTAATAATAATAATGCATTCTGTAAGAGTGTGTTAGTGTGGATGGTGAAATCACAGCTGCAGTAGCTTTGATTTCATGCATGCATCAGGTCAGAAACTGTGTAATGCAAGCTAAAATGATGAGATGATGTTGCTTTGATCTGACATGGGATACTGAAACAAAATCAATATTTTTTCTATCTTGTTTACACACAGTTCCTGTTGTACAAAGTTATTTTATGAAGCTGTTTATGTCATGAAGAACAAAGTCGATCTTCTGGACTAGGTTCTCCTCACCAAAATGCTCCATGTCCTGTTTTAGGAGACTTAATCAGGCTTTCCATATTAAAAAATGCTCCAGGTCAGTCAGGTCATCAAGACAAAGACCTTTATGAAGGGGGATGTGGAAGCTCTGTGTGCCAGGGATGACAGATGCCGAGATGTGATTGGCCTGTTCCTGCACGGATGGGATTCGCTGTCAACAGGTCCCAATTAGTCCAATCAGACTGGAAGGAAACGGCACAGAAAGGATACTTTGTTAGTGCCACTTTGTTTGTGAAGCCGATAAAAAAAAAAAACTGAAAAACAAAACACAATCAGCATTTCTTTCTTCCCACCCCACCGAGCTGTACTAGCGTCTATGGGGGCAAATTAGTTTGGGATTTAGACTGGCGTTAGCATTGTTGACCCACACTGCAGCATGGGGGCTACATTGTTGCAGCCTTTAATGTTCCTGCTGATGTAAATACTGCCTTATGCGTTCCTTTTGTGTTTCTGAATAGTATTCAATGACCAAAGCTGCTTCCTGACACAAATGTGTCATCAAGAGTCTTTCAGATTGCTTTCAAATGTAGCCACAATCCAAGCAGCAGGCTGCAGATCAAATGAAAAGCAATCCATGGGAGAAAAATGGAGTCGGGGCAGCCAAAAACACGAGTAGGCAGAAAACGGATGTCAAGTCACATTTGATTAATAAACCAAGGACAAAAAGTGCTGAGGAAAGATTTGAATCAGATGTAAAGCTCTATTTGATAAATGTTAAAGGAGCTGAGAATGCAATAACTAGAACAGTCACAGAGTGAGTGCTGCACCGAAGCTCTATCATCACACCAAACAATACGAGCAGCTAGCAAAGTGTGCAGTCTGTTAGGAGAGCTTACTGAAAAAGAGGAAATCTCATCCCACATTGGGATTCCTTTAAGCAAATAATCATCTTGGGACCTTGACCTAACTAACTAATCAGCCAGGGCTTAGTGAGTGATGGGACATTGACCTCTGACCTGAGGAAGTCATTTAGATGAAGAAGCACTGAAGGTCTGATTCATGGCCAGAATATCAGCCAGGTCTAGATGCCAAGGATGGCAAAGGTGAAGATGGACAGGTAATTGGGGAGGTGGGGTGGGATGCATTTGGGGAACATGTTAAATAGGTCTCTGAATAAGTGTGAATAAAAAGCATGTTTTTAGATCAACACACGTGTTTGGAGAACAATGAAGCAAGACTTCTCTTTGAGGAATAATGCTTCAAATCTAGATTTTTCTGCAATTAGCTGTAAAAAGATCCTTCTGTCACAATGTTAGTTGTTTGCTTACAGCACAGTTTGCTAATTTATAATATCTACAGACATCTATATGATTTTAACATTGCCAGGGACATAAAAGTGGCCTGCAGAGGTTAATGATAAACACGTATTAACTCATCACAGTGTTTATTAGTAAAATTTGGTTATTTAGAAAATAATGTAAAATTTTCTATTCTGGGACACAAAATCCACGACTCAAACTTGTCAACTTTCTAAAAACTTGATGAAAAATGCAACCATTGAAGGACACAGTGAATAAATGTTTCACATCGTCATCCCGTTCTGATCATTTTATTTAAAAAAAACTATATAGAGCATGACTCATTTTGAAGAGTTGCTGTTGGACTGTATCTGGGATGTTTGATGTTAAATTTGACATCATTATTATTTTAATTTTAACTACAAAACATGTTGAAAATGATTGTGTTCAGATAAATGTTCTAGTATGTCATTTTGATTATGGAACCTGCAGGTCACAGAGTACCAACACGCCACTGGCAGCCTTAATACTCACCTGACAAAATGACGTCATTGATGCAGGCTAAGAAAATAAATTTTCAATGGCTATTATCAGGGTGGACAATATTTCCTGGAGTATTTTTTAATATACTTTTATTTCACACCCAAGTGGTAACAAATTATTATTTAGTCATCTGTGGAACCGACAGGACTGAAAAAATACTATCAGTTGTTTTAAGCAGTTGGTAACTAATAATATAATGAAACTAAATGTGAAAATAATATTACTCAAATTTAGTAAATGAAAAATAAAAAATATAATGTGTAACAGTAACATGATAAATATAATACATGTACAATAACCTGTTTTAAACAAACCCTCAACTTCAGTGTTTCCATTAGTTTTTTTTTCAAAATAAAAGCAATATTTATAAAGTTTAGGAAAACTATCTTTGTGATTCGCTGGCATTTCAATTGAACAACGTTTAGCCATAAGCCACCATTTTAACCACATAGCATTATTTTGGGATTTTCTACTTGCTGCAGAAAATTTATAATGCCTTTTTAGCCATTCTCTCTCATTTCCCTTTCTAATTCATTGTAAAACTTTCTGTTTTCCAGTTTTTTACTCCATTCTGCACCATTTTAACTGGTAATATGATCATCTATGGACATGTAAATACAAATGCAAAAAAACAAAAATGTTTCCATTACACTTTTGCAATAAATGTTTAACATCTGAAAAACCACCTCACAAGAGTGCAAAAACCTTTTAGTGATAATTAAGAGGTTTATTTTCTAAAAGTAGGTATTTTCGGGCTACTAAATTCATGTGAAATTGCAGGAATACACTGTGGCTTCACATGCAGTTTTACTGGCAAACATAGAATCCAAGATTTCAACCGGTTGAAGAATCAACTCCAGAGGACTGAAAGACCCACCCCTCATGGAAATTAGCAGGGACAGCTCAAGATATTATTAGGCACATCTCCTTACCTACTGTAAAAAACCAGTCCTCCGAGGAGAAAGCTGGTTTGCTTGTGTAGAAACACAGAAGTCAATACAATTTAGAGATCCTTTCACTTTTTTATGCAGCATCTTATTTAAGAGCTTTTCCAGACATTTGCAGTAATATTATGACAGGTCACTGATTGGAGCATGTTGTTGTGAATAGCCAGCCTCACAGACAGATGCCAGCCTCCCATGACCTGATACATCGTCTGATTCTGCACCACAACACACACTGTACAGTACCAGTATAGCTTTAAGGATTTCACCAGACTTAAAGGAGCCCATCCTCCTGACTGTGAACACTATCTTTATGGTCACATGGTTATTCACAGAAAACATCCCAGAAAAGAAAGAAATGTCCCTTCCTGCAACGGATTCAAACTCTCAAACCTTTTAAAACACTGTTGCCTTCAAAGACACCTCTCTCTGCATTGAAAAAGACCTTTGTTGGAAACATCTTGTTCATTATTCACAACACAGGATTCAGTAATTAATCAATGTGTGTGCAGCGAGGGAAGTGCTCTGGAGTTAAATCTATTTGCCAGTGAGCAGACAAACATTTGTCTCCTTAATTCAGACATTATGAAGTTCACCTTCCTGAACCCCATACAGTGCAGGATGGAATGTAAACGTGACTTTTTCTTCTTTTGATGGACCACTTTGCAAAAGAGTTTCATCTCAGGCGTGCATTGCCTTAAAGAGAAAGTAGACATTGCTATGAAGCGCCAGTCACTGGTTTCAGTCATCACACTATCTCATTGTAAAAGGATACACTGAGCTTGGAGGTTATTTTAGGGTTCACAGTCACATCTAAGGACCTCAAGGATCTCTGGTTTTTCTTTGGTATGTCAGAAGAACGACACTGAAGAATCTCTTCAAGATCAAAGTGAGGAGATCAAACACACTGCATTCAGAAAAAGCACACAGTTTGTTTGAATCTCAATCAATGTCTATCCCAAGAAAAAAAACAAAGAAAAGAAAAAACAGGAGACCCAGAGGAGCAGCTGAGGGGTATGTGTTCAAAACTCTCATAGGCACTGTCCACCTTCCAGCAGGGATTGTGGCACTGGACATGTTGGCTCCATCAAGCTCCGAGTCTACAGTCATTATTCCTGTGGATATAAATCAGCTGAATCAGGTCAGGACCAGAGCTGGCTTGTATTTAGTTTCTACCAGCGGACAAAAACCACTGCGCTACAGAGGGATTAATTACAATTTAAATGACTTTCAGCTCAATACATCAATGCTTAGCTCAAAGCAGATACTTTTCTCCTTTTTTTCTCCAAATCATTAAACTTACGGCATCTTTCTTAGGGGCCAAACACACAATCTTACACAACAAGGCAGAAATGTTTTAAGAGCCCTTTGAGATTTCCTTTTTAGACACAATTCTGAGAAAGTGGAGAACTACATGTCATTTTATATGGAGTGTACGAAAAGCTTGTTTTTTTTTTTAATGTTTTCATGAACTCCTTCAGAAACGTGATTTTTCCATAGTTGGGTACTTTTGTTTTACATTTTGGTACTAAATGCTTCCTCAGGTTTCTATAACTACAAAAATGTGCAGGTTGTAGTCCAAATCATTGCATCATATGATCAGCATATACACTGGGCCCTTGCTTGAATATTATCATAGCTGATGATATAACTAACAAAACATAACATAACAATTCCAATTTAAACATAAGAAAGTATAAAAACATTTTTTTAGTAGCTGAGTTTAAAGACCTTCATGGCTCAGCTGAGCCCAGTCTCCCTTCTCTTACCCGCGGCTCCATCTTCAACAGGAGGACCCTTCTTTATCTGTCTTTTTTTACATTCTGAAGTGAAATACCTTTATCCTGAAGCTAAATTCCTCCTGTTAGACTGACTGATCTGTTGCAATGAGACCCTTGATGCTAAAAATGATGCACTAACTAACTTCCTGCTTTTCAGCATTCACAAAAAGACTCAACACAACCACCTGCCAGTCAAACTTAATTTAGTGGAAGAGGCTGTCTGGCCTGAAGCTCTGTGCACTCTCGGGACAGCATACCTGTTGAACATTGACTGAAATATACTGAGTCTGAGGGGTAAGCAGGGCTATGAAACAGCAGGAGGGTAGAGCCACATATACACAGTCCATGTGTCTAAATGTGTGCACGTGAGAGAGCTTGATGTGGGCTATTGAATATCTATTGTAATAAATGACGCACACTCCCATTTTTAAAAGGTCCCAGTTTGCCGTTAAACCTGCAGCTCCTCTGTTATTCTTCCAGCAGTGTTCTGTCCATATCCACAGGGCTTCCTTGTACCACAGAGCTGGCCACGGAGTAGCACGACAGACACACACGCATATCTTCTAATGTTGTGGAATTGTAGTTCTCTACTGTAAAAATACACGTGTGACATTAAGAGGGAGCCATGGCTTTTTACACAGTATGTGCCAGCACGTATCATGCAGTCTGACTGATTAATATGAATTAGAAGCAGTTAACAAGACTAGTACACAGAATCTGCCAAGTAATAAGTAATACAAGACCCCTCCTGCACACACACACACACAAAACAAACTTTCATTCAAACAACTCTGTTGATGTGTCTCCTGTCTATATATTCCTGGTTAACTAAATGAGGTCCCCTGAGTGCTTTAGTACGTGATTTATGGTCAAACAAAAACACTAAGACAAGGACTTATGGCCTGTGAATTGTTTGTGTTAGCCGCCCCATAAAAGGCATTACCTTGTCAGCTTCAGTAGTGCGCAGACTCAAAAGTGAAAAAGGTGGTGTGTGTGTCGGAGTGTGTGCGCTGTAGTTGGAAAATCAGCTGCTGTCCAGATGGCCCTTTAGTTCATCTCCAACAAAATCTTTGACCTCAGTCAGAAAAGAAACATGGTGGGCTGAACTTTACATAGTTGTCTTTGATTTAGTATGATGCTTGTTTGTTTCAACCATATTGATATAAGTAATTCACATTCACATTTTTTTCTAAGTAATCTACAACAAATAACTGAAAAAGAAAGGAGTAAAGGAAGTTTTGCCTTCATGTACTAAAGCAAAGTGAAATCTAACAGTACGTTTGTGAGGATGTAGAGGGTACAGTGGTGGATGGGCTAAAATCTTCATGCTATTCTTTTGTCTTTACTAAAAAGGTTCAGTTTCCTCACATAGACCCTTAAAAGTTATTACCAAGATTTTAGGTATTTTTCACTCCAAGTATTCTACATTTGTATTATCTGGTATATAAATGTGTACTGTAAGTTTCCTGCAGAGTGAACCTGAGGATACGGAGCCAACAATAGAAGTAACTATATTGAGAGATCATTTCCTACAGTGGCCACCCACACTAATTCACTGTAATGCTGAAGCTTTAGTTGAAAGCACCACCAAAGCAGCATTTGGCATATTATGCACACGGCACCTTCTCCAGTGACAACATTAATGTCATTACCATGCTTATCTGTCTCTGTTGTTCTCATGAATTCTCTCACTGGAATGGTATTCTCATCAAATCAAATCTCATCAGTCCAATTATTGGATTTACTACAAATCTGTAATCGTAGCTAACTGTGAAAAAATTCAACAACTACCTTGAAATATGAACATTGCCTTACCACCATGTGAGCCGACAGCATGCTTTAGCCTGTTTCCCAGGCTGTTTTTAGATGTGTTATGGTTGTGTGCATTACTCTTAATGCCAAGGTCATGGCTTCTAGATGAGTTTTCCACTATTAGACCTCATTATAGCTCATTAGACCTCAGCTGCTTGTCTTTTCACCCCTCATAACATGCTCACACACACATTTATATACTTATAACGTCTGGATGGACAGATGGAGAGTCGCAAATGATCATAAAACCCACACATGCAATTCACAAACACATATACAGAAGTCCTCTGTCAGACACACCCCTATCATGCCAAATGGCAAATAGCAGTGGATGAGAGTTCCTAGAAACTGATGTTTGGTAAATGGAGAAGGCTGGGAGACTGGGAGCGGAGTGGGCGAGTGCAGCAGGTGGTTTGGTTTCAGGTCCCACTGGGCACATTCCCTCACTTGAAACCACAGTCCAAGGTAGCATGGCTGTCTGGAAACAAGTTCATCAGTGGCTCCTGACACACTGCTCCTAGACAAGGGAGAGGTGAGTGATGGAAGCTGCTAAGGGCCAGAGGCTTGTCAAGGCCCAGTCAGGCTTTTTCTGCCCAGCCTCTTCTCAAGCAGCACAGTCGTCCATCACAGCTGGCCCTTCTCTGTGTGGGTCTGCAATTCTGCCATTAAATATACTGTCAACTTCTTTGACTTTCCACACACATTTAGCAAAGATCAAGAGGGATAGAGGTTCCTGAAAATATTACACAGCTTCAGTTGCAGCTAACTTTAGGTCTGTGAATGCTTACCCCTGACCAGGACCAAAACAACAGCTGATAGAAGAATCAGAATTGCATGTAAAAGATGCATGGCCCAGAAAAACAAGCAGGTTTATGACAGATTTCATTATGTTTTGGGATTGAAGGGCATTATTTTTATCTCTATATGATGACACCCTGTCTCTTTTGCATTTGCTTTTGGGATTTTTAAACCTGGTGTTGTCCTTTAACACTATACAGGGTAGCCAAACATTTTCGGAAGAGAAAACCCTAACACATTCAACCTCTCAATAAACAAATCCCAAAGTCAGGTTCTTTTTATACAGTATATATTTACCATTCCTTTTACACAGTTTCTATCAGCTGTGCAAACTTGTTGTTTTACTGGTGTACTCAGACACTTTGATTATCTAGATGTGATACATGAACCAGTTGTCCACCTGCAGGGATCTTTTTCAAATGATAAATGATGCATTTCTATCTCAACCTTTTGCTGTTGATGGGGAGGGGGCATTACAGGAAGAGTTTATAGATTTTCCAGGGGGAGGGGGTAAGTTCATGAGTCAATGGTAGTTTCTCCCATGCATGTAGTCATGTGTTCTGTGGATACACTGGGAAAACACACAGCAGAAGGGGGACAATTAGTTGACAGACAAGCTATTGCAGAAGTGATAACAGCAGGAGGTGTTATAGCAGCATCTGTCTTTAGAAAAAATTAAGCTATGTGGTTCCAATCACAACATTTAGGAGCAATTTAACAGAAAGGAAACTATCAAATGTAGTCTAGAAATATATAAAATCTAGAAATAAGAGGTTAGTGAAATCTAGTAAATAATATACCCATCAGGTCTCACCTTCATTTTATTTTGACCCCTATGATAAAAAATGACCATAACAGGTTACAAACTATAGCCTGATTCTGACTCTGAAGAGTCCAGATACAGCAACAGTGAGTCGACTGAATACTGGGCTCAGAACTGAGTCCAGACTGAAATGCAGCTAATGTAAATCCCTCATAAACACTTATGCTTCAGACAGAGCTATTCATGTTGGGGTGATCGTTTTGGTTCAGGTTAAACAGCACTATCAGTAAGAAGAATTAAAGTAATAGAAAAAGGGAGATAAAGCTTAACATTGGGCAACACCATGGGGAGCAGGGCCTTCAGTTGCTCTCCTCATCTTTGGAACTCACTCCCCCCCGACCTCCGTAACAGTGAATCACTCTCAATCTTCAAATCTAAACTCAAGACCCACATTTTCAGATTAGCATACCTAATCATCCATCTCCCTGCTGATTGTTTATTTTTTTTTTTTATTGTATTGTAATATTGTCTGTTTTTAATTGATTATTTGATGACTGTTTTTTAATTAATTATTTTTGTATGGTGTCCTTGGGTGTCCAGAAAGGTGCCTTGAAATAAAATGTATTATTATAATTATTATTATTATTGGGCAAATAAGACTTTCTGAACATATGGGTCACAAACAGCCCATGGCTAATTTCACAGATCCAGGCTGCTTTCCAAGTCTGCTTCTGCAGCACCTGTTCACCAGATGCTTCAAGAGAATATTTGTATTAAATTAACCTTAACTAAATAAACAAAATGTGGCAGCATTAAAATTCAGTGACAGCTCAGTAAAATCTAATTTTATCTTCATTATTTCACTTCATCCATGTTTTTTTTTATTCAGAGCATGCTATTAATAGTTTCAGCTCTAGTTTCTCATGTCCTAAAGGAATGTATTCAGACACCAAAGTTGTAACTTTATGTTTAACCACAGTAATGCAATCCCTTCTTGTTTTGTAACTGACTATGGATGCAAGTGGCAAAGGATTTGTTGTGGAAGAAACCATGTTGCATATCGCCTTCTGCATGCACGTGTGTATATGCTTACCCAATATTTAGATTATTATCACCTACAGTACGTGCAACTCCAGTATTGTGCATCTGTGTTTCATCTCTCCACCAATCACTGTAGACTATCAGACATGAGCCTGCACTGTTTATGAGGTTACAATGGCCCTGTCAGACAGGCTGAGATTAATGAAGCTGCACATGTTCAGCCTGAGTCTGTTCACCTGCAGGCAACAGGAGGCTGCACACTACCTGCTCATAACTCTGCTTACAAAGAGTTTATGTCCTGCTTGACAAATAAGATAATTTAGCAAGTTACTGTGTGCTAGGGTATTAAATTATGGCGCCTCCAACAAAGCCGACTTTCCACAATGAAGTAAAGATCCAAATGATGACCAGCTGGATAGGACAGTACTCCACCATGAATCATGGGTGCCTGCGCCCAGGGGACCGGCACACAATGCCAGACATGTTGTGCACTCTCCCCCTCTCTGTATCCTCACCCCCAGGTGGCCCTATCAGGTGTTGTCAGTCCCGTTTCAGCCACAATGGTCTATATTAGCTGTCGTTGTCAGCATGTCAGCTCATTATATGACGGATGACAAGTTCAGGAAAGTCAGATCACCTGCAAGTTCTCACAAATCATTGCCTTGTATTTACACTCTGCGGATTATGTGAAGTACTTCAGGTCTTATTAACTAACACAGCGGTTGGTGTTATCCTGTCGTGTCAGCTATATTTTCCTTACATCTACATCGGACGTCAGCAATCCAGATGTAACCAGTTTAACCACACCCAGTTGCCAGCACTTTAGTTCACTTTATTAATCGTGTGTAAACAGAAGCATCAGTGTCTAGAGACAAAATAATATTTTTCAGCAAAACTACCAAAGAAGAATTATATAACTATTCATTTGGTGACACTCGTAACTCTCAGAGGTTTAAAAAGTTACACACAATGCGTTGTACCACGTGTCTTGTAATGAGTCAGAGGTCTTTTAGGTGTCATTTAGGTGTAATGGGGTACACAGTACATGTTGACTGATTGATTCAAATCAAAACACAAGTTCAAGTGCAGTGCATTAATTTACATTTTCAGAATCAGAGAATTTGGAAAAATTTACTTATAAATAAATAAATAAATAATTGTTTTACCTATATGTTTAAATAAAACTAAATGTTTATGGGTTACTATTCAACTCGGTGTCAGTTTGTTGGGACAAAGCTGGACAGCTTGTTGAAAGCATCAGCGAGTAGCGTGTTTAGTGACAAGACAAGACAGCACATCAACATCTTTGTGTCACGCCAGATGTCAGTGCTATTTCTTATCTTGTCCAAGTTCTTGTTGAAAGGTTCTTGCACACCTCTGGCCCCGCAACATAATTTTACACTAATGAAAGTTTGGTTTTCCCAACTTGTTCTTCAGTAAACTGAAACCTTGTAACTCGGTTCTGTTACGGCTGAAGTTAGCTGTAGATGCATTCTCCTGCTCTATAAAAGAAGTGATATGCAGTCTCACAGGGTATGAGTGTGCACTCTTTCAACCCACGTGTTAAGTGCAAGTGTTTGCGTATGTATGTGTGTGTATGCAGCAGCCTAGTGGGTGTGAGATGACTATCTGAAGCCATACATCAGACCTAGTGTGGCAGTGGGCCCGTGTAATTATCAGGTCTCAATGGGACGCTGTGTTATTTTTGCCCAGGGTGGGATGCTTATCTGATCCTGTCAGCAGCCACCTGGATGGATGAGCCTTGATTTTCAGAGCAAGGCTCACCTTCCCTCTGCACCAAAGACAAACTGGCTTACTTTTGTCCTGCAGACCACAGCAACCTCTGCTAACCTCCAAACAAATCAACACTATCAGCAGGCTGAGACTGAGAGAAATCATGAATGATTTCATCCTTTCATTTGAATTCTTCCAGTGATTCATTATTTTATCGCTCTTAATGATGGCGTTATGAATGAATAGTAAGTGTGTAAGTTGTGCTTTATGATTGTGCATCTTAAATGCAGAAGCAATCGTTGTAAATGCTGAAACTAATGCAATCATATGGGAAAAATATTAATTTTTTTTTTAATTATTACATTAAATGCTTAATTCCTTTATGGTTTTATTACAGATCTCTATTCATTTCATACTGACAGATTGATTTACACATCACTTTTCATATTATTGTGAATTATTTAACATAGGCACCACATTTTTTTTAAACATACAATATTTTACTTTCACAAACATGTAAAGTGATGGTTTTTAAACTTCTTATTTGTTATATTATTTTTTAACTTTTTTTCTTTTTGATCCTTTCTAAAAATTTAAGACATGTTGTCATATAAATATAAATATTCTATAAAATATAGCTATTTCCTTCACTTGTCCTGTTTATCACTGAAAATAACAATGTAGGTATTATTATTTTATTATATAAGACATTAATTATTTTATGGAAATTGCTTTACATCTGATGACTTACTAATATCCAATAAAGTGTCTTGAAAATACACCTTCCACACCCATGAATATACAAGAAATAGTCTGTAATAGTCTGCAGTTG
The DNA here is from genome assembly GCA_037177535.1 of Pseudomugil gertrudae. Lineage (NCBI taxonomy): Eukaryota > Metazoa > Chordata > Actinopteri > Atheriniformes > Pseudomugilidae > Pseudomugil > Pseudomugil gertrudae. Next base: position 21,800,976 of record JBAMHV010000012.1, read on the forward strand.
ACACTATGCATCAAAGTGTTAGGTTTAATCAGAGTTTTTAATAGATGTTTACCCAAAAAACAATTAAATGAAAAAAAAAAATAAGCAAAGCAAACAGCTAGCTTGAGGGAGTGCTCTGCAACTAGCTTACCATATATCCTTTTTCTGTCTGGCCTCGAATGGTTTTTCTCGTTAATGCATCCTCTGAAGCAGCTTGTATATGAAGTCTGAAACAGAACAAATCTGTTCTCATCAGCCTCAGGCTGTAGCTCTGCTGCTGTGGGTGATAGCTTTGGGAGCACAAGGCTGAAATGCGTTTATGTTTTGGAGCAGTGACACAGAGATAGCACTGGCTCTGAATAATTTGTATTTTTGTGTCTTTGTTGGCCTTTATGGTAATACTCACAATGAAGAAAATGTTCTGAAATGAGTCTGGCTCTGAGCTCTAGGAGATAAATTACTGAGTCCCAGAAACAGAGGAAAACGAGGGGCACATGCAGTGACACTGATATGCAAACATGAACAAAACAAATAAAAGAACCGCAAACTAAATGTATCTGCATTGTGCCTGTGGACCATTTCCTGTTATTTTTCACACAGCAGCCTGGCGACAAACATGTTTTTATTGGTCCAGTGATCAAAAGTTTAAAAGCCTTGTGTGTATGAACTGGGAAAAAGCATTGTATGATATTTTGGCTGCTGGTGGCACAGTGGTTTGATATGTCTGTCAACACCAACACAGTAGCCTTTTATGAGCAGTCTTATCCTCAGCCAAAGTCCTTTCCTGTACATTTCTCCCAAGCTGAGTGACCACCAGTGCTGGAAATGTTACTGTCATTATACAGAACAAGGGGTCCAAAATAAACTCTAAGCACAGATGTTTATTTGACGGTAAATACTGAAGCATAACAAGAAAATGATGAAGAAAGCAACAACTGAGCTTCTATTTCTGCATTCATTCTTGTGCTTTCAGGATGAATAAAACAGTATTATAAAAAAGGTGAGATGTTATATTACAATTATGAGTCAGTTTTTAGGAAGAAAAAGATTTTTTTTAATGTAATGCAGTAATCATATAACAACGTGACCTATTATCACAAAACATTCTCACCTCGGTTCAGAGGCTGGAAATAAAGGCATTTGTTTTTCCGGATCGCTTTACGTAAGGTGGTGCAACGCATAGCCTACAGTTCATGATGTGCAGTGCACGCTCTGAAATTAAATCAGCACTTAGCTTAATCTTTAACCACGAAAATCAGAAGTGAATCCAGCCTTGTTACTTCCCATTACACACATATTGTGATGAAACCTGTGACAACAACAAAGTTGAGATTATAGAGTAAATTACATCAGGATTACTTGTCCCTGAATGTCATTTCATTCAACATGGTTTGGATACATGTACAAGCTCGAGTGTGTCTCTTCTCTGTTTTGTAATTGAGAATGTTTGAGTAGTGACACTCACTATTGTTTTGAGCTGTTATCCAATCCATTAGGCCCAGATGACCCCTGTGTGTGCACCAACCATTTACACCCCTGCGACCCCGCCCTTGACCCAATGCCCCGACCTCCTCCAACTTACCCAAGATTCAGTGCAAAATGAGCCCAGTGAAAAGAAGTGATGCTCTCTCTGTGCCTCGGAGGGAGCTAGAGTTACTGGAGCATGTGGATTCATTAACAAATATCTGTCTGTTTGCTGCAGTAATGAGGAAGGCAGCAATTTAATGTTGAGAACAGCCGCCTGGAATCCCAGAGACCAGGACAGGCTGCCGGTGTCAATCAAAAGCTGAGGTTCACCAGTAGGGCATCTCCAGTCTACCTGCTTCCATCACCACTAATATACATACTTGTATATATGTGGTTAGGGGTCCTCCAATGGAGTAAGAATTCCCCACATATTGAGCAGGAGGTCAGGGAGAACATGGGGCTCTTGCACCCCCATCTGGCCACAGATAACAGTGCCTTAAAAGTGCAGCAATAAATAACAACATTATGTTGCATACTTCTCACTTCCTCTCTTTTAAACCTTCTCGTATCTCAAGCTTAAAATTATTTTAGAGCACAAAACCCTGCAAAATACTTTGCATCTTATTTAGTCAGTTTATAAATCAATTTACTGTGACAGGTTAACTGTACCTGTAACAGTTTCACAATACACTACTATACTATACATACACCACCACAATTTCTGTCTAGCTAACTGTATACTCATATTTTCACTGATCCAGTGAATTTGTCTTTATAGACACATCCATTCATCAAACTTTTGGCAGACCCTCGGCTTTGCTTTCGTGTGAAATGTGAGGAAATGAATACATCACAATTACTTTTATGTTTGCTAAATGAACGACTAAGAGATCCATTCAGTCTCATAAACATATTTACACAGTTCAGCACAGAAATTTTCCAAGTGAAAACGGTCTAACGGGATTAAACATTAAGTAAAAATCTGAATGATGTTGTAGAGCAGATATATATTACATAGCACTACTACCTTTAAATGAAACCTTTTCTGTCTGTCAGCTTAGCTGAGACCGGCGTACTGACATATGGACGAGCAGACTGATGAACAGACTGATGGAGGAACCGATGGAGCACGGTGGCTACTGAACCAACCAGCAAAACTATCTTTTCCATCCAAATTTACTGATGCATGCTGGTGCTGATCTGGACCCCTGCGAGCTCATGTCTCGTTTTGTGTGCATGTAGATTTGCATAAAGTCATTTGTGTTATCAGGCTGTGCATTAGTGTGCCACCAATCTCCTGCCCTGTGTATATGCACATATTCATCTGTTACACTGTATACAGCCACTGCATTAAATTCAATAATATTCTGGCTGCTGAATCCTTCACATGGGTAGGTGCAAATGCGTGTGGGTAGATGTTTATTGCTGTGGTGTCTGATCAAGGCCCCCTGTTAAGCTCAGGGGAGTTTAGCTTCCCTGAGGAGCCTTGTAGCTGGAGCTGCAGAGTAAACAGCTAGGGGCAACAAGTGTCTCGATCAAGCAAACAGATAGCAGCTGTGAACTAGGACTGTGACTCATGGCTTCCTATCAGATAAACTGGACATGTGGTGCTGGCAGGAAGAATAATGCAACATGAAGCTTTGTTCCGATGCTTGTCATGTCTGTGGTTTATCTGCAAACCAGCAAGTTTAAGACTGATGTTAGAGTTGTCTCAGGATTTTAACGTGACCCAGTACTACATGAAAAAATAAACCTTTATCAAACTGTATTAATTTTCAGAAGAGCTTTTTCTTTATGCATATAGCACAGCAAGGTCTTGAAAAATGCATGCAAAAGCTTTTTTTAAAAAAGAGAACATGTCGATTCACTTTAAAGATGCTGTATCCAATATATATATATACTTTATCCAATTTACAAATATACTTTTCAAAGTTGCATAATTGAATCGATAAAAGAGTTGACTTGAAGAGGCAGAGCAGTTCTGACTTGTTTGCCTTTCACTCCTAACAGTATCTATATACAAGCAGTTAAAACACAAGTCAGTGTTGACAAACAGGTGTTATTTGATTTGAAAGAAGTCCTGATGTTGGTTTATTTCTATTATAAAGAATGAAATATGATGCTTAAGGATTTATCATCCCCAAGCCTGATCATTTGGTTCTTTTAAGCACCTTCGGATTTCTTAGGAAAGTGAAAGCAACTGTTTATCATGCAAACACTGGTTTAGCTAACATTGGCAAACAAGTTAGCATGCAAGTTAACACAAATAAGTGAGGGACACATATGTTGATGTAGTTTGTGCATCACCATGACAATGCTACGCAGTATTAGACCATTAGTGCTCTGCACCTCAAATATCCTAAATAATTTTTAATTCCAGTAGAAATTATTCATGAGTTCAATAATGCAAGGTTCACATCCATTCCCTGCTTAATCAAACATTTAGCCCAGTTTTGAGAAAAACCTCTGGGCTAATTAGATCTTTTATGAATAATAATCACAAAACAGGTTGGAACAGGTCCTTAAGGCATGTGAAAATAGATTCTCCAATGATGCAGTTTGGAAAACACATTGAGTTTCTGGTGTTGTGCCGTGGATCAGAGATGAATGTGTAATGTCACACTATGGATACACACTCTGCATCAATTTGGAACTGTGACTCACTGGCAGTGGCCTGGCCAAACTAAACCAAATATTTAATCTAATGTAAAACACGCTCACAGCCATGAACACGCCTCAAAAATTTGTCAGGCCGTGCCCTGAAAACTGATTTTAAACATGACCGTAAGCACTCCCCTTCTCTCTTGCCTTGTGAGAGTTTATTTATGTAGATTGGATAGAGTAGCGTGCAATTATTCCACTGCTGCCAATGTTTTTCTTCTTTTTAAAATTTTTCTACATTTCCTTTTTCTGCAGGGCCAAATATTGTCTTGGGATAAGGGAAAAATCACATCTATCTTTAGGCACATAGACGTACTGGCCATTTGTGCATGTATCTGATTACAGGTTTTAATTATCTGAAAGATCCACTACAGTGAAGAGTCCTGAGGGGTGACTCGTATGTTCTATTAATTATGATTCTCAGATTTTAATACAGTCCTTCTGTATTGTAGTATCGTGTGTGTTAACAGAATATATTTATATTTCTCCATGTTTTGATTCAAAATTTTGAACTTCATTATCACATTTCCATGTACAAGTATGTGCTGATTGGACCACTGGATCGAGAGTTTAGCTTCTTTGGAGTCAGTGTGTCTTTGTAGGAGTGTTTCTTCCAGTTTCCTTTTGGTCTTTAAATAAGACCAGTGCTACTGAGCTGTTTTTTGGCTTAAGATTCTTGCCATGGTAATGATTCATGGAGAATGATTGGGGCTAAACTGTGGACTGGGAGCCCAGCAAGCTCCAGCCTTTCTGAAGTTACACTTAAACCAAGCAAGCTTCAAACACTGCTAATGAAACTCAAAGCATGTATGCATGGAAGTGCACGTGTTTGAGAGAAGAAAAGCAAGCTTTTTCTTAAATGTCAAAATGTCAATAATTCTGGACTTTCATTCATGATTAAATCCCGTGTGGTTGCAATCATTTGATTAAAGCTTTTAAAATGTGTATAACAAGCACAGAGGGAATACCCATGAAGGAAGAACATTATGTTGGTGTTTACACTGGTTATGGTGTGGACTTGCGGCATCATGACATTTAAAAAGTAGCAGTGAAATATTATTTATGCAGACAACAGTAGTCTAATTCTGATTTAGACATGTACCACGAGATTTTATTTTACACAAACGCAATGCAAAGCAAATCTCCAAACCAGGAGAGTCTTTGGAGAACAAAACTAATTGTGAAAAAGAAGGTTTAATTACAAAACGCTTTGCAAATTGATCTTTTTATTGTGTGGATTAGTTACTGAATTTGAAATTATATTAGCAATCTTAACTTCCATCCATCCATTTTCTACAGCTTTTTCCTTGAACGGGGAGCCAATCCCAGCTCAGAATGGGCGAGAGGCGGGGTACACCCTGGACAGGTCACCAGTCCATCACAGGGCCAACACACAGAGACAAACAACCAT
>JBAMHV010000012.1:21812360-21827914 GCA_037177535.1 Pseudomugil gertrudae
ATTTCATGTTTTTAATATGTAAAGCACATTGTATTACTTTTTGTATGAAGTGTGCTAAACAAATAAAGTTTGATTTGATGTATGTCAGGATGTAAAATACAACTTTATTATTGAGGCTCAAAATAACAGAAAAGCTAAAAGCAGCATTCGTGCACAAGTAGTTGGGTAGTTAGCATAAGTAGATCCATATAAATCAGCAGATATGGAATTTGAAATGCTAAACAATTGTGGGACATACATATCCTCTTTATTATGAGAGAAATTAGGGTGTGTCCTATGGTAAAGTAGACCTTAAAATAAACACTAGAGCTTATTTCTTTATTTCAAAATTACAACAGTGCTTTTTATGGCCACTGCTTTGATGTTTCTGGTCATTTCATGCAGTTAGTTTGGTACTTCGGCAAGCTAAATAAACTATTTAACTGTAGCCCAGAAGCTCTGTATGCTCTACAGCAGAGCTTTGATATCACCAGATGGCCCTGGATATCCTTTTTTATCCTGTAGGCAGAAAGAGTTTGGACAGATATGCAAGGCGTGAATCACAGGGGAGCTGAGGGAGCTATAACTCCCTATTATAACTATAAACTCTGCGAGACAACCTAAATCACCAACTCACCTTTTTATCATTTTAAATGTGTTTAAACACATTTGTGACTATTTATTTTGATTAAACTTTCTGGATAAGACTGTTTGCCATTTTGGGAGATAAATTGATTCTTCAAGGTTTGATAATAATCTATATATTTTTGATAATAGCTTTGGTACATTAAGATTAAAAAAAATATTCTATCCTTATAGGTAATACGTTTAATTGATTAGGAATGTATTTCTTATTAGATTTAAGTTGGTGGTATTCCAAGTATTTGGTAACCAGCAGGTTTTTGTTGTCTCCATGCTCCAACATGGAATAATAAAATACTGATAATTAACGACAAGAACCTGTTGGATCCATTTGATTTGCATCAGATGTGCGAGTGCAGGGAAACAACAAAACCTGCTGGATATACTGCCCCCCCCCAAGGACTGGAGTTTGACACATGTGCTCTATTATTTTTAAATATCTGATCATAGATTAATTTTATTAATTCTGTAATCAAGGTGAAATATTTACACCTAAATGTTTAATGTTTACATATTGTATTGTAGTATTGAATACATTTTGTAAGTTACATTTAATGGGCATAACTGTAGTTTTTGTTCAATAATGGAGTAATCTGATATTAATGCAATTGTCTAAGAAAAATGTGTGTGAGTTTTGGAAAAAAAAGTAAAACATCATCAGCATATAAACTTTTTTTATATTTTAAGTTTTAAACTTTAATTCCTATAATTGATTTGTCTTATGGCAGCTGCTAGAGCAGGGGTGGCAAACTCAGGTCCTCAAGAGCTGCATTCCTGCAAGTGTTAAGAGAGTCCCTGCTCCAGCACAGCTGACTCAAACCCATGGGTAATTAGCAGGCTTGTGCAGAGTCTGCTAAATAAGTCTGATGTGCATCAGGTGTGTTGCAGTAGGGAAACTACCTACACTTGCAGCAACTTGAGGACCAGAGTTTGCCACCACTGTGCTAGAGGTTCAATGAAAATAGCAAAAAGTGATGGAGAGAGAGGGCAGTCGTGTCTGGTGTCTCTCTGTAAGCAGAAGCTTGGAAAGGTTTGATCATTGGTCTTCACACATGCATTTGGGTTGTTATAGAATATTTTTATCCAATCTATGAAAGATGAACCAAATCCAAATTGGTTTAATTTTGCAGATAGTGCGTGTGTGAAAAGTGGGGAACAATACCAAAGGTGGTCTTTGCAAGGGGCAATCACATCTGTTGTGTATTGTTGCATGAGAGTTGTTACGATTGTGTATTGGCATGCCTGCTATCTGTGGGGCAAGATATAATATCAGTTGGCATCGTGTTCCCATATCTTAAGCAAAGTATTTGGCAATAGGGTATATATGTATTATAAATGGATAGAATAAAGAACTATCTTTTTTTGTTTTTATCATAATACATAACTATACAGAAATATTAAGTGTTAGAAACTTACCACCTTAGTGTTTGGTGTCACAATCTAGGAATCAGAGCCTTGAAGAGAAGAAACAAAGTCAAGTACAAAGATATTACACAAGCAGGTTAGCAGAATAGCTGTGTATATATAGATGCAATTTTTTTCAAGTTTAGGATTAATGACATTATTAAAACAAGAGACTCAGTCTGGAGATGACTGATAGTCAGGCATGAAAGCAAAGACAATCTGGCAACAATGGAGTGAAACAGGAGAGGTTATGTAAGGGCACTGATTAGTAATTGGGACCAGCAGGTGGAAGTGGTTGAGTTAATGAGGAGAAGGTTGAGAATGTACTCAAGTGACATCACAAGTCAATTTACCAAAAGATGACATTTTAATGATATTTTTACTATTTAGACTATATTATAGATGCTAGAAATGATTTAGCAGCTATCTATAGTGTGTTTCTGTGTGTTTCATTTCTGATATCTGAAAAAAATTATTTTATATTAATAAAATTATTAATTAAAAACAATTAGATTCTGGATATCAGAAGTTCTTGTTTTACCGCCTAAGAATTTTATTTCTGATATTTAGAAAGCGTATTTGATATCTGGGTGTAAAAACACAATACAAATGAATGATGTGATGTCATTTGTCCGAGTAAAAATTTCATTTTAGATATCTGAAATGGAAGAATTGAATTAAAAATATATGATTTTTTTTATGTTGACTAGGAAGATTTGATTTACAGATATCTGAAATACATGTACCATTAAGCTAATAAATGTCCAAACAGCTTGCTGTAAACTTTTAAAGAAGTTACAGAACAATTGACAAACGGCTTGGTTTTTAGTTTTAGGGTTTTAATACGTTCAATAGAAAGAAGTACTACTGCAATGTCCCATAAGCTAAGGGATGGATGTTTTTATAAGTAGGTAAGTTGTGCCAAAAGTACTACTTCAAGTGATCTTCAAAAGTATAAGTTATAGTAATATTCTCCAGGAAGTTTTTGCTTTTATTAGGTGTCATGAATGGAGGCTATTTAATGTTGTGGCAGATTTGTGTGGGTTCTGGGAAGTTTACAGGTTTTGCTTATTTGATGCTCCAAAGTTAAACAGTATCCTTTTAAAACTCCATTTAAAAAAAATCATAAAAGATCAAATCTCAATTTGGCTTGAAGGCCACATTAAAACTTGGGTTTTAGAGATGGACAGTGTCAGGATCTGCTGAGTGAACTAAGGTAGGTAGTTACTAGTTAGATAGTTTTGGTCACAGATAGGAAAGATTTTGAGAAAGAGTCTTTAAAAATGGACTTTAAAGTGAGGCAGCCAGTAGGCCAGAACAGGAGCTATTTATTCCTTTTTTCCGGTTCCTGTTAAAAGCTGTGTGTTCTGAACCAGCTACAGAGTAAAGTCTGACATACTAAGGATAACGATTAACCTTCACCAATGTCCTGAAATGATTATAAAGTTAGATTTAACTGTGATATTATTTTGATTGTCCAATTTAAAATTACATTATGTACTTAGTTTGATTCAAGTGAGCCAGGAAGGGGACCAAAACGTCAAGTAAACTTAATTTGCCCCGAATCAAACGATACAATTTACTTATTTGTTGTTTGTGTCAGAAGGTGTGGATGGAATGCGCTACTCCCAGCAATCCTTTTATGTCTAATATAAAAGTAAACTCAGACACAATCCCCAATTTTACCTAGTGTAGTGCACTTAAACAACCAAACTGAAGCATGCAACACACACAGTCGCAGTAATGACAAGTTAGTGATCAAATACAAACATGTGATAGTAGAGGAAAGAAATTAAAAATAAAACAGACAACAAATAATATCAGCTCTCTCCTTAACCAGGCCTATCAAGCTGTCGTCCAGCCTGTCTGTAAGATTTGACCGAACCACAGAGCCGTCATGCGTGAGTAGATGTGTGTTATGGCAGTGCAGTGACATGCCTGCATCCTGACATGAGCTTTTCTCCTTCTGACTGATGGATGGGTTCATGTCCCCAGTTTAAAGTGGATGCATATGCATTCACACACAGAAGTCTTGATCTTATCTTGCAGTCACTCATAGAAGTGCCACTGACCACTCGTTATAAAGGTCGGAAACCTGATCCACTATGGGCGGTTAAGTAGATTTCCTATTCAGTGATCAGAGAGAAGCACATAGAAAGGTATTTCTTTTACTTGCTAAGCAGAGAAAACTTGTGTGTTTTCATGATGATATTCTCAGCATTTATTAAGAGCTCTGTCTGTACTAGGTTAACAGCACCTTCCTGATGGAATGGAAAGTGATACAATTCACTTTCCCCAGTATCATCTTCCTGGAACGAACATGTAGAGCTACGGACCCTCTGCCTAAACACCCCTTCTGTTTATCACCTCTGGGCAATTCACCCACTTACAGAGGATCCTGCTTACAGAAACCCAAACTCCTTCAGTGACCTCCATAATGTTTAGCCAGCAGCAGCAGTGGTATCACACTCGAGTCAGCACGGTTTCTCCCTCCAGTCGCTGTCAGCCCTCTGTCAGCCACCATCCATCACGCTTCAGCTATTTATGGTCACTTGCAGTAGAAGGGGCCAAGACAAGAGGACCTGTCGGTCTGTCAGTCACTGAATAATGACATGAGACTGGGTGACCTCCAGTCATCAGTAAAAAGCACAATCCCCCTGCAGTAAAGCAGAGTAAAGTAAAGTAAAATAGACTTTACTGGACTAAGGTGACCGAAATGATCATGCAGTTGATCAGTCAAAGCAATACTGCAACAGTGGCAGAATCAAGATCTGTCCTTTGCAGCAATGTTAGACAGTAAAATAAGTTTTTAGGTTTGTATATAGCCGGAAAAAAGACCCTGTGGCATCATTTTGAAATAAGCTTCATCATTTTACTTTAGTTTGATCAAATAACTGAGCATAACTAGAAAGGAACTCCAGCTGAGGACTGTTTATGCTCCCAACCCTTTCCAGCATTCCCAACATTAAGTCAGAGAGCAGAGCCCCCCTTTCTCTTCCGCTGGTAAACCTAGCGTTGCCATCCACAGACAGACTCATCCTGCATGGAAAAATGATCAGCCATGGAGCTGAACACTGCCGGCCTCATAAATAAGACAGAAGCAACGGTTGAGAGGGTGTCCTGACACAAGGTATCTAACTGTCCAGCTCCGTCAGCCCAACCACTGGGGTGTAAATCACATCTCTGCAGGACCTCTGAAGCTGGGCCTGAGGGGAAAGACGCACTGAAAGCACCTCAGCTTCCACCTCCCGTGAATATCATCAAAACTTTATGTTGACTGCCAACCAATATCTAATTGGATTATATCTGATTAGTGCTAGAACACTAATGTAAACTGGATTTCTGATGTAAAACCATACTCCTCTGCTGCCAGTAACACATAAGCTAAACTTGAGGAGAAGAAGCAAGCTCGAATGCAAACAGCTGAAAATAATAAATACCATCAGAAATTCTGGTTCTTTGTTCAGCACACACATGCAGTGAAAATACGCAAGCCTGTAATTTCTGAAGACATTCTGTACCCTACATTGGTTGACTTAACATCTTCCTCCTTGATTTGTTTCCCCCTGGTTATCACCAGTTTCCACACTATCAAAGTTTATACTTTTCCACCTGAATTTAATCTAAACATCAAGGTTGCTATAAGTTATACAACAGGACCTGAAAGTTTGAAGCAAAAAGCAGATATGTTAATTTAACTCTTTAAGACCTGACCCTATGAAACAAATGAACACTAATCTGATCCTTTTAATATATCTGCACACCAAAAGGTAACACTGCCTGCCTGTGTGCACCATGCAATGCAGTGACCAGATAATACTAAGTTATGTTGGCCATTCATTCTTGAATTAGAGACGGACTGATCAAGAGAAATCTAAATTTAAAAGATTGCAGGCAAGGGGAAATTATTTGACTGAATATTTTTACTTTTGGCCTCTTTAGCAGCATTATTAACAAAGTTATGTTGTCACAAACAACTCCTGTCTTTACCTGTCTGGCGGAAAGCAAGAAGCCTTAGCATTCAAGTATGGTCCCTCAATGAGCCTTTGTCACTGTGGCTATGTTCTAACCCTCAACCAACTAGTGTGAAAACCTCAAGATTTTAACACCTCATCCAGATTGTTGCTGCTAGTGCTTCAACTAGGACTAAGAGATCTGAACACATCACACCTGTTTTAATCCTTTCACTGGCTTCCAGTCAGTCACAGGATAGAGTTTACAACCCAATTGATTGTTCTAAGAACAGTTTAGGCTCAGAATATTGTGATATGTTCAGAGAATATAAACCATGTGCAGCTTTTAGATCCAAAGACTCAGGTCAGCTGGTCCAGACTAAACATGGGGAAGCAGCATTTAGACGTTTTACTGCAATCAAGTGGAACAAACTGCCGGTAGAGATTAAACTTTCACCACATGTAGACACTATATAAACATTTCTTTTCTTGTGTGTCTATGCATGAAATCTGCACGGTTACTTTTAACTGATCGCTTTTAATTGTTTTAATGTAGTTTATATTTTATTGTGAGTTTTGCTATCTGTTGTCTTTATGCTTTCTTTACATCACCTGTAATGCATTTAATGGTTTATGTAAAGCACTTTGAATTGTCCTGTACATGAAAGGTGTACAAATAAACTTGTCAAGCTTTTAGCTTTCATGCCTTTGTATTCATTTTCATACTTTGCTCTCCTTTAACCTGTGTCTTAGGATAACTGCACTCTGAGTACTGAGTAGAAAACATACTGATGTCTAGCATTTCTGAGACTGTAATGGTGTTTTGCATGTGCATTGCAGACATATCCCAGCCCGGTATTAATGGCCAATGTTTCTCAGGAGTTCTCATACATAACCTAAAACACATCTTATAAAAACAAGGTTCTAAACGTAATCTTCAAACAAAGATGAACCTTAAATATAGATAAGGTTCAGCAAACTTTCAGATTTAGATAATTTTTTTGCTGAAAGATATAATCTGCTGTGCAGTGTAAACCAACCTGGTCTGGACTATAAATTATAATTATCATTAAAAGGAAGAGGGAAGATAAAGAAGATCATCGCTCAACGTGAAGCATTTTTTCACCTCACTGTTTTGCTCCTCTTGGAATTCAGCTTTACTGTTGATTTTCCCACTTAAGCATAATCTTTGCTCACAGCAGCTGATGATTTGAGCCACATATAAAGGAAGGGCAGATAAGCCAGGTCATTTCTGCAGCTTCGGCAATACATAAAACAAAGCAAATTTAAAGGTGATTATAACGTGCATTAGATTTCTGATCAAATCTGTTATATATAGATTGTTTCAGTAAATGGCTATAACACAATCATTCCTAGCCCGTCTGACTAACAGAACAAAAATACATAAAACGCACCGTTTTGTATTTATTGGGAACTTTGAATAATTATTCAAAAGTGAAATACTTGCTTACCATGTAATGGACTAGCGACCTGTCCAGGGTGTACCTGCCTTTTGCCTGATAATTCCTGAGATAAGCTGCAGCTTCCCTGTGACATTGTTTTGGATAAAGTGGTATAGAAAATGAATGAAGGAATAAACCGTTTATTACAGGGTGAAGCGCTTTATCATACTGTAGAAGCCCTGAATGAGGGCACAATTATATCCGCACAGCAATGATGCCACATATGATGCTGCACTGCACTACAACCAAACACCCCTCCAAAACAGACTCCTCATCAGTAGAATCTCTGATTAAAAAAAGAAGCAGCTAAAATAAAAATCAATTTTAATGAAAAAAGAGAAAATTGTATAAAAACAGCTGCAGTGTTATACATCTAATTTACTGCTGAGCCTTTAATCTTAGGCCATTAGCAAAGCATCTGGTGTGGTGTGTCCTGATGATAGTCCCAACTCGGGAGCTCAGCAAGCATTAAATCAAGATCTATTACAATCTTTTTCTGTCTGATATTTACATGTCATATTATGGGAATAGAACTGATCCTGATTGTTTTTGTGTAATAAATAATTTATAATTACAATACTGACAATACTGAAAAGAAAGCAGTAGAGGGGAGAAATACTTTGTAAAACCATATTTTGCACGTGCAACTCAAACTGGGGTTAATTTAAAAAGTACTTTACCATATCAGTCTTCACATGTTTACACGCCATGAACTGAATGTGAGTCTAAAGAAGTGCTAACCAGTAAATGGCATCATTGGAAGAAACCCCCCCCCCCCCCCAGATAATTTCCTCGGTTGTCAGATATTTATAAAATATATAGCCTACAATTATAAAATGAATTTAAGATTTTTTTACCAGAACTGTAAAAAAAAAATCCAGTACACATGATTTCTATTAAAAATGAGAATTTGGGATCATCTCTGCAGCTTGATGGACTTAAGCCTGAGGATGTGCTTGTCCGCTCAGCTCAGTTGCTGTAGGATGAGATCATGTTTGCACATTTCAAACATTTCCTGATGTTTATCTCACAACTCTTTTAAGAGCAACTTATGCTCTGAATTAAAAAGCTACAAATTTCTCCATTTTGGCCGTTCAATAATTTAATATGAATCATTATTTATAGCTTTGTTCCAATTTGTTTTTCTGTTCCTAAAACATAACTACATCTAACTTCTAATGAGTAAAATATGTTTTTGTAAACTTTAAAGCCCTGCTTAGACTACAGCATAACAAACCACAAAGATTTGACAAAGGCCACCAGGTGAAATGCTCTTGCTAGGCAAGGCGAGTCCCGTCCATGTAAACTGGAATTAGAATCCTTGGGCGACGGTGATGTCTTTCACATGATCTTGAAGCCATAAAAGCACAACAATGGTGGCTCTCCGTGTCATGTTTGTGCAGCTGCATGCTTTTAATTTAATTTGCTCTGGTGAAACAAAACCAAGTAGAACATTTATACCATCATCAAAGATGCAGTTTTGCTGCCCACTAGAGGCCTGGCATTTACACTACATCATTTCTGGTCTCTTTCCCCTGCAGAGAGATAGCATTTTAAAATCTAAATACACAAAGGAAAATGTTGTGCTTTTTGCATTGATATGTGTAAATGGGGCCTTAGTGAGCAGAATTACCTCTCTCAACTCTAGGATTTGCTCCCACCTCCTCCTGGCAACTCCAAAACTTGTCAGTCTCTGCCGGTTAATGGGGTGAAGTTAAATAAACAGTTCAGAAGTCTGTCATGTTTATGAAAGAGCCTGGACTGACAACTGTGGCTTAAACTGCCCAACACCTGGATCCAAGTGAAAACATGCCTTCTCCACACCCAATAGAAACCCAACTGGAGCTTTTGGATCACACGACTGGAGAACACAACCAAAAAATACCAACAGCAAAATATTCTTTGGGTCTTTATAAGCAGCTGCAACACCAAAAGTTCATGTCAGAGTCTGTAAATGCATGCAGCTGTAACTACAACTTTCTGACCTCATGTTCAAGTCAGTGCAGAGTTGCTCTGACAGTTTAGTTTGGAAATCTAGGAACAGTGCAGTCATGCTTTTTGGTTGAATATGGCAGAGACATGCGGTTGCTTTTAAAAAGCTGCCCATGGAGCTCCTACTGTTGTGCTTAAGACTCAGATAAAAAATACATACCCCATGCTAACACAATTTCACATCTGTCTCTTCAGTATAATCTCTATCATCCATTTTCTTGCACATTTCAGCAGTCTTTATGCTATGTTTTACCTCCCCTTTCCCCTTCTCCAATACTTACACGTTATCAGAAGCCATTAGTCTTGAGTCTTAATGCACTGGGTACAACTTTAGTGCCATGTATTCACTGTGAAGGGTGTTAACTGCATCAGCACCTTGCTGGGTGAGGAGGTTAAAAATCCAACAAAGTTCACATCATTTGGAGGTTGGAGAAGTTGGAATTATGAGTTCTTCAGCCAAGAGACCAGAGTTCCTGTTTGCTTTTGCTGAATCTGATCATCCTGCTGAATAATTTAGGCTAAAATATGACATAAGATGAATGGGAGATCAGGTGAGATCACAAAGTTCATTTTGATGTGACAAGCCAATTTTTCTTATCTTTGAAAACTAGCGTCTTGTTTTCTTAAGATGAAGTTATCACATAATATTAAACGTTATATCTTTGAATTCAAAATACTGTAAATAAAAAGTTTATATGGCAGAGGATATGCTTGCTTTAGGCAATCAGCTCTATTGTGAGCCTAATTTCACACGTACCTGTGTCCTCTGCTACCAGAGGATTCCACTAGGGTGCATATTAGAAAAGTCAGACTGGATGGAGCTGCCAAATTTGTAGGATGTAAACGAACATGGTAACAAAAGAGAAGAATTGTATTTGATCAATTTGAGATTGGTCTTTTTTTTTTACCACTGTTGGTCTGTTTATTTATCACCTTCCAACTGGTCAAACTGGTTACAAACAGGCAAACATGCAGCGCATGTAACAAATCCTCAAGCAAACACAAATGACATGAACCAGTCCAGATAATTTATGATAATATGTTATGCAATGAAGACAAGTGAGTATATTTCTGGCCAAACATTGATAAGATTAATTTGTCTTATTTCTTCAGATCCTGAAATTAGTAAACTGAGACCTTTTTGTTTCATCATTTTTTTAAAAAAAGTTATACATACTGGGACAGTTTACTTATTTGAGATGATGATATAGGTTTTTTTTTCTTAACCATGGCCACTGCAACAAAACATCTATCCTTGCAACTCATTTTCACAGTCTTGATAGAGCTGCTAGCCTGTTAGTGCTAATGAAACACATCCACCTGATTTAGAAGTGACAGAGGAGGTAAATGATTTGTTTGTCCTCATTATTTTTTTCCAAGAGATTTTTTCATCTAAATTCATTCGACTCAAATAAGACAGATTTGTTTTTTTAAACACATTTAGCCAAATGGAGCTGTTATAAAAGCTCCATTTCAAAAAGAGAGAAATTTACGAGCAAAGTGTAAATTAAAAAAACTTATTTTCCCTCACTGGCTGCTCAACCAGGGAGTTTTTCTTGTCTGTGTCATGTTAGCTGACTGCTTGCTTATTTTCCTAGCTTCAGCATAAAGATAGTGTGAGTTACAGAGTGGGAGCCACATAACCCCTATTAATTACAGCAAAGACTGGATTTCCACAAGCAGTGAGAGAGGATCTGTGTATTTATACATCTCTAAGCTTACATGCACATACAGAACATGCATGGTACAGTGCTGATATAAATCTGCTCTTGTCAGCTTATATGTAAAACATGTGCTGCATATGTTTTTGTGTGTGTAATTTTTCCATGTCTTAACTCATTTCTGCCCAATTGTAAAAAAAAAAAAAGATATATGAAGTTCATTAATCAAAATCTTAAAACTGGCCGTAGTTACAGCAGGGCGGATGTGTGTTAGTGTCTGTCTGCGTTAGTGCATTTATATTCACACATGTAGTTACTGTGTGTCCATAGGTTTATCATTTTTTATTCATGTTTTGTGGTGGAGTGCATGGATCAGTGGTAGGGAGATTTCAGGGTGAGTTGTAATGATTTGTACCAGAATGTGTAGTCAGCATAAATTCTGGACTTTAATGTAGGATGCTTTCCTCATAAGGATCCCCCACATCAAGGGCTACATCTAATCTGCAGGGTTGTTGCATTGCAGAATGCTCTGGTTGGGGTGGCTGGTGAGGTCCTGCACTGCAAACCTGACTGCAGTCTACCCTAATGTGGACAGTTTCCATGGTGACAACCTCTGCAGTCCTTGATGGGGTGGCCACTGGTGTGGATGGATACCAAAGCAATGGTTTTCTCACCAGATGTTTACCCTCAGATATTTATTTCCACTGCAACAATGGATTGACAACCTGACTAGGGTGCACCCTTCCTCACACATGCTAATTGCTGGGAAAAACTCGGTGGGGGGTGGGGGTGTGATGATGTCTGTATGAGAAAGAGTATGATCAGGTTAGTTATTGAACTTAGATGTTTTATACTAGAGAATGATGTATAGATATTCAAACTGTTGTTGGCACTATGTGCGTCTTGTGTATGAGAAGCATTTTATTAATAACGTTGGGTTTGATGGGATTTGATATGTATGAAAGGGACCAGGTGCAGGTTGATTTGTGGGGTGTCTGTTGGCATTACCATTGGCAGATAGCTGTGTTTACATTTATGAGTGTAAACTGAATGTTTTTGTGTGTATTCATGTTTATGTGAATCACTTTTTGTGTCTCTGCCTGCAGCAACAGATGGGCTGATAAAATGCCAGAAATTGCAGCAAATGCCTCCAGCAAACTAGCTGTTCGGTTAGTTAAAGGTTGCCAAGATTAAACATATGCTGTATTTTTTATTTTTTGCAACTGGCCTTTTCTGAATTTTTTTTAGGATCTAAATAATTTAAATGTCTGGATGATGTTGGTGGGTAAATATTCAGTGTAGTGAAACGGCTTTAACAGCATGAGGTGTATGTAATGTAATTGTGCTGTGATATCAGATGGCAGCAACAATCCTTAGAAAAAGGTTTTAATAATTACATTGTCAGGAAGTCAGGAAGATCAATGACAGAAGACCCATGCAGCCTAAAAGGTATTAAACAATTAATCTCTCTTCATCCAGTAATTTACAAAGCTGTGCATTCCCATTCATTAAGTGCACTTTAGAAATAAGCCATTATTTACTCCTTTAGCTTTCTTTGTGCTCATCACTCTCTACAAGTCACCATGTCAACTCTCTGCTGCATATGCAAAAAAACTTTACATTAATATTTTTAAATGTATACTTTGTGTGTGTGTATGCATACACATGTGCACATCAGTCATTTTGTTTTACAGCATAACACAAATATGAGTCATTCTGTTATGATATAGATGGTTAAACTTTTCTACAATGTTGAGACTGCAAGGGCAACCGACCAAATGTGATTGATCAATTTCTTAGCTACAATCAAATTCAGAAGATTAAATTGACTACTATCTGCATTTATCAAATCGAAGCAAGTGGCAGCAGTTGGTGTAACTTCACACACAGAGTGGAAACAGAGAAGATAGCAGCCAGACAAACTCTGCAGCTGTAGCGAAATGTGCAATCCACAAGTTAAGGAGACATCCAGGTTTTCTGGGGACAATGTCTGTTTCTCGTGCTTTGTGTATTTTGTGCCTCAACTGGTTGGATTTCTCAATTCTATGTGATTATCAAAAGAGCTTAGCGTAAAACGATATTTACATTGCAGGACAGAGTGAGTAACAGAGCCAGCTGGCTGAGCTCACCATCATTGTTGTGCTTGTTTTAGCCAACAGAGGGAACTGGCTTGGCGTCGCTCTACTGAAATTATATCAGGGTTCTACTTTTACCAGAATTCATGTCCATCTGCATGGAGCAGATGACAGTCAGGGTGTGTTCACAATTGACAACTTTAGTTTGAAGAAAACAATCTTGGCTACAATTCCTTCAGTTATGAAAGAATCATACCTCATAAAGCTCATAAAGCACACAAAGAGAAATTCATATGTTGGTCCACATGTAACAATCATACTGATATGAACAGATGGGTGTCTCCATTCATCCTTTCATTATACGTACCACTTATTCCAATGAAGGTTCATGTGTAGCTGGAGCCTAATCCAGAAATGATTGGGCGAGAATCGAGGTACACCCTGGACCAGTTGCCAGTCCATCACAGGGCCTACACAGAAAGACAAACGTTCAGACACCCACACATTCACTCCTAAGGCCAATTTTGAATGACCTATCAACCTAACATGCATGTCTTTGGCTGCTGGGAGGAAACCGGAGTACCTGAAGAGAACCCACGCTCACAAAACTGCACAGAAAGGCTTTTCCCTGTGAGGCTGTGGTGCTAACCCCCACACCACCATGCAGCCCTGTCGGAGTTCATGATCACTAAAATAATCAAATCATAGTATTAATGAAGGGATAAATATTTTGGACCCTATTCATATCTTTATGCAAAGCTAAATAAATTGATCTTCATTTATACTAAAGGGTCCGTGTTTCATTCATTCAACATTCAATTCAACCTCCTGACTTTAAGGTTTATAATCAGTAAGCTCGAAATTACAAAAGCATATAAAAAGCAGCTTTATGTAAAAAAAATGGATACTTAGATACAGTCTGAGCTCATTAGCATGTCAGGATGCACATTGCAGTTGTGTTATAGCTTAATGGCAAACTGGTACACTTTCTCAACACAATGCGCCTTCTGCAGTTTATAAAGCAAATTACCTCCTGCTGTGGCAACATTTTAAAACCACCATTTTCAGCACTGCAAGAGAATAAATTAAGATATAAACATGCAACTAACACCAAAACACTGGCAAGACAATTTAGATCTATTATCAATTCATCTAGGACTATAACAATGTGGTGCATACAAATAAAATGAATGTGGGACTATCACATAGGACGGGAATCATTACGTGGGTGGAAATGAACTGCTTGGTACAGGCCTGCGCTCTCAGAATGCTTTTGTAGTGGTGAACATTCAGAACAGAAGTAGGACTTGAGAACAAATTTGAGTACAAGACTGATAACTGTGATGGACTGACAACTGTCCAGGGTCCACCCCACCTTTTGCCCAATGATTACTGGGATTGGCCCAAGCTACTTCCGACCTTGAATTGGAATATGCAGTACAGATAACGGATGGATAGAAAGATTGCTTATTGTTTCCAGTGTAACGGCTGAGTTGTAACAAGCTGTCTGAGTTCAAATAAATGTTTTTGAAGTAAAACATCATATATATATGCTGGTACAAAACTCAGAGCAACACTCTTGACAGTTTTAATACATAGACTGTGAGAACAGTCTTTGTGTTTACCTTTGAAGATAAGTGGAATCACTCCTCATGGAGCAAAATGTCCCCTGTGGAGCTATAACATCCACTGCTGAAGATAAAAGACACAGAGATCTGAATGGAAAACAAACTGGAGGTGGACGTGTATGCATACTCAGAGTCACATAAAAAATAGGAAAAATTGATGATGCACCAGAGCATTTCTTTTATGTGCTTATCCTTTATTTGGCCTGAAAGGTTCCTTGGAGAGAAGAAGAACTGATCAGGTCAGTCTTAACAATTAGATTAAAAAGGCTTTATATTAAGAAAAAAACACTTCAAAACCACATTAAAAATAAAAATACTGACATACAATATGTATGTATGTATATAAAATACAGCAACAAAGGGAAAAAGGACAGAGACTGCATTTCTAACATGGCCACTGCTGCATTTTATTCTTTCATTGTGTTATTTCCATAACAATTGGTTCTAAATTTATTGGGTAAATGAATGTAAGTGCCTAAAGCAAGAGCATTTCAGGAAAGGAACATTTAATACCAGTTTCAATTGTCAAAACCACAATCACATTTCATGCTTAGTAGCTTTTGAAGCTCATTTTAAATTTGTAGGGATAACATAAATAAGAGAAGCTCTGAAATACCCTAATCTGTTTGGGTGTAAGGGACCATATGAATTAAACTTTATTGATTAATGTTGTAGTTATTAGTGCAATAATAACACAAAAATCACATCTATCAAGAGATATATACACTGTTGTTTAACAAGTACATTTATTTTTTAT
>JBAMHV010000012.1:21835489-21847591 GCA_037177535.1 Pseudomugil gertrudae
ACCCCGCCTCTCGCCCGTTGACAGCTGGGATTGGCTCCAGCCCCCCCGCGACCCCGCTCTGGGATTAAGCGGTAGAAGATGGATGGATGGGTGAGACTAATTTAAAAAACATGCATAACATAAAAACCCATGCAAAAATCCAAACACATAAACATGCCATAAAAACATAACTTAAATCAGCCACCCTATGACACTTGTGTATTATAAAGCCACTAGCAATAGACTTAAAGGGCAAAGCCTATACGAAATAGAATAAATGTTGTTACAAAGGATGACAACCCAAGCATGTGTTGTAGATGTATCAATCTAAAGAATGGCAACAGTCATCGCACTGCAGCATCCATGCAGAGAAGAATTAGCATAGCACAGTGTTATTGCTACATAGGAGGAACAATGAGAGTAGCTTTCACAAAAGAAAGGAGTTATTAAATCATGTCTAATATCTCAATTGCAGGAAAAAACTGCAGTTCTGTGAATAAATGGGGTAAATCTTTGCTCAATCTCCTGTCCCCTGACTATACACACCAAAGAATAAGGGAGTGGAACTTATCAAGTTGATGTCTTTAGAAGTAAAAGCCCTTTAAAATTATTGCATGTTTTTTCACATAAAAATGTATTGCAGTATTGAGATCAGATGGTTAATTAAAAAAACACATTAAACATTTATCACAGAAAACTTGTTTCCAGCAAAGCCCTAACAGTTCAAGCTAAAACATTCCTGAATAATTGAAAGTGAATAGAAGTCCATGTAATACAGAACTTTCTTCACTAGTTTCCAAACAAGAATGATGTCTTGTGGCTCTTACACAGCATATGCCTATCCATATCCGTAGACAGTAGAAGTCTTAATTTGGATTAAAAGATTACTGAGAAAGAAGTAATAAGAACAAACAATGTTCAGAATTGCATGTCTGAAAATCTAACTACTCTAAAATCTACTACATACTAACCAAGGTCTCACTGATTTGTTATCTGTTTATTCCTGCTTCCTATGACAGAGGTGGAGGGAAAAAATCCTCCAAAGGTTTCTTGTCTGTGAGGGAAAAAAACCTGCTGTGAAAATGGAGCTTTTATGCCATGTCTCACTGTAGGTTTGTTATTGGTCTTTAGGATATTTGTGAGAGCAATTTCAGCTTTTTCCAGTTGTCAAATGCTCATGCCTGACATTCTGCTCAGGAAAGATTTGTTGCATCTGCTGCAAATTAACTGTGTTTTTTTTAATGGAGTGGTGGAGTGGAGACCAAATGTGATTAAAGCTGTCTGATATCTGACTCTAATGTATTGGGAATTTCTTTTTTTTAAGTGGACTACAATCACTTCTCACTATTAATGAGATCTCAGTGTTGCAATACATTTAGTTTCTGGCACGCATTTAAAATAGCTGTGTGTTATGAATGCTAAAGCCAAATTAAAGACACTGCATCTCTTTGTGGCAGTTATTAACCAGGGGTACTTTACCAATGGTAACCAGTGTCAATGTAAATGTAACAATGTCTCTGGCAAGTGTTCTTTAAATAAATAAATAAATAAATCTTCCTTTTTTCTTGTTTGAGCACTGACCACATTAGAATTTGGGAGAAATGTTTAACATCTTTGTGTGTAGGACTGAAATAAGAACTCCTTTTTTACTTAGACAGCATGATATGTGATTGGTTCTTACGCTGTTTTTCAAAGAGACCACCCTGCTGAGAGGGTCTTATCACCAATGCCTCAGACATTTGTCGCCATCTACTGCAAGTGTTGGTTGGAGTAAATCAGCAGGGGTCTGTGAGCTTTGAGAATTTTCTCCATCTGTGCACTTGCCTCTGAGAATATTAATATCAGGAGTACAGAGGAGGTAGTAAATCCTGAACTTACTGTCAGACTTTGTCAGAATTCTGATTCCTACAGTAACAGGCTCTGGTAGCCTAGAGAATACCCAAAACCAAGCTTATTGCTTACTTGTGGAGCAGAATGGTCTTCGGTGAATATATTAAACTCCTGGTTCTTGCATTCTGGTTGTGGAGCTGCTGCAGGGTCAGCAGCCTTTCACTCCAGAGCTGCACTGCACTGCTTTTCCACAGGATGGTGTTGCTGTGCCATGGCAGGGCACGCCTGACCAACCAGAAAGCTAGTAGCCCTGCAGTCACTCAGCCATGCGGCCAATTGAGTCACAGGGGCCACATCAGCACTCAGGAAACAGCTACCTAAACAGCCTGGCTGATAGTCATCTCTTGTTCTGCTCCACTCCAAATACACACACACACACGTATATTAACAAACAGCCATGCTTGTGCCAGCTCCCATTATTCCCTTTTTAAAGTCAATTCAGAGAGCAGCTGTGTTGTTTTCCCTGCCCTCTCTATGTGCTGAGCTTGAAAGTTTGAATTTGGCCAACTAATCAGAATAAGTGACGAGGACTGTTGGCATACTGAGCAGTTCACATGATTCCTGACGCATGGGCGCACACAGTCCAGATGCTTCTACGCAAGATTTGTAGGCACAAGGGAGCCAGACACAGTGACACTTACTTATTTCTCTCTTTCTCTCTGCCCTAAGCCATTCGAGATGTAGATGAGCTGATATACAAGAAGGAGGTGGTGCAACTGGGGTTGGCCAACAACAAAGACCCCCTCTGTCTCATTGCTGCAGCACATGCATAGCAGTCAGTTTTGTTTTCCATGGTTCTCTGTTTGTTGTCGTTTTTTTTAGTGTGAGAGAAGATGAAGAAGGCATGGATGTACTTTGCATTTAAATTATACCCCAGATTATGCATCTTTATGAACAGTAGCCGAGAGAATTTGTAATGTAAAATCACAATGGGGACCCTTTTTATTCCATCAATTTCCTGATCTGTGAGTTGGGAAGACTGTGCACATCTGTATAAAGAGAATGAGGGCAATGATAAAACTATACATGATTCATATTAACATAAGCTGTTCAGTGAAATAAAGAATGGCAGATAAACAACATTAAACAGAATTATATGAAATGTAAATTCTGTTTGTGAAAAAATGATAGTCTTCAGACATAATCGGTTTGAGACAGAAATAGCTTGTTAGAAACTTCCCATTAATGCCAAAATTGTTTTTTTATTTTACAGTTTTGTATTTGTTTGTGGCTGTTTTAAATCTTTTTTTGGTCATTGATGTTTCCTTGTAGTGTCTGTTGTTTAAGTTGAAATCATTATTGGTTTCTTTCTGGTAATTTAAATTCTTTTTGGCTTTGTTTTTTTTTTTGTTTTTTACATTTTTGTATTCTTGAGTGCTTTTTTTTGTTTAAAGTTTTTTTTGTGGCCGTCTGGTCGATGCTTCTTTATGCTCAGGTTGCTGCACTGCTGTTGTTTTCCTGTTGTTATATAGTATTGCTTTGATTGACTTTCTGACAAGAAATGCCAGCAGGAACTGCATCTGTGCCCAATAAACACACTCAATAATCAATCCATTATAGTAGCAGACAAATTAACTGACAGAGCCCGATTCATGCAGGGGGCAGTGCCTCCGCTTGCCACCCTTCTAGCCACACCTCTGCTCAATTCAAACACTGTTCATCTGCAGTGAGCGCTGAAGCAGCGAGGTGAATAGACAGTGTAACAGACACAAATACAAAGCATCCTGAACCACAGTAATGTACACCAACATAATCTGCCTTTGATGTTCAACCTGCCCTCAGCTTAACAGGAGCAGAGAATTCATTTAAACAAATACTGGCCTTTGAAACTCTATGCCACCCCAACCCTGCATCACCTGGAATGTAATGCAAGCAGGACTTTGCTGCAGGACATTTTGACAGCACCAAACTCTGATACCCTCCTGCTGCATGTTGTTATGCACAATGGTCTTCATATAAGAAAGAGCTGATAAATGATGGAGAGGCACAATCTAATTTAAAACAAACACATCACATCTTTTGTGTGAGCACACAATATTTATGTGGGCAATGAGATTGATGATTAGATCCAAGCAGAAGTGACAGTAGAATAACATTATTCACCTAAGCTTTGTCCTCCTCAGGCACTGTGGTTCGTAGCGTTATCTCTGCTGTCATTAGTCAAGTGGGAAACTGGTGGTTCTTTTCATGAAAACAATCACAACTCTGAGAAAGAATATGAGTAATGGGAGACGGAGGGGAGTGGTGTTGTCGAGGAATCTCTCTGCCCTAATTACGGAAATATTTTTTTCCATTCCATTAGTTAGTACATTAAGTCAAACTAGAGTGAAAGATGCCTGGGAGAAATATAAAACCCTCATGCCTCTAACGTATGTCAAGTAGATATGGAAGCATGCACATTTATAAGTCTTTGACTGATGATAAATGATGGTTAAAGTAAAAAGAAAGACAGAAACAGGAATCCATTTTTTGTGTCAAACACAAATTATGTCTTTGGTAATTAATGTATCTCAACCCAGACTTGCATGCAAGGATGCCACCTAACATGATTTTTTTTTAACTTCTACCTTTCTCTCTTCCAAATCATGGTTGAACACTTTCTTCTCCTCTTTTCCTCCCCCTCTCTACTCCTCCTTCCATCCCAACCTGATCCTGTCTGCATGTCTTGACAGCTCATAAAGTAAAGCACCATATCAAACAGACTGCACCATGGTAGCACATATGAGAAAGAAATAAGATGAAAACAACAAAGAGAAAAAGGCGGAGCTTTGCTGCATAAGATGGTGAAGAGTGAACAAATAGTTGAAATGTATAGCACAGGAAGTGCTCCTTATTCCTCTGAAGTGTTTTCCAAAGTCTCCAAGGTGAAGTGAAAGATGTCAGTGAATTCGTCTTTCTTACCAACTACACAAGAAAATTAAGTCCCACATCAGTGATGATGGTGAAAAAAAACACATCAGAAGGCTGCAAAGTGAAGTCAGGATCTTATTTAGTTATGCAGAGCATTTTGCTTACACAGGGTCCTGTGTAAACCCATGCACAACCATGAACACTGACTAAAAAAATAAATAAATAATCTTGCCCCAACATACCCTCCCTCACCCCCACCTCACAACCCTCCCCCAAGTCCTGAATTCAAATTCTTGTCACAGCTGCTATTTAAGCTCAGCAGCACTGCAAGATGCTGCATAAATCAAGTCACTGGAGGAGCAGGATCCACCGCTGTCTGCTAGTGTTGGATCATTACAACTCATTGGGTCTCACTGGACAAGAATCCCTCAATGAGACCTTCCACTCAGTCCTCACTTAGATCTTCTTACTGTGTCCATCTCACAATCGTCATCCTAAACCTTTGTGAGTCCGCTAAAAATGCAGCAAAATTGTAGGAGCTACTGTGTGTGTAGTTATGTTTGTGCCTTATTCAGTATGACTCAATAGATCAAACAGCAGGCTGAAAGAAAGCAGTACAGAGCAGTAAAGGGGCAAAGAGACATGAGCTGTGAGGCTGCCCCATGAAGTCAAAAGCAGCTTCAGTGATTGCACAGCTGACCTCTGACTTTACCTTTTAACTTGTCCTGTTGTGTCACAGAGACAAACATGATGCAGCTACAATTGTCTCCATTTGCTCACGGCCCTGTAACCTGTTATTTTCTACAGCCGCTTGTTCAGATACTCTCAAGGAAAGGAAAACACCCAAACGACTTGCAGTTGTGGCTCTGATCATAATGGCTGATGCAAGAGAGGGGAAGGGGAAAGCATGGATGTGTGCTAAAACTGTGCCCTCATTGTTCTACCACTACCGGTAATGATTTCACTCTGGCTTCCTGCCATGTGATAATGACCCCACTAACCTCAAATGGGATGCAGCAAGGGACACTGATGTGGAGTTGCTGGATGACATCATCAACTTGAACTTATCATAGTTGTAAGAGCATTTTGAGAGAGCTCCATCAACAAAATCACCCATAACAGAAAAAGATAGTAGTGTTCTACTGTCAATGTTTGATGGCATATGGGATGTCACAATGCGCTAAGCTCAGTAGCAACATTTTATCTTATCAATATCATATTACTTTTTACACTGTGAGAACTTAAAAGACTTTTTCATCACTCCCAGAAAAGTTTTAAAAATACTACAACTGGATGCTTTCCCCTTTTAAATAAGCTCTTGAATCATCTGATACCAATAAGTCACCTTGTCTCCATTTCCAGACCAAGATATCCTACCTCACAAACTGTGTGTTATTGTTTGGGTATTTTCCATTTATCAGGAAAATATACACAAGTTTAAATGTTTGCATAGTGGCTGATAGAAACTGCTTAGTGTGTTTAAATAATTGGCAGACTCCAAATGTAACATGTTAAAGAACGTGAATGAGATTTTAGAGGATTTATATTTTTAAAAAAAAACTGTTTTTTTGTTGATTTATTCAGGATCTCCTTTAGCTTCCACCACAGTGGTTGCTAATCTCTCTGGGGTCCCAGTTAAAACTACTGGGTCCTATCCTATATACAAACATGTCTATAACATACTAAAGCAACAGAGGTAATAAATAACAATTAGCATCTCCTTTGACTAACACATTTGGAACAATATTGACTTTAAAGTTCTTTTAAATACGTGAAGATTGAATGAATCCTTCAACTCCACTTACAATCTATTCCAGAGTTGCACCGATCTAAATGAAACAGGCTTTTGTAGGAAATTAGTTCTAGGGCGATTAATGAACAAATTAAAATGGGTTCACCAGTTAGAATTATTTCCTTTTAAAAGACTAATAGGTTATACCATAATTTATTTTGAAGCACAGGCCCCAGGTGTAATGCTTTTCTTTTACACGGGTAGAAAAGTGACATTTCAGCACAAGGTGAGCAGCTTTATTTTGAATGACCTGAAGCCTTGCCACATCAGTATTATTTGCAGCAGATCATATAATGGAGCACTATTCAAGATGAGATAACACCAGAGGCTGAACTACCTGTTTTATAATTGCTGGGAGGATAATGTAGAAGCATCTTCTTACCATGGCAATTGCTTTACCCATTTTCCTGATTATATGATCAATATGAGGTGACCATGAAAGATGGTGATGGCCATGAAAGAACTGTGACACCCAAAAGTTTAATTTGTTGAATTTGCTTTAATTTGGAGCTTTCTATCCTCAGCACCAGTTGAGAATCATTATACAGATGCTGTTTACTTCCAAAAGTATATATTTTGTTTTAGAAACATTAAGAATTATGTTATTATTTGTGATGAGAAACTAAAACAGCATTTGGAGAGCATCAACTTCCACCAGACCACACAATCCACCCAGCTTATTGTGGCTTACACTCCTAATATTAGTCCAACGTTAGATTTATCCATTTCAATTAATTCCTCGACCATAAAAACATCCCCTTAGCAATTAGATTTACAATGCTACTTTACTCTATTTTTATGCTATTTATGCTATTTTTAGTCTATGTTGTGTAAGAAAATGGCTTTTG
Source organism: Pseudomugil gertrudae (assembly GCA_037177535.1). NCBI lineage: Eukaryota > Metazoa > Chordata > Actinopteri > Atheriniformes > Pseudomugilidae > Pseudomugil > Pseudomugil gertrudae. The sequence continues at coordinate 21,842,849 of JBAMHV010000012.1, forward strand.
TTTCTCATTCTTTATCCAAATGCTATTTTTACCATTTTGCAGAGATGCCTTACTTTTTTGCAGAGAAGAATAAATAGCATAAAGTTTAAAAACAATATTCTACAGTTATATATGATGCAGTATATCCATGGGAACATTTGTACATTCTTTCCCTCGGTGTAACTGATCTATAAACTAAATAATACAGAACACACACACAGACACACACACAGAAAAAAACCACCTTTGTCTGCCTACTGTCTCACAGCACCCAGTAGCTGACAGCAGCTTTGTACTAAAGTGAAGGATCATATCAAATCTTGTCATTAGGCTTTGTTACCAGGACAACAGGCCTGGTCGCTTATTCTCTGAACCAAAGCCTGACAGGATGCCGGCAGTAGTTAGCAACAACAAGAATAAACATACTGTAATCAAATTAAACAAACATGGAACCAGATTTCATAACAGAAACTTCCCTTCATGCAAACGATCCACCGGCTCATATGGACCCAGTTTCCGCACTATCAGTTGTAGAGAAGAGTGATGATAAGCCTGTCAAGTGGCAGGCACCTCTCTTCTCTTACTGTGAGATGATGAGCACACTTGTTTTCTAGCTCCTGATATTATATGAAAGAGCCAAAGCTGTGAGTTCGTGGACCTGAATAATTGGCACATGCTTATGCAATGTGATGAGTCCATACAGCAGTGTTGTATAATTCATCGCACTGGTGGAATATGAAAAGCACAGCTCCAATCCCCTTTAGGTCTAATTAAAAGACTATCAGCCTTTTTTACAAGGAAAACTCCAGAGGATACAGTATAATCATATATTAATAGAATGATTACCAAAGAAATAAAGCTTCTCACACAGATAAGAGCTGCTAGATTTAATAGATAGATTTAAAGGCATCCTTAAAAAAATGCATACCTTTTTTTTTTCCTGTGATCTTCAAATGTGCTCCAGTTGTGTGATCATGAACAGGCTTTTACCAAAATCACACAAATAGCTTGGACTTCCAACCCAATAATCAGGATGGGTGGCTGAATCCTTACATAAAACTTGCTTTTAAGTAGCTACTAATTCTGAAGTGTAGCTGAGCAACAATTTTGGTATGAATTAGTGAAAAAACATCACATTGAACTGACACAATACAGGCAAGATAATAAGGTAAGATTCATGCTTAATGGGTTTTAAACATTTTATAGGAGTTCTTCAAATTTAGTTGTAAATATAAATTAAAATAAAAACAGCTAGTAGTTTCCCAAATCAAATTTGGTCACTGAATAGGTCTTATTGCATTATTTTGCTTCGTCTAGGCTGTACTGTCTTTTTCTTATTATTGTGCATATGAGTATCAAAACTTTTCCCTTCTGTGTTCCCAAAAACAATCACATCCCCACGGCTCCATTTACCAAAAATCTTACTCTACATAAAAACCGAGAGAAGAGATTAAAATGCTGTCAGGCGCTACAGAGCATTCGCCTCTGAGGACATGACAACAACAGAGGCTGACACACAACACAGGATCACTGCTTCTAAAACCAAACTGCAGCACATGCAGCATGAACAGGATACAAGTCAGACTGGATTATGTACTGTGGATATAAATATAAATAAAGTTAATAAATTGAATGATATATGATTTCAGGAGCAAACAGCCATCCAATCAGCCTCTTACCTGTAATAAGTACAATTAGTGCATGTGTCATATATACAAACTATTTTCTTTAAATGACTTAATAACAGACTGTCAACACACATTTTGGAAGAGTCACTCCACAACATCAGCTCTAACCTAACTGGCAGATGACCGGCTAAGGGAAATGGATAAAAGGCATGTTGGGTTTTTCTGCAGCATTTGATGTGACCACAATTTACTGCAGCAAAAACCTGAATGTTTTGTGTTTGTGATGTCTGTATTGCTCTTACTTAAGCACTATCAGACAGATAAATACAGTTTTCTTTAATGGATGTTGTTCCAATCTACATCTGCATTGATTATCGATGAGTGAAATTCAGTTCTAAAAGAAGATATAAAAGCTATTTTCATGGATAAAACACAACAAACCTGTTTTGGATGTATCTAAAACCAACTGTATGGTAATTGGTTCTCATCACAACATCAGTAAAAATGCTCTGAGCTGAAAATGAAACAGGTATTTATCAGCCAGGTGCAAGAGACCAGACTGCTGCGAGGAGTTGTCATAGAGGACAAACTGTAATGGAAAACACAAAGAAATAAAATTGTGAATGACATAGGATGTGACATCTCTGTCATTAGAGGATGCAGGTCACATCTGTCACTAAAATCAGTCAAATTAGTAATACAAGCTTTAATCTTGTTAAATCGTAACTGCCCATTGGTCAAATGCCTCAGTAGACATTATTAATAAAAAAGTCCAAAATAGAGCAGCTCGCATTGTCTTAGGCTGAGATTTTCAGTACAAATGTATTTGAAATGCATGAAGATCTCATCCCGTTTATGATAAAAGATACATTTGTTCATGTTTGTCTATGTGTGTTGGTCCTGCGATAGACTGGTGACCTGTCCAGGGTGTACCCCGCCTCTCGCCCGTTGTGAGCTGGGATTGGCTCCAGCTACTTGCAACCCTGAACTGGATGAAATGGTATGGGGAAATTGACAGGTGGATTGGAATTAAATGGGTTATTGGGTAGAGTTATAATTATACATTGCATGTATGTAACAGAACCTATGAATATACATTGTTGAGATTTATAGTAGATTTATATAGGTGTGTAAAAAGATTAGCTTTTATTTTGTGTTTAGGTTTATTTATTTCTTTATTTGCTGTGCTACATCTTTGTGTTTGCTTTTAACTGAAAATGTTTTACATTTTATGTGTCAGACCACAGAAAGAATATCTCCTTTTCTTCTGCAGCTAATGGGGATCCGATTAAAAGAATAAAAAACCCTTTTAAATCCTAGCTTTATTCTGAAACATCACTCACCTCATCACCAGTAGATACACCGATTATCCATGTCAGTCTTGGTTTTAGTAGCTTCCAGTTTGGTTTAAGTCTTTTCTGTCCTTCAACAGCTGCATCAGTTCTGTGAAAAACGCAGCCTTTAGCTCTATTAACTGCCTGGCTGTTTGCCCTGCATTTGGTTCCTTCCTTAGCACACAGTGTTTGGTCTTTACATTATATGCACAGATCAAAGCTCAGATAGCACAGTTTTGCCGAATATATTTAGCTAGTTTTTTTTTTTTTTTACCTCTCACAACCCTATTTCCTTATAAACAGTGAGCAACAAATGCAGTGACTTCTTCAGGTGTTACTGGAGACTTTTGGAAACTGACATAAAAGCACCTTTCATGCTGCAAGTGCTACCACAGGACCGCCCCTGTCCAAAATTGCTCTCTGGAGCCTCGGTCGTCATGCAGCAACAGTACTCAGCTGCATTTAGAGCTCCACAACCACCCTGGCTTGGCTTCAGACAGTGGTGTAGTCCAGGTATATGGTATGCATATTGGTATGCAAAGTAAACCACTTATCTTTCAGTCAATATACAGTATACCCACTTCTGAACTCTGTGTGATGTCTACTATTTCATTGCATCTGTTAGCCTAAAATGGCCATTATCCACCTACTCTGCCTCTAATTGGATAGTACTCACTGCCTTCACTGATTTAATTATTTAACTTTAAAATTGGTACGAGGACTGATGAGTCAATTAGAGAAAGAGCTGGCAAGAAAAACATTGCTAGCTAACAAATCTACATTTACATAAAATCGTTCACCTTTGAAATGCAGGATAAAGAAAGTTAAAAATAAAACGAGGTCTTATACTTACACACCCCAGCTAATGTTACTGATGCTACACTGGTGGAGTTAGCCATTACCTGTTAACATGTCTAAGAGGATGCAAGGTGATGATGCCACTACACGGAGATCTGTTTTCCCCTCCTGCACCCAAACCATCAACCAATACATGTTACCCTGCTATAACCAACCAATTATAGCCCAGTTTAATAAATTTGCATAGCTGTCTCTCACTTGTCTGTGGGCCAGTAGTAAGTTAGTAATTTCATAACTCTTCCTCCTTCTGATCAAAGAAATTGTGTGAAGATGAGCAGATACAGCACTACTGTTGGATTAACATTAAACACTTTATTGAGCCCAGTAAAACGTTGAAGCAGGGTTTTACTGGGCTCAAACGTTTGAGATGATTCCCATTTCTTGAGGGACCACCACTGCTGTCAGGTAGCCTATAAATGCTCTTAAAGAAGAGTTTGGACCATAATATGTTGAAAGTTAAAAGTGCTGGAGATGTTGTGGCGTCCTAATTACAGAACAGCCTGAGTGAGCCTTTGGAAAAAAATTAAACAGATGTCAAATTAAAGAGGTATTTTAACAGAGATATTTTCAATTTTTTTCTACTGTTTGGAATTGAGAAAAAATTAAAGGTAGTTCTGTTAACACTTTAACTTAAATTTACAGTAATAATATTTATCGCTATTATTGAATTATGCCTATTAAAACACACCTTGATGCTGTGTTTAGGGGTAACTCTTATCATGTGATTAAAATGTAATTAATCTAGATCAACTGATAACAAAGCTTCTAATTAGATTTGATTGTTTTTACCCCTAAACTAAAAATGATTAATCTCAGTAAATTTACGTTTTAAAAAATAAATGAAGTCACATATGATGACTATATATATATATATATATATATATATATATATATGTATATATATATATATTTTTTTTTACTAAACTTTGATGCTTCTTGTTTCT
>JBAMHV010000012.1:21906076-21921238 GCA_037177535.1 Pseudomugil gertrudae
AAAGACACGTCCCGAGAGCTACATGCTTTAACAACAGATGCACAACATCTACATATGCAACAAACACATATACATGATGCAACTGCACTTGGTATAAACATGAAGACCATAGACAACAACATAGAACATAAACACCTACACATATATTTTGGCACAAATGGAACCTCATAGTTGAGACCGGGGAAGGGAACTGGGAAGTTTGCTGTGAAACTTTTACGAGGTCCGACAGGGAATGAATGATGAGTCGCTGAATAAATAGCTGGAGATGGAATCAATGACAGGTGAATGTGAATAGAAATCAGGTGAGTTACTGCGCAGGAGTCTGGTTGGAGTGGGTGTGTCCGTTGCAGAGCCTGGTGCAGGTGTAACACATGGACAACAATTGACTTGATTTTGTAGGAATATCTATGCACATACTTTTAAAATAAAATAAAAAAAAAAAACATTTGTGAGCACAGGAGGAATGATAAGGTGTACTGTTTTTTCTTTAACACATTTATAAAGATGCTCTGCTGACAGCAGGGGATTTTTTCTAGTGTGACATGTGAGACAAACTGGCAACAAACAAAGCTGTGATGTGAAATCTAGCTTTTAAAGTCCACTCAAAAAAAGTTTGCCCATTTAGATGAAGTTAGAAAGACTGAATGAAACACTAATTATAAAATAGTTTCTAATTAAACAAAAACATTTCATCTTGGCTTTTGCACAAAAATACTCTCCACATAGTTAAACAACAATGTAGCTTGTAAGCCCATTTGTCCCAAAATCCCTTTTAAAGGAATAATGTATAACTTTTATAACTGCTTCCTACTGAATAAGGCAGTGTTTCTCAACCCTGGTTCTTTAGTACCCCTGTCCTGCATGTTTTAGAGGCAACCCTTCTTTAACACATCTGAATCAAATTGATTAACTTTTTTATCAAGTTCTTTGCAGCCTGTTACCAAGCATTTATTCCATTCAGGTGTGTTAAACTATGGTTGCCAAGGCATGCACGGCAGGAGTACTTGGGGATCAGGGTTGAGAAACACTGGAATAGGGTATGAAATTTAGTAAACAGTAAAATAAATGCAGAAATACACTGCAACATTCTGCATCAGGCACTTGCTCTTGTTTAGAATAAACACTGGCTGAAACATAGTGGCATTACATTATGGTATGTTTGCACAACAGGCAAACATAATAATTATAGTGTATAGATATAATAATATGAAGCAAACCAGAGAGTGGGTTTTGCATCCACGCTGTTCTTTAATCAGGCTCCAACAAGCAAATGACCACTGGTCAGGCTGACACATTGGGAGTGAGAACATGTGCCATCACATGCCAAATGTCACGATGTATGTTCTGTCACGGTGTGTTCTTGTTTCCTGTTTTATTTTGGTTAACATCCTGTTTTGTCCGTTATGTTTAGTTTAGCTTTCTTGTACTTTAGTTTATTGGTTTCACCTGGGGTAATTATGTTCATTCACTCCACCTGTGTGTGTTCTGTCTGTGTGTGTATTTATATCCCTGGTTTCTGTTCTTTGTCATGGTTCATTGTTTGTCCGTCGATAGGTTTATGTAAGTTGGTGTTTGTTAAGTTATGGTTCTCTGGTCTGTTTCACTTTGGAGTAATAAACCTCATCACTTCACCTCATCTGCCATCATCCTGCTTTGGGTCCAGCCATCTCCAACCACAGTACAGCCGTAACACCAAACACCGTATATTGATCTTAGGAATCATCATAACCCATATTAGGCTAATGTTTGGCTCAAAAGGTATATGATATTTTATTTAAAAATACTTACTTAAACATTTTATTAAAAAGTTTATCCATCCATTTTCTACCGCTTTTCCCTGAACGGGGTCGCGAGGGGGCCGGAGCCAATCTCAGCTCACAACGGGCGAGAGGCGAGGTACACCCCCAGTCCATCACAGTCCTAAATAAGTTTATTTAAATACAAAAAAATTTGAAATGTTCAGTATTGGTAAAATTGAGTGATTTTTGACTAACAAAACAATGACATTTAGGTTCATAGTGCTGTGTTTTGAGGGACCTATTTAGTTATTTAGTTACAACATGACCTTGGTTATGAGTTTTACATTCTAATGTTTCATATCGGTATAAACCGGCCACCAAAGGAATACATAGAGGTTTCACGGTTTATGTTCCATTATGAACAAATGTTAGTTTTGGTCACTTTTGAGACTTATCTCAACACCAGACTTTAATGAAGTGCAGATTACAGTTAAACTGTGTACTTTATGATATCAGCAGCTGATCTAGCCTGTACAAAGCCAGCCCACACAGCTCATTATCTGTAATTAACTTATTCTGTCTGAATTCTGCCAGTCTTGCACAAATAATATAGTAACTGCTCCCCTCTGCAGTTTGCCACTCAGAGTCTGAGTTTGTGTGCATCTTTCTCTCCTCAGATATCCAATGCTTTATGCAGCTTTTCTTTGTGTATAAACAAGATGATGTCATCATCAGCACTACAAAGTCTCTACTTGTGTGTGTGATCATGACCTAATTTCAGGGTGCTGGGGCTGGCCTTCCTGTGTTTATTTTCTTGTCATTAGAAATGCACCAAGGGGAAACGAGTTTTGGTCATTTCGATACTCAGATGACCTGACATTTACATTTCACTGGAAACAATGTGAAAGGAAAGACAAATCCAGTTTCTGCAGAGATAACAAACCTTAAAAAGAAGGTTAATAAAATATTAGCCACACATTTCATAATTTATACGAAATTACATGAGCATGTGTTTTCGCTTATTCCACTGGGCAAAATGAGGCTTTTCTTTTAAGTGAAAGGAAAAAAAACAAAGTTCACTTTTTATTTTTGCCACAACTCACTTCCAATAGTTCATAGTTACAATTAGAACATTTAACCCTGTTAAAAGGGTAAAGAATACATGAATGCAGGTATAAAAAATGGTACTGACAACCTAAAACATGTTTATCATTGAACATTATTATTTTATACTTGGTAAAAAGAATCTTGAATGTTCTGATGGTGAAGCTAATTTTGAGTAATCCATCACAGAAAAGATCATATACTGGTACTCTGAAAACCCAGATTTAATGTCAAAGAAAATGCTGAAAAATGATGGAATAAAAGCTGACATGAATATCATATAAAAATGATACACAGCAAGAATTTACTTTGTTGATGACTGGAGTGATTAAACTGCAATTTTGCTGAAAACCAGTGGAGAATTGTGGCCCACTCAGGTTGAGGGGAGAAGTTGTTGACATGGTTGTTATGAACATAATGACAATTGAAGAGCTTTTATGGTGAAATCACTATCGCTTGTCTTGTCGGGTTTGTTCAGACCTGTTGGTTTGCATCAGTGTGCCGATATTAAAATAAGGGTTTTTACAGAAATATTTAAGTGAGGCTGTTCCGTTTTACAGTGTAGTGCATTATAATACATGCATGTTTCTGGTTTTACTGTTTTATTATTTTACAATGTGAAAGTCCTTTTTATTTTGATTGCGACAATGCTAAAACTACTTATCAAGCAAGTCACATTGTTGCATAATGTCACTGTCAGCACAAGAGCCCTGGAGGAAAATGTAGATCAGGTTTGGTATTTTAATTGTTTGGCACATATGCATCAGCTGCAAATTACATTGAGCATCCCTGAGCAATTTCCAGAGGGACTTAAATCCAAATTAAACTCACTCCACAGAACCAGATGCAAAATACTTTTACAGTCACTGTTTGGAACTGTTGCACTGCTAATTGAGGTAACAAATAATTTTGCAATTTGTCTGTATGATTTATAGACAATGAGCATATCAGAACCAATTTGCAGTTCAGTATCTTACCCAAAGACAACTTAACATGTCCAGTGGGGAAGCCAGGGATCAAGCCAGCATCCTTCCAACCACTCTGTCCACACAGCACCCCCAGTGGATTTCAGTCTGTACCAGCCAGCTGCTAAATGCTTTACTGCCTTAACAAGCTGCTCTGTAACTGTCTGTCTGATGCTGAGCAGTACAGTGCTTGTTAAAGATTCTTCACTTTAAACAGCTGCTCTGAAAGCAACACCTTCAAAACCATGACAGTTAACCAAAAGATTAAAGTGGCAGTTGAAGTAGCTCTGAGCGGAGGCCGGCTATCATGGATAAGTTTACATAAATCTAATATTGACAGATACAAGAACAGTTGTTAAAGAAATGCATAATAGGCAGACTGACAGTCTGAAGTGCTTATATGTCAAAAACCAGTTTATTGGTATAATTCTTCAGTTAGGTGTTGGATTCCAATGCAGTGTATTGTTTTGATATTAAACTTATCTATTGCTTATCTATTGCTCTCAGTAGTAGTTTTGGAATATGGAATCCCCTTTAAAACTAGCTGCACTTAATGTACAATGCGATAAATGACATCGAGCTGAGCTTGGAGAGGGACACTGGGACAGTTTGGTTATGTACGACACTGGCAGGATTGTGAATATAATGCAGATGACATGCACTATGGTAATGTAAAATGAATGCAATACCTGTTTAAGAGATGGTTATATAGAAAGAAATCTTTAAAAGTAAGCAACAACCTGGTTTATTGAAGTGTCGGTTCAACCTTTCAGAATTCATAATTTCTGAGAAGTCAAGTCTCTGTAAGCATCTGTAGCTGTATTTTCCCATAGTTTGCTTGCCCTTGCTCATGCATTCAAGGTGTGTTTCTGAGTATATTTGCTTCTGTGTGACTGTGACCTTTTCTGTTCCACAAGGGACACCGGAGCTCGCAGTGCAGCCTTTTCCCTGAAAACCCAGAAACAGAAAGAAAAAGCAGTGTGTAAGCAACCATCTCCTGTTGATGAAGCCTGTTGACCAAACATAAATATCTTATAATTCTGAGCTCCTTCAGTTGGACAGATTTCTCACCACAGAGTTTTAAAGACACACTCTGGACCCACTTAGAAATGAGCAATCCATCTGGGAGGGAAGCCAGAACCCAAAGTTCAGTTCTAGGTCCTTTGGATTTGCTCCATCACCCTTAGATACTTGAGGACAGAGCAGCATGCTTGAAAGAAATAAAGACACAGCATTTATCTTGACCTGTAGTTTTCTTTCCACTTTCCTTACCTCAGTCTTTGATCTTGCTCCTTCTCAGTGCCCTTGCTGATAGTTATGTATCCCTTGTGACTTTCTCACTGCTTCTTCCTTTTACCCTCAGCCTGACCTTTCCTGTTTTCCCTTCATACACTTATTCAGCTCTCTCTGTTTCTACTCATCCTCAGTTTTCTATCATTACTGTCTCTTACTGTCCTTCTTTTTTATGCTTCTGTGACTATTCTTCCTTCCTCCCTTCCTTATTCACCTCCTCCCTGTTGATTAAACATCCGTCACTCTGCTTTCCTGTCTTTGTCAATCTGAACTTCCAGGAATTCATCTTGAGGAAGTGTTTCCTTCTGAACCTGATAACACCTCACCCAATCTCATCTGTTTGACTCACAGCACACAGCTTGTATGTTATCCATATTATATTTCAAATAATGTGAACGCTGCATGTGAAAGTAGCTTCAAGTTTTTTACCGAAAAGATGTTGTGTACTTATTCTACAATTGTGAGGGGTAAGAAAGAAGTCGTACTGTTTAGCTAAACAGTAGCCTGTGCAAAGATACATGTGTATTGCTCCAGATCAAACAACCAACCACCACTGAATGTAATAAAATATGGACATACAGTAGCTACACATGACAATCTGAACAACTATAACAATAAAGAACCTGTAGGAGTGTTTCAGCAGGATTCAAATAAAAATTTTTAATGATTATTTATTGATTGCTTAAGTGATTGATTGTTTGGCACAAGCTAATTTAAAGGTATGCAGCTATTTGGCATCAGAAGTAAAGTAAAAAAAAAAAAGTGCCAGGAGTGCAATAAAACAAGCGCCATAAAAAGTTCTCCGAGACATTTATGTTCTCTTTTCCAGACCCACTTCATCCTGTTCAGGTTCACTGAGGGGCTGGAGCCTATCCCATATGTTACCAGGTGAAAGATATGTTTGCCCTGTACAGGTCACCACTTCCAACACTAAAAAATACACTCATGGTTCACATACTGCATTCAAGATAAAAAAAGAGCTTTTTAAAGCTTTCATTTGTGAATTTAATGCCAACAAATAGAACTGGACTTAAATTTGACCATAATATTTCCATTAAACGTTTTAATGTGATAACAGCTTCACACCTCCACAAGGGTTCAAGTTTGGCTGCAGATAAGGGTTACACTTGTTTGCCCATATGAGTTTCATGTTGGTTCTGACAGGGTTTCAGCCGGGGCCACATTTGGTGAGTTGTGGAGGATCAATGTAGGCCCCATATTCTAGCCAGCATGTCTACGTGGGGCCCATAAGGTTTAGATTTGAGCTATACGAGTGGAGATGGGCTTAAACTGGGCAAATGTTGCAGGTCCCATGTGGTTTCAGTTACATAAGTAAAGCTCACGAAGGCTGGCTGTAGCCCCATAAGGAATGTAGGTGAGCGAAGTTGATGTGGATGTAAAGAGGAGAAATCAAAAAGGCTGCGTGGGCTGGCTAAATGGACCCAGTTTGGGCCCCATCTGAAACACAGTCAGAACCAACTTTAAACCCATATATGCAGACACAGTTGAGGCCAGTGTGGAAACTATGGACAAATCCATATTGGACCCTAATCCAAAACCAAATTTATCTTCCGGGTTCTATGTGGACATGCTGGCTTGGATACAGGAATAGTACAATTCCTTTGCTGCAGTAATAACACCAACCGTGCTCTGATGTGGACCAAATAAGCCAACTCTGGTCCACCTGAAAGCCAGTGGTCTCAGTTCAGTTGTGAACAGACTATCCAGCTACCAAACCGTTTTCCAACCGCAGTAAAGCATCAAGAAGAAGCAGGAAGTATTGCAGATTATGCAGACCAGACTCCTGCACAGATCCAGTTTTACCCACCTGAATCAACCTAAATGCTTTACAAGACCAAACCCGACTGATATCTCTAATTAAAACAATGACCCAACATGATTGTTTATTTATGACCCGGGACTCAACCCATATGTTAACACATCACGTAAATGTGAAAATATTTTGTCACTGGCTTCATTTACAATAAGAAGAAAGGAAAAGACAGTAAACCAGTAAATTATACATGCTTATTTTAGGCAGAACTTGATCTTAAGATCTGTTTTTAAATGTGCATAATATCACACTGAACAACTCAACAACCTCACTATAGTGTGTTATGTTGCTCTTGGTGTGTTCATCATTTAGCTGGGAAAATGCTGCAGGAACCAGATATCATCCACCATCCCATGTTTCAGTTATATTCTCTGATCCTAAATCTCAGAACCAGCAGCAGAGAGGTCTCTCATTGGTTGTGCAGGACATGTAATGGTGAGATCTGTCCTCCCAGTAAGCACAAGGTTTGAAAATACTCCTGCAGGATTTCTCAATAAACCTGACATGTACTCAAAAATAAAAAAAATAAAGGAGAAACAAAAAATCTCTGAGACACACCCACACTGAAGAAATATTTGCCTGCATGATATTTAATCTGTTATTTTTATTTGCAAAACAACAAATAGTTGTTTTAGCTGTGTGACGTTCCCAAGGCGGTTTGGTTTGCTCGATTTAAGTGTAATTTAAACACAAACCAAAAGAAGGTGTAAAATCCTTTTAAAAAATCACTGCCCAGTCGCACATACTATCCTGGTGTGAATTCCTTTTTAACTCATATGCTGCAGTTTCACATGTACACAGTCATCAGTATTTTTAAAATAAAATCATTTTGCAGTAAGCACATGGAAAAAGCAACCATATCAGCTTACACCAATATCAGGTTAGCTCTGCAGAAAGACTGAATACCTTTTATTTAATTTGTGTCGAAATAAAACTGTCTTATCATTGTTGAAAATGTCGGTATGTTTCTCCTCAGGCCAGCAAACTGTGTCAATTATATCTTTTAACATAGAAAGATTTCCAAATGGGGATAAACTTGAGTTAACGTGCAGTTATTTTTTTTCCAGGTTATGTTGCATATCTAAAGAGGATTACATTTTAACCTCACATCAGGTGAAGAGTGGCCAACAGCAAAACCCAAATATGAAGACTATCCCCCCCCCACACACACACACTAAATCATCTTCCAGCTAGACACAAGTGAAAAAGGTCCGGTGTAATACAGTCACCAAACACCTTTGCAGACACACAACAGCAACACCTTTGGGCCACAAAGCACTCCAGTCTACTGAAAAATAGATGTTCCAAATGAAATATAGATGCCCTTGGAATTGTGTAACAAGTATGTACTGTAAACATGTCTTTGGTGTAACTATCATAAAACTGTCACTAAGCAGCCTCAGATTAAAAATGAGAGACCTGGATGCACTCGAGTGCACAGAAAAAAATTAAACATGACTTCACTCCTGTGCAGTTTGTCACAAGCCAGAAAGAGTACATGCAGTCAGGGAGTCTCTTTGAACACAGTTTAAAACAGGCTGGGATAAGCGTTTTATTACATCATGCATGAGCTGATGCCTCTGAAACTGAACCACTTTTTGCCTAGGCTCTTTATTGTACTTTACTCTGAGCCGTTTTACTCATTTGGACATTTGGAAAAATGTACGCTCTGGCCCATTGTAGGAGTTAACACATGCTCATCAGATCAGTTTTAGTCTCTGTTGTACTTTATCTTTGTTTACACACACTATGTGTATCCTAATATAGCAGAATTTTCCCCAAACAGTCATAAGTAATAAACATAAAAACACGTTTTAGAAATGTTTGTTTTTATTATGCTACTTGTCTGAAAGAGACAGTCCTGCACACTCCTGCGCCATTCACTTCAATTTTATGAAACACCACCTTCAAGATCAGTGCTCCTGTTTAACACTTCCTATTTTTATCATCTGTTTTCTGTAATCGGCAGCTGCTTGTAACCTTCAGTGTGAATTATTCACCTATGTCCTACACTGCCTGGCCCCAAAAAGTCATCACCAAAACAATGGTCAGACACTAATATTTCATTGGACTGCCATTTGCTTTGCTTACAGCACACATTTATTGTGGCACATTGCGGCGATCCAAGTGGTCGCTTAGTCTGCATAATGGCAAAACTGTCTGTTTCCCATTAAAGCCATTTATACTTTGACGTATTGTTTTATTTCTAACAAAATAAAGGGAATCGTGATTTTCATTATTACAATTAGTATTTTATATCTTGTGAGTTTGACTGTCTTTCAGATTTTAGATGGTAGCACGTTTTTACCTAAATGATTAAAGGACAGAAGGTAAACATCTGCTTTATTTGCAGATGTTTATATGGTTTATTTCTTATTGCAGCATGTTTTAAAGCAAGCATAAATCATGAGGTATTATGACCACTAGTATTTCTACATATTAAGTCCATTCAAATAATTGTCATGGATTCCTTTGACTTCTACCATCCTTTTGCATTATTTATGATCATTAACTTGCTGTAGGTGTGTGAAGTGAAATGTCCAGGTGTTCTGTTATTTATAGGTTACCTACAAATGCATATTTAAGTTCAATTGCTAAAGTCATGCCATTCAAATGAATAAAAGCCTTCCAGTAAACACATAAAACAATCTGAATAAATACAAAACCTTTACCCTTGTTATTTTTTATCTTAATTTTCACTTCTGAAACATATTGTGTGAAAAAAGTCAGCATTTAACAACTTGTTAACACAGCATCATGTGGTGGCAAATTATGCGTCAAAATTAGATATCAGGGAGCAAGACATACATTTTTTTGCTGATGATACGGTGTTAAAGAGTTATACTTGTTTTGGCTTATTTTTTATGACAGCCTGTTTGTTCACCCTATTATTGGGTTGTGCCAAAAACAGGGATGATAATATCACAATTTCGAGGAGACAGTCCTTAATTATTCTCACTTAGAAAAATGTTCTCTGTATTTAACCCATCTGAGTTGTATAAGAAGCAGTAGGCTGACATATTGCAGTATTCACCATATTCACCGGTATTCATTGCTTCAGCAATACTGAATCATTTCATCTGCTGCAACATCCTCAGTGCACTTCTTCGTATGATTATAGAAATGTTTAAAAACAACATTGTTTTTCAGAGAATGATGCTGTACCTACACACTGCAAACATGAAGCGATGGCTTTGCAGTTCTACGTGTACGGTACAGTACAGGTCGTGTAGACCAGCATTTCCCCAATCTGGGTCCTAGAACACTCAAACTGTCAGGTTTTGTCCTTGATCCTGGGTTTTTTTCTTATGTTTACTCTGTGTTGGTTATTTACTCACTTCCCTGTCTTCCAGGTGTCTCATCTGGCCCTCCCTCATGTGTCTTCCCCTCCTACCAGTCTCCTGATTACCCTCATGTGTTTCACCTGTGTCTACCCTTCACTGTGTATTTAAGTTTGCTGGCTCCTTTTGTTCCCTGTCAGAGCGTTCTGTTTATCTCCATGTGTTATACCAGTGTCTCTTTAAGTAAAAGAATTTATTTTGGTAAATAATTTCTTTTGGTAAAATTACCTGTCTGGGTGTGTGTCCGCACCTTACGGTCCTGACACAAACGGGTTTCCAAAAAGCTCTGGGGATCCACTGTTGACTGTCCAGACCCTGAGTGATTTTAAAATTAAGATCATATACACAGTTATATGGGTTTGAGTATATCTACCCCTTTTTTTTTAAACATTTGGACATTTTGTTCACCTGGAACAATACTGTTCATATACAGTATCCATACCTTGATCATCCATAACATGCATTTCAAATGTACTTGTGTGTATGTGAAGGCTTGTGTTTTAAGCAGTAAAAATATACAACATACAATGTTAAGCACCTTGAGCTGCTTTTATGTCAGAAATGTGTTTTATAATAAAATTTAATTTGATAGCATGATTCATTGAGGGAGCTATTGGAGCTGTGTTAGTAAAGTAGTTCATGTATATCCTAGTAACCTTAATTTACTATATTTAAAACAAAAAGTAAAAAGCTTTAAGTTGAAGATTTATTGAAGAACAGGACAGGACTCAGCAACAATGGACCATTTGTTGTGACAAGCGAGCCAAATAAAGTATGGGGGAGGGCAGGTAATTACATTAAAGGAAATTGGATTGGGAACCAATGTTACAGACTGTGGTGTAGCATAATGAACTAATGCTCTAAAGTTCATTATTTTGACTTTAAACTGCATGGCTCAGACCCACACAGCAGTGGTGAGACTGAACTGCCAGCAGCAATACAAATAAAAAGTGTGTTTTGCTCACTTTTGCAGGCCCAACCCCAGCATCTGATGTTGACGCCTGCACTCTCCAACCAGATGTTCTGTTTACAGCAATGCTAATGAGAGCCGAAGCTCTAAGGCTGCTGTGTCTACTCTACACAAGCAAACACAAGCAACAGTGTGAAGCTCTCTTATTCTCCTTTGGTTATTGATCCAATCCAAAGAATCAGAGAAGAGAACAAAAAAGATAAGACACATTTCCATGGATTTGGTCTCTCAATCAAATGCATCAGAGATAAAAGTCTCATTTCAATAAACAGATTACAGTAATCAGCTTTCTCGAGTTGATATTTGTGGCAGTGTGCTGATAAGTTTATGAGACACAAGAAGAACCAAGTCAGTCGCAGAGTGGAATAATCAAAAGGAAGCCTTGGTACAGCTGAGCAGCAGAGGAAATGCCATGGCCTTGGCAATGCAGAGCTTCGGCTGGTATCTCAAGTAGGATATCCTGGGTCAAAGGTCACTGATGTCGACAGGATGTCCTCTCCTTTTCTAATTCGCCACTTCCTCCCATCTCACAACCATTTGTTTAAATGTGTATTTGACCATTTTTGTTATATTTAATTAAGAATGTAGAAATAAAATGATATCAAGTCCATTACCTGTTGTCTCACACACTACCTAACAACATGAGGTAAACAGTTTTATTTGCTTTAAGCGACTAGAATTGAACAAGAGTGAACTTCTGCAGCAGCAGATCTTTTTCGAGCTGTTTCACAGAAATGTGATTGTATGGCTTATGACTGAACAACTTGGTGAGATGGATTCTTGTTTGATTCCTCTTTCCATCTGGATCACAGGGCAAAGCCTTGATAGCTGAAAATTGCTGAAATGTACAATAGTGCGTCAGTGTTGGGGAGAAGTGTGTGTCATCTCAGCAGCATGCAGCGAATAGCCTTGTTTTTTCCTTCTTTGACTTTTTTCCTCAGGAAAAACTTCAGGTGACCTTGTCAGATTTTTATCTCGCCACTACCAGACACAAATTCATCCTCAATTGCCCTTTCCATATGATGTTGAACATGTAATTACTAATACTTGGCTACACTGGTTACACTCTGTCACATCAAGCGTTTGGGGGGCAGCAACATTAACAAGCTTGCAGAAAAACCCAGCAAGCAGCCATGTATCACCATCACTCTGCCCTCAGACACACTCCTATTGAATTATTGCTCCCTTCAGCATTATAACAATTCGTATTGGAGTGAAATATGGAGCCCAAAGTTAAACCTACACATAGAAAACAACAATAACCTGAAACAATACATTAAATATTAAAGTGTTCATCATTTGCAGTTTCCTCTCAGTGAGTTAAAAAGTCATTACTTTCCATGTTGGACTGTAGGAAAAATCTTTTGCCTTTGTTTGACATATTTCCTGAAACAACCCCCACATCCACCCCACCCTTTCTTCTGTCTGTGGCAACATCATTTCCATTATTATTGAGCCTTCTGATCACAAATCAAGCACCTTTTACTTCTTTGCTGCAACTTTGTACGAATACTGTATGTTTAAAAATTAATCCCAAAGTATGAAAAAAACTTGTAAAATAAGACGGCTGCAGTACAGGCCTGAAGTGCCTCTTTTAAGTTCTCCTGTGGGTCAAAAATGTTTCAACTTGTAATTATATATTTATGTTATTCATCTAAAATAATCTTTGCTGTAATTTGTTCTCAGATTTGTAAACAACGCTTGCTGATTTCATGCTAACAGCTTCTATGCAAACAAAACTTGCAGTAAACCTGCTGCATGTCTGGTTTCATCTGCAAACCAGTGTGTTTGTCTCAAACTACATGTGCAGCAGTAATAAACTGCACATTTCTTAATGCCTTTAAATGTTTATGTTTCCATATATTTAAATAAAGGGAAATATGTATATCTCTGTTGGGGGACATTTAAGACACAGTAAGATGGAAAAAATATTAAGAATGATTCTTCCCATATGCAAACTGATAAAAATGCATAGTTGGGGCAAGGTTTGTTCATTAAAAAACTTAAGAAAGGAAAGTTCATGGTAGTTTCTGAACAGATTGTTTTGCTTTCCTCCATTGTAACTGGATCTCTAAGCTTCAAGGCTGTGGAAATGATATTTGAAGGGATGGCATTCACTGATTTGTTTTCCTGAATAAATGCAGTTCGTGTGTTCCTTAGCAACAGGAAAATACATTCTATTCTATTCTATTCTATTCTATTCTACAGGCATTTAGCAGACACTTTTATCCAAAGCGACTTAAATGTTATTTTTAATACAATTTTAACCATAGCTATTATAATCTAACATGCATGTCTTGTTGGTGGGAGGAAGCTGGAGAACCTGGAGAGAACCCACGCATACATGGGGAGAACATGCAAACTCCACACAGAAAGGTCACTGGACAACCCTTCCCAGCCTGGGAGGCCCAACCAGCAACCTTCTTGCTGTGAGGCCACAGTGCTAACCACTGCTCCATACATGCCAAGGAACTAAAAAAAAGTGTGAAAATGTTACATGTGTTTCAACCCACCTGGAGACTGTAACATATAGGAGGCAGGCACATGTGATAAACTGTGGAAATTAACTTTATTTTTAAGAAAACGGAACCAGAGGCCCTATGCCTGCACCAGAACCTTGCGATCTCTCTGCCCAAGACACACCCTGAGCTGGTAGAGCGTTTTCACAGTGGCAGAGCCTCACTGGGCCCGAGGCAGCTCATGCCACATTTCAGACACCTGCAAACAAATGAAGAAAAACAAAAGGTGATGGGCCATCACACATGTAACAGGTTTACTTTTTTACAAAAGAAAAACAGTTTAAAAGCCCAATGAGAAGAATAGAACTTATCAATAAAAGTTAGCAAAAACTTGTCATCATTGATATATTTGTTTTTTCATCAAACTCAGCTATTTTTTTTCAGCCATTTCAACGTATCAAGAATCAGATTCACATATGCTCGTATAAGAATTCACACTGATCGAGCCTCCAGCATTGCAAATGTGCATAAGAAAGAATGTCTAACATGTCTCATATAGCCTCATATCATTTGCCATTTTCATTCTCTAATACAATCTACACTGCTTGTAAGCAAACAAAGGCTTCTTCCATAAGCTGACAGTTTAAAAGTGGCTTCTGGTGTCAACGAGATCGCTCATCTCGATGCCTCACCAGATGGGGCAGTGTCCATGTCTTTATCCCCCTCACATGCTGTGTTGTATAGAGTGTCAGATTCTTTCACGTCTTTGTCCAGCTGCACCTCCAAACTGACTGTTGTTGATAAAGCTTTCTTATCAATGGAAATAAAAACTTTCCACTGTCTGCTTTTTTGCATTAACCGCATCCAGGACCAATAACACAATATTTTGACACAAAACATAGACCTTGGACCACACAAAACCTTCTTATGAAGGGGCTCTGAGAACACAAGCAAGAGGCTGAGGTGTTCAGCTGGACTAGTCCCTCCAGTCTGATGGAATAGGATGGCTTTGTAGTGATTCAAGTCCAATCCACAAAGGTCCCACCCCCTACTGGGCTCAAAACTCCATTATCATCATCCAAAAGTAAAAACAGCAGTTATCTGACACCCTTATATGTTCTTTGTTCAAGTATTGACTTGTGAGAACTCTCCGGGTTGCATGCAGACCTGTTACAGATTTTAGACAAGCCAGACCTAGCAAGTGGCAGAGGCAGCAGGTAAGTGAAAAATAGAGTTTTGTTTCTTCCAAAATATTTTTACAAAAAAACCTAAGTAATCCTTTAAGACAATATATGTTAAAACACGAAATCCAGAAAACCCAACAATCAAAGTTAGTTGACTGCAAAAATGTAGACTTTGTGTCTGAGGCAGAGGCGATGGTAGTGGGGGGGGGGGGGGGGGGGGGGGGGGGGGGGGGGGGGGGGGGGGGGGGGGGGGGGGGGGGGGGGGGGGGGGGG
>JBAMHV010000012.1:21936362-21947260 GCA_037177535.1 Pseudomugil gertrudae
CAGAGCGGGGTCGCGGGGGGGCTGGAGCCAATCCCAGCTGCCTACGGGCGAGAGGCGGGGTACACCCTGAACAGGTCTCAATTGTATATTTTGACATTATATTTTAGTTTAGTTTTTTCTTACATGGGAGTATTTTACTACAATATTACATAATGAGAGAAAACCAGAATGTCAGATGAACATTGAAAACAGAAATGATGTATTTTTTTTCTTCTACTGTCCTCATGGTGCAAACTTTCAGATTAAGACATACAGTACAATAACGTCTAAATTTACACTACAGGCAAAAAAAATACAATTCTTAGTTTTTTGGATAAATTGTTCAAAATGAGTTAATGAGTTATCATTGTTACACTATATCGAGTAAATGTCTTGTACTGTAGCATGAACTTTTCACACTTACGGCTGCAGTTTAGTTTCCTTCACGGTTTCTGAGTAGTGTAGATGACAACACTAACATGCATCTACTGTGATGCATGTTAGTGTTTTCTGCTAAAATGGTCATTTGCACGTAGTTTTCATTCACATGACTGCTCCAGCTTACAAAGGATATCATATCACAAGAGCGAGGCATGACTGCTGCTATTACTCAGTCTGACTGATTGCCTCTGTCTGTCTGTCTGAAGGCACGCCATACAAACTGTTCATTTCTGCTGCCTGGGAGGCCGATGGTTTCTGACTGATGAACTGGGGGAGAGATCCACTCTGAGGACAGGTTTTTTGAACCACCATAAACAAACAGATAGCAGCCATGTTGTGAACAGCAAAGACAGAGGGAAATCTGTCAGATAAGAAAGTACAAGTCTGTGCAGAGTTCTGAGGCCAAACACAGTGAGGTTTACTTATCAGGCTGGTGCTGACAGTGGCATCGAGTAAATGGGCTCAACTGCAGGAGCTTATTGACAGCACAGCTGTCCTTGGTTCGGTCTAGACTTGTCAAAGACAGCACTGTGCTTTATTAGAGGCGAGACGTGACAATTTCAGCACTGCTGCATATCGTTTCATGTTGCTTTTCTTATTAAAAAATCTGACAGTCATTCATTTTGCATCATTTCTAAGTCGTAAGAACTATTATCTTGTTTTGATCTAAATTTTGTGCATTTTTGGATTGTTAAAGTAAAACGAAAGGTATCAGGACACAAATTCCTCAATTACACAGAAATACAGATTTATTTATCTGTAAAAAATGTAAACAAGAAACTTGTCAAGCAAGCTGAGATAAAAGTAGAAAAAACAGCTTTGTACAAAAAATATGTCACATTTTTATTAAAAAAAAGAAATGGCACACAACTGAGTTACTTTATACGGAGGTTAAAGTAAAATCCACATATAAAATGAATTTTAAAAAAGAAAATGAATTCCTGAATGTGCTTCCTAAATGAGGGTGTTGAAGAACCATGATGTAGTGAACCAACAAATACGTGACAAGACAACTTCAATTATTCATTATCCTCCAAGTCTTACAACAACATGACAAAAAAAAGCTAATTATGATTTGCATCATGGTAACAAGCAACAACTGTTTTTCTCCCTAAACTCAAGGTTGCATCTTCAATTACTGCTTGCAGAGTTGTGTGTGTACTCTCTGTGGGGAAGATGCACCACTTTAATCCAAATTGTCATCTCCTGTGCTCTTTCATCATCTGCACTAATCAGTTGTCCACTACAGGCAACTAAGATCTCTGTTGTGTTTGTCTCTGTATTTGTTAACCCAAGTCTGGCCTTCAGTCTGAATGGTTGCCTGTAAAAGTGTCCATCTACCAAAGGCAAAAACATGGGAGTGTTTATTTTACCTAGATTCCTACTCTCTTATCAACTTTTACATATATCCACCTATGCATGACCAATCAGCAATCACCTGGCATATAAACTATAAATCGTGATGTACTGACATAAAAATAAAGCATAAGTTTGTTACTCATAACCACACTTTAACTGAGGACTAGCCCTGCCACATATAATCTAAATAAAGCGATAACAATGTATTGCACATCACGCAGTGATGTCACAAAGCACTTACAAATAAACATTTTATAAATCATAAGGGAAAAGTTCAGCACAGAGGCCACTGCTACACCTAACAGACTCTGGTACATATATACAGAGACACCTGCCTGACCGGTAACATTTACTACAAGCATGTGTCACTATAGCAACCTAAGCTGACGCCTGGCACCACTTGTATAACAATAATAACAATAATAAATTGAATTTATATTGCGCTCTACTGCGGATGGCACTTTATTATTCCATTATCACCACTGTAAACAGGAAGAAGCACACAGATGATAGCCAAAAAATAATAAACAATTAGTAAAGCACCATTGGGTAACTTGATTTTTGTTATTTCAAGAGTAATGTGTTATAGTATTAGTTACTGATAAAAGTAAAAGCGTTACACCATCGCCACATCTGACACAGGTTTCAACTGACTACAGCGACTGATTTCACCTTTAAATATTTCCCCGTCTTCTCCTTCTGAACTTTGTTATGAAGACACTTGTGTGGACATTATGGAGTGAACACTTCCTGCTTACTTAAGCATCTCCTCATGCTGCTAACTGCAAAGAAGGTGCAAGTATAAGCCAAGGGCATCATGGGTACATTATAATCAGTTGTCCCTGCAGTTGGCGTATAAGCATCTCTATGGTGATGAATGTCTGGAGGGTGCATTTTGGGTTTTGTTATAGATCAGTTTTTGCAAAGGCTTTGTTTAAAAACTGCTCAAGTGATTTAACATTGACTCAGATCAATTATGTTATACCCAGTCAAATTACACAACTGGGTTGGATAGAAGGAAAGTGTCCAATCTGGCAGTACCGATTACATTTAATTAGATTTAATTATCGTTTTTTAATCTTGGTTTATAAAAAATAACAGTAGCTATTATTCTGCTAATGATCTTAGCATGAAATTTACAGTGCTCTGTGCTTTGTAGCCATTACATCTACTTTTGTCTCACTAATGTCATGGATTCAAGCAAAAATCTTCAAGTCAAACTAAAAATCATCATTCTCTGAGCTTCTGTGGTTGCTATTAGAATGCAAAAGAACAGATTCACAACCCTATGAACAGAAACAAAAGCTGTATTTGAGATTATGCAAACACAAGAGACTATTACTGCAGCAATGAGGAGGCTCCGGAAGGTGGAGGAATCTGTCATCATTAATATTTTTTGAATGGAATTAATTAGAAATCAATTAATGGTCTATTAAAAAATATTTGAAGCTGGTCATGGAGGTTTTCCTTTTATGAGATGAGTCACTTCTGACTTCTCACTTCCTGTCACTAACTCATTTTCAGCCCACCGGATGTGCTCCTCTGCAGAATCCTTCTCGTATACATGGCACTGATTCATGCAGTGTTCTGGCAGAACACTTAGACCTCAGATGAGATGGTTTTGAGATGA
Organism: Pseudomugil gertrudae; assembly: GCA_037177535.1. Classification (NCBI taxonomy): domain Eukaryota; kingdom Metazoa; phylum Chordata; class Actinopteri; order Atheriniformes; family Pseudomugilidae; genus Pseudomugil; species Pseudomugil gertrudae. The sequence continues at coordinate 21,939,772 of JBAMHV010000012.1, forward strand.
CATGTCTGGTGTATAATTTGCTCAATGTGAAGAGCGCACTTGACTTCCTGTTGAGTCACACCATGCGGGAATCAAAGATGTGGGAAAAGATGGAGGGGAGGGAGGTTATATGAAGGTGCCTTCAGTGCTGAAGTGGAAATGTATTTAAAAAAACCTGACAGGTAAAACTTTTGGGAGGATTTACTCTGCTCTAGATCAGATCATTAAATGCTATTTGTTGTCTTGACAGAAAAGTTTATGATTGCAAAAGTCATAAACTTGCTCTCCTCTCACTTCCTCTCAGCTGGGTAACAAACAGCTTCCCTCAAAGTTCAGAGGACAGACGAAGAGTTTGCTTTGAAAGCTTGTGTCAGATTTTTCCCATGTGGTCTGATTGCACCATCAGGCAGTGGAGGGAGGAAAGGGTGGGTCTCTGCTTTTCCCTCTTTTCTCTCCTCGCTGGGCGTGGCAGGATCAACACCTCCGGGCTCCCTTCCTGCTCCTTCCCCCCTCCTTTGCTCCTCCTCGCATCCCCTTGGGCCTGCCCTCCTTTTTTCTGTTTGATCGCCCCCTACACAAGTTGTAAAGCCTTATAGCAGGCTTGCAACTTTTTTTTCTTGTAGATGGGGGGTTGGTGGTGATGAATTTACAAGGCACACAGGCAGTGGGCCGGTTTGGGAGATACACTCAGTTACATTGACTGTGTGAGAGGGACGGGGGAAGAGCAAGCGACTGTGAAGTTAATTAGAACATCCTGCATCTACTTCACTCAGTCTCTCCTTCCCTCTCGTCCTCCTCTCTATCTCTGAGAGGCTTTGATGTGGCTTAGTGCCTGGAAACATAATGAAAAATGTATAATAGCCATTCCTTTCACTGTTTTCCCCTCTCATTTCAGCTCCCCTGCCATCCCAGGTCCTGCCTCTATGACATGGCACTTTCACCCACATGGGTTAAGGTTCTGAAAACTTCACAGAAGAACTGTTGATTTAGATTTAAAAATTATGTTTCACACCCACAGATGCTTTTCTACTAGCCTGCTGTTTTTTCCACACAGTTCCACTACGGAGACTCGTGATTATGTTTGCATCCCCAAGGATGTCTAAGTCTGACTCCTTCATCTATAATCTATTAGAATGAACCACTTGATATAAAAAAACAGCTTGTGGCTCATTACTTGTAAGTTTAAAAGGTTAAGACAATGTTATGTCTTTTTAAACACATAAATGGGTAAGATAATGAAAATAAGACTAAACCAAGGCCAGTCCAGGCATTCACTTTCCGCTGGAGAGAAGAGCTATTACTTGAACTGGAGTGCACATTCCCAACCCCACCATCTCTTTACAAGTGATCTTTAATTAAGTGCATGCACCTTTTGTTATGAGCTTACAAACCAGGCAACAGACAAGCTTAATTTTTTACTTTTTTATTAAATTAATCAGAGACTTAACAGGTGCTAACAGCTCATTTGCTGCCCAGCTGTCAGAATAAAGCACTATCCTGTATTAATTTCAAAATATTCTTGCATATGCACACAGTTGTTAACATCTCCCTCTCATGTCTATTATTGCCTTAATCAAGCGGCTTTGGTCCTGTGATCCTACAGAGTAACTGCATGGGACATACAGAAACTGGAGTCGAGTGTCCATAAGGAGAAAGTGACAAAAGGTGAAATAGTGTCAAACAGTCACATCAAATTCCTGAAACCTTTTACTATGTGGCCTAACATTACTGCAACCAGTATGTTGTAGCAAAAGTATGCAAAGACCTTTTGTTCTTATCTCATATATGTTCATCAATTCATATCTTGGATGTTCAGCATTCTGGCTGTTTGATTAAGTTAAAAAATAGTGTTTCCTGAAAGATTTAATTAAAGTCTTTTTCTGGATGATGATGATGAATGATCTCATGTACCTTTCTGTATTGCAACATACTTTTACCAAGTCTTTTGCTTAGAACACACTGCAGTTTCCTCACTGTTTTGTGTAGACTGTGATGAGAATTATCCAGTATGTTCTGCAGCTTGCGCAGCATTTTCCTCAATCTCATAAACTGTGGTCTGTTCAGTCATAAATCCAGTTGGTTGTAAAGATATCTACCTGTATTTTTTGGATCTTCTTGTATATCACGGCAAGCGGAATTGGATTATGAGCACTTGAGAAATCAATCATGATCCTCACAGCTACTCAGAGAGCTGAAGCGAAGAGCATTGAGTTTACTAACAGTTTTGCTAAGTTGTTCTCTTGCATCAGAGCTAGCAAATTATTTTTTCCATTAGCCCTCACATTTTTCCCTGAAATAAACACCTGGATGTTAAATGGACAGAAAGCATTTGAGTAAGGGAAGTGGATTCATGTTGATTCTTGTCTTCTTTTACCTAAGCTGGCTGTTCCACGTGTGGACATTAGATGGCTTTATCTTTAACTGTTCCTTTGCAGCATCTGTGTGCAAAATCAACTTTTACACCACTCAGTTTAGAAGAGTCCACTAGTTTGTCTGAGGTGAATGAAACCTTTTTAGATAAAGGATTATACCAATCCAAATATAAATTATTTTGAAAAAAAGGGGCTTCAGTAGTTGCTACATGAACAGCAGAGAACTGTTGTGAACTATAAACCATAAATACAGTATTGTACATAAGATATACACATTAATATATAATAAAATGTATTATAATATAATATAATAAATACAAGGACAAAATGTCTGAAAAAACACACACACAGAAAGTTACACTTTTTATTTTGGGGGATTTTTCATTATCCCCAAACAAAACAAAATTGTAAACTACCAAATTCTGAAAATTCAAACACAGGTTTATTATTATTTACAAAGCGAGGAAACACATTTCCCTTCACAATGAATATCTTTCTGGCAATAAGATTCTACACATACATAGGTAGAAAACAAACAGAAGCATGTTAAAAATGAGGATGAAAAAATGCAATAAACTGCATGTAAAATTGCACATTGGGGCAAAATAACATCTGTATGTGCAATAGTCAGCTGCACATGTGCAAACTTAAATGCTAAACAGTCAAGGGCACGTTGCCAGTAATATGAGGTAGACGAGCTCTGATGACAGTGAGGAAGAAAGACTTGCACCAGGCTAGATTGTGACCCTCCTGCAGGGTATTTTTTAACATGAGGATAAATGTACTGATTGTTTTTGCTTGCAAAGAAATGAGCTGTGCCTGAAATAGTTTGCTATACACGTCATGCAGAAAACCTGGCATACATCTAGAAAAGGAAAATGCAATACCTCCTTATAGATGAGGAAGAAGATGCAAGTTGAAGTGAGGTTGCTTTGTTTGTTTGGTTGGTGCTGCATTTGGCATCACAGTAAATGTGTGCTTTCTCGAGGCTTGTTTGTTGAAACATGGATGTAGAACAAGTCAGTCAATGTCACATAAACTCATTTTCTACACACTCTCACCTTCTTCCTGCTTTGACCCTCCCATTACACCCTTCTTGCCTCCCTCCCGCCTTACCTACTTCCTCTCATGGCGGTTGCTTTCTGCCAGTCAGCACATCCCCAGGCAGGGAGGGACGTTTGATCTTCAACTCTCTCCCCCTTCTTTTTAGCTCTCAGTTTGGGTTTCCTTCCAGCTGCTCAGTCTCTGCTGATTCGCCACTCTTACATGCAGGCCGTCTCCAGTACTTACCATCAAGGCCAAGTTCAAAGATGGCACTCTCTGACTTTATTAAGGCTTGTCAATCTGACTCAGTGAAGCTGCTTTAGTTGCAGGAGACAAATTAAAGCATCATATACATATATACAAGCAAAAGCAAGTTCTGGCCTCATTTAAGGTAAACGAGTGACAGAAATTGGTGCCAAGTGCAGTCTGTCTCCACTGATCATCATCATTTGATCATTAACATACTCTGGGTGTGCTGGGCATCAAGCAAGCGGTAATGAGCTGTCATTCAACCACGTGTTTTTCCTCTCTCACACACCACTTCTAATCAAATTACTTTAATTAAATGGTATACTTTTTTGTTGTTATTGTTTTTTTTAGGGGGTTCTGTTCATTAACTAAGTTTAGTTGCAACTTCATCGCTGTACGTGTCATCTTTCATTCAGATCAGCATCTTCCTCTCACATTGCTCCAAAGTGTTAGGTGCTAGTTATTCCTTTCCCGGTTTCTCTTTACCATCTCTGGCTGCTTGACATTACTGCTAGACTCTGGCATCGGTGAGCTCACAGCAAATATATTTGATAAATCGGCACCTCTCCTCTCTGCTTAGTATCCTCAACTCTCTTCTACTGTCTCTTCCTCTTGGGTGTGAGGAGCTATATTTGTTAGTGGATTTGTTTGCAGATTCATCCCTCTTCTCCGAGTCTTGTCTCTGTTTGTTACAGACTTCTTCATCTTATCATCTCTCTAACTGAGAAGTAGAATGAACATTCTGCGTCTAGTTATTTCTCCCTGCTGCAGACAGCTACCTGAGCTCCCTTAATCCCCAACCCCATATGAAAACTGCTCAACTTTCTGAGCAAGAATGTATAAAGTCTGTATAACTTTCAGGTTATTGGATGTGACTTATGGAACATTAGCTTGCCGGCAAAGACACATCCTAATTCATATGAGTGGAAAGAACATCTTTTCCTTCCCCCTCTGTTTTTATTCCCCTCTCCTCGCTCACTTCATCGCTCTCCTCCCCTCTTGGGACCCTTCCGCAGTACTTTACTCTTCTTCAAAGCCATCCACTCTACCCTCGTCCTTTCCCGACTACTTTGGTTTTATGAGTTGGATGTCCTCTGTCTCCTTTATGAAGTCATCCACCATTTTAAAAGAAAAATCGTGCTCAAACACCCTCCTCATCCTTTCCCTCTGTGTCCTCGTTGGGTTGAGCAGAAGGTCGTCATCATCAGCGGTCCATTAGGACACAGCGACTGGAGCTGTGCTGCTCTGACAGAGTGCAATATGTTGTTCTGGAGGTTGTGTGGGCAGAGCACAGAGAGGTGACGGCCCACCCAACACCCCCAGCAAACACAGCTGATGTTCCTCCCATAGTGTGCAACAGCATGTGAGGGGCTTTTACTGAGACATGGAAGAATGAGGCACATCATTCCACTGGCACTTTGCTGGCACTTTAACGGCAGGAAATATATATATATATACCCTCAACAAAACCACCTTTCCAGTGTTATTATATTGATAGTTATTGGTGTTTTACTGTGTGTGGGCAACAAGGGAAAACTTCTCCAACAAGCCCTTTAGGCTCTTTATTCCTGTCTGCAGTCAATATGTGAAATTAAAGAAACGTAGAAATACATTTATCATACTTACAACAACATGTATTCCTATATTTTCTCTTTTTATCCTTTGTTTCAACTGAGATATTATTTCTAATCTTTTTCATTATTAATGGTTTTCTCTGTGAAACTATTATATCTAAAAATTCTTTGTTTAGACTCTTAATTAAATAATTAAATTTATGTTTGTTTTTACTTTTCTTACTTGTTAGATGTTGGTAGGCATCAACTGAGAGAAAGAATTTAAATATTTTAATCCCAATGGGTTGTTCCAATCAGGATCATATGTCCCTGATCATAACATGCAGAATAGCTGCATCTCAGTCAGACAATCGACAAGTTGATGGATAAGGGCATTATTGAGCATTGTAGTTTCATAGTTAGGCTTGGACTTCATCATTCTTTTTGCATGCTAGATATTTGGAGTGAATGCTGAATGACCAGAGCCTATGGGTAGATGCTGGAATGGCTAAAAGTCTCTAAACAAAAGCAGGCTGTATTCAGTTATTATGGCAGCAGCAGTTGCAGCAAGCACAAAGCAAACAGTAAGGGAAGAAGCGTGCGACTGAAATAAACCATCCACATTGGATGGGTATGTTTGAGATTGAGCATGAACATGAGAAACAGGTCACATGGGATGCAGAACAGCCAGAGGTGGGGCTTGCCAACAAGCCAATAAACTAAGCCAACGCTTGGGGCCACATGCCAAAAAGGGGCCTCCGAGGGCCAAGCCATTTTGATGCAAGAGCAGTGACAATGTGGAGAGTTTGCAATGACAGTGGCCTGCCACTACGGAACTCCCTAAACGGGCTCCATCCACCCTGCCGTGAGTAGCAGTGTAGTACGTGAACAAACAAGAGAGAGAGAGAGAGAGCAGTTTTTTTAAAACTACGTTTTCAATCTGGTTGCTACAAAAAAAATAAAAAATGGAAAAAACCAGAAGAGAAAAGAAAAGACCAAGACAGTGTTAAGTAGTGCATATACTCCAGAAGCTAATTTAGGTCCATGTTATGTCAGAGAGCACGAAGAAGAAGGATGCAAGTGCGAGTAAGTGACAGTTTATTCTCAAAACAACAAAGCTGTCGCAGAGACAGCAAGTTCCTCCTCGTCTGGTCAGGAGAAAAGACGAGGATCCGTGGCGCGTGCTGGCTTCAATCAGAGCAGCGAATCCCCGTCTCGGAGGCTGAGATCGTTGTATCAAAACTTACTCATGGTCCCTCATTCTCGTTTTAAGACTCGAGTCCGATCTTTTCAGGTTGTTGCGCCGATGCTCTGGTATGATCTTCCACCCTCCTTACATTCGCTAATCTGTGTCAATACATTTAAGAGTAAACTTAAGAATTTCTTGTTCCTGCAGGCATACTCTGCTCAGTAGATTATGGGTTTTGTTATCATCATATATTTATGGCTATTTTGTTGTACACTGTTTTTTTTTTATATTGTATCTTCTTATGTATTTTTTACTCTTTTATGTGAAGCACTGTGTGACTTCTTTGGCCGTGAACGGTGCTATATAAATAAATTTGACTTACTTTTTACTTACACTGACTGAGAGATGGCTTGGCTGTGATATCGGGCTGTGACCAGGTGAGACTGATGAGCTGGTGCACAGGTGTTTGGAATCATGCTGCAGACTGGTGATTAGTAGGCTGATGATGCGGAGCGTTGGATGAAAGGAGAAGGGGATGTTACAGTCAGAGAAGCTCACCCTATCCTAATGATGACTACCTGTGTAACATGAGCCTAAAATATAAATGAACAACTTGGATATTAAAGTAAATCTGTGTAAAAATGTGGCTGAGGCTGCTGCCCCCACAAACAAACCCCCCAATAAGTGGTAGAGAATAGATGGGTGGATGAAACTACAACTACTGTACCATTTGTTGATACTTAAATAAACCACTGACTGTAATTGTGAAGATAAAATCATAATTTGTTTTGACAATCTAAAATTTTACATCTACATCCAAAAACACAAAGCAAGCAATGTTCATTTGCAGCTTATCTCTGGGGAACACTTATCAGAACATTTTACTCAAATAATTTTAACAAAGGATTTTAATCTTTATTTGTCCAAACGTACAGGACCCGACAGCTGAAACATGAATCTTATGAAATTAAATTAAATGAAATGAAAAATACTTTATTGATCCTAGAGGGAAATTTTAACAAGTAGTAGTTTTTTAAATACAAAAAATAATTAATGAAGGGTCTTCACTGTTCTTGTTGGGATGGTGCCGTCCACACAGGAGT
>JBAMHV010000012.1:21992001-22002696 GCA_037177535.1 Pseudomugil gertrudae
CCAGTTTATTGGTTTCACCTGGTTTCATTTAGTTCATTCATTTCACCTGTGTTAGTTCTGTCTGTGTGTGTATATATTCCCGGTTTCTGTTTCTTCCCCACGGTTTATTAGTTGTGTTAGTCTGGTTACTTTAGTCGGTGGTTTATGTTACATATAATAAATTTCATCAATCTACATAATCTGCCTTCTGCCTGCTTTGGGTCCACTCATTTGCATGTTTGCTCATCCCCAGGATTTATGACAAAATCATATACACATTAAATGACATGTGCACAAAAACATATAAAATTACTTTGCTGTAGCTCTTTAAAATATTTGTTGGCTTCTTCCACCAACACCTCTAATTCCAGGGGATCAAACTTTTACTTTTGCTTGCGGACACACGCTAAATCCTCATTTAAATAGGCGTGTCTCTGACACTTTGAACCCGCTGTTATTTGCATCAGCAATCTTAGTAGATCACGTACTAACCACGGTCCCACCCCACATGCTAAATTCTAGATTCCACACGCTAATTAGTACACACAAATTGAGCTCTCAGTAGATTTGGCCCTGAATGTACTCTCCAGTTCCAACCATATAACTCTGCTTTCTCTCCACAAAGCAGCATGATATGAAAAGAATATAATTTTGAAAGAGTAAGGCATTGTCAGTAACTGTCAGCTCCATCATCAGTAGCCTAATAGTAAAGTCGTAACGATGGAATTAGTTAGATGATCTGTTTCTGAAAAACACCATTTATTGTAATATAATTGTGCCCTTCGCTGCTTTTGTGCCTTATTAATCGTGCACTTAAAAATTTCTACTCATTTTTGCAAACTATGTTTTTGTGTGGTTTGGAATAAAGTACCAGTAAGAACATGAATAAACTTTTGTTGCTAAAAAGTCCTTGCATCAAAATACTTTTCAGTGTCTTTTGTAAAAAAAAAAAAAAATCACAACAAAATGATGCTGCTTTCCAAAAGCTCTACACTGACAGGGACACACAACAAAAACTTTGTGCAAAAATGATAGGATACCTCAGCATCAGTTTAAAACAAACTCAGTGACCTTTGCATTAGAGCCAAAGCCAAGGTTTTGATGTTTTCCTACATTTCTGTTTAAAATCAGAGCTTTCAGCACAGAAAATGTGAACTAAAACATTCTGAAAATGCTTTTTAGACATGTGTTTTGCATTTGACTCATGTGTTTCTAGATTATAATGAAAAAACATTTGATTCCTGTCATGTCAAATGCAAGTAGTATGCAAGTAGACTTGCATTAAATCCCTAACACACACTTCTACATACATGGAATATAGATTTTGTTCTTTTACACGAACACTAACACAGGCCCACCTTGTTACAGTAACGAGTCAAATTGCTCACCACACTGAAGTCAGCATTGCTTTCACATGCTCCTCAGTACAACAAAACCTCTATGCTGCTGCATCCGTTGGGAGAAGGGGTTCAAAATATATCCAAAGGGCTTCATCTGAGACAACAGAGGCCCGTGTTCTCCTGCTGCTGCTGCTGCTCTGCTCCTGGGCCGGCCAAGGGCAGCGCAGGGGCTGCTGATGGAGAAGAGTTTCAGGTTTCAAAAGGATTTCTTTTCTTCTCTTTTTCTACCCAACGGGATCATGACAAAGACAAACACGACACATGGGTGTGTGAGTGCATCTGTGCTGTGGGTGAATATTATCACATTTGAATCTGGATTTGAGCTGTATAACAAACCGCCCAGCATGTGTGTGTGTGCGCATTACTGTATTGTTTATATTCAGTCTGCCAGTGGAGAGTTGCATGTTCTGTTCTCGTCACAACCTGATCCCACCACAGTCCGTCAGACAGCACAGCAGAGCGCGGCATGAGCTCGTCTGTCAACAAAATGTGTATCTGAGAGTGAAAAAAAAAATCACACAGACAAAATCCCAATTCCTCCCATATGGGCTGTGTTATTCTGTTTTCATGGGCTACACCAGTACAATGTGGGTCCATCACATGGTAAAAGCAGGTCAGCGGATACCACCATAGGGAGACAGAGTGGGGATTTATGCTCAGAATCAGGAAGTATTTTGATTAAAGCTGCAGGGCCTTAGGGGAAGTTTCTCCACCCCCCTCCTCCCTCATTTTACTTTCCTTGCCAGCCTAAACACATCTACCCTGGCCTGACCACCCACCCCAAAGTCCCTTAGCTGAAATGGCTACTCAGTGCCACATTCAAAGGCTGAAGCAATGCTAACATTTGATTTGATTCAATTTTACTGATATCTTCAACTAGAAAAAAAAAACATGAATACTGTTCCTTTATTTCTGATAAGAGGAGATTATGTGGTTTGGATTTCAGCAAAAAAAGGAGAAGAAAATAAGGATACAGTGTGGTTCAATGTACCACACAGAACTGGAAAGGTAGGAAACCATGGTAACAATTTCATGACTGGAGATACAATAAATCAGATAAAAGATGTGGGTTTTTCTTCTTTCTTTTGGTTTCATTTCAGGATTATAATTGGCAGTTTTCAAACTTTAAAAAGGTTGTTTAAGCCTTATTTTATTGCAAATGAAAAAGGAAGCTTGTATTGGTTTATACTGGTCAGTGGTCTGCATTTACCAATCATCCCCGCCTGATGAGGAAGCTGCATAACCAGGTCAGAGTTCATTCCATCTGCCTGCTCACTGATCATCATGTCACTGCTTCATTAGTTTCAGTTTGAATACGTCTCTTTTAAACTTGTCAGACTCATTATGCTGAGCTGATCCACTGTTACATTTCCATATGTAAAATGTTGGTGGCAGGTCTCAGAGTAACATGCAATTGTTTTATTTTTCATTTGATTTTATCTAAATAAAGCAATATCTGTCAGCGGGCCAAGTTTTAATCTCCTGCTTTGTTTTAAAGAAGAGATTTTTACTCTCGCTTATGCTCTCAGTGTTCACACATCCAAGGAGTCAAAGTAAATTTTAATGCTAACACAGAGGCATGCACTGCCTGACAACTGATTTAACAGGATAAGGTGCTGGAAAGTTGCTCTCACAAGCATAAAAAGCTCCTGTGTCTATCACAAAACCTCTTTAGTATTTCCATAATGTCTAGATTTATTTGTGTAACGCGCTAAACTTATTGTCTAAGCCAAGTTTTGAAAAATAAAATATTTTTCAGCTTTTAATTGTCTTGTAACTAAGAGTATCAATGTGTTATTGATAATGTATTCCCCTTTCTAACATCCACCTGAATACATGCCTCTGTTTTATTATGCAGCAGCATCCTGGAAATGGGCTAACTGTTCTGTTCTTGTTTACCCCACCCGCTCCAAAGCCTCTGCTCGATGAACATCTTGCAGTCAGTACTGTGCATATAGAGAAAAAAAAAAGAACAAGTCTTTTATAAGAAACTCATTACATACAATGGCAGGTTTTCCATTGATAAAGTGTTTCTGTGTTTTGTAGATGTGTCCTTAAAAGGCATCTGGTGCGCTTACAGATATCTCAGCTCCCAAAGAAGATGCTCACCCATGTCGGCATGAATTTAAAAGAAATGTGGCATCAAAATAAATTTTTCTCTCTTTTATTCTTATTTGGATTTATTGGCATCTGACTCTTCTTATTTGCTCTCCTATGGAGAGCAGGTTTTTGGGGTTTGCAATATCAGGGACAATCTGTGTAATGCTTGCTGAGTTTGTGCCAGAGCATCATTCAAGCAAAGTCACAATCAAACACAAAGGTGTGTTGGGTTCAACCTCACGTGGCGTTCTGATTGAAATCTTCACTTTTGAGGAGGCAAACACCTGACTACATTCTAACACCAAAAGACACCTTGTGTATTATCAGAAACACTGCAGGCTTTGACAGAACAGCAGGATGGGATGCCTTTGGAATGACAACAGGTTTGCTTGCTGAATCTGGTGCAAGAATTTTCTTTATGCAGGGTGAACTGACAGAAAAGACATGATTTTTTTTCAGTCATTAAGTCAATTTGTACTATAATTTCAAGAAGCCTTTCCCTGAGAAACATTTTCAAGGCTGTATTGTTCCCCAAAATAAACACATGAGCCATTTGATCATGCAGGTAAATGTCTTATGCAAAGAATAAGAAATAAACTACATCATAGTTGTCAAAACTGCATGTACAGTGTCAGAATGATGTATTTAAATGCAATATTATTGCTCTACAAATGTGTTTCAATACTAAACTTTATGTTTTTACACATATAGTTGTGATATTAGGTGACTCAAGCCTTATCAGGAAGTCAGGGCACAAAGACCTTCTCCCTAAAAGCACTTGTGGCTTTTTAAAGGACATAAATAAGAATGTTTGCTCTGATTTGGAAATTCTTATGAGTCATATTTTTCTCCTTCACTGGTAAAACCATTACAGAAGATGCTCTGACAGATATAAGTATATGATCTGCAGATATAAGGTTTCTTTTTTATCAGAAGTCTGAAGTGTTTCAGAAAGGAGCTAACATGTTGGACATAATTTGGGCTTGAGTTTTTCCACTCACCATTCCAAACTAGGACTGCATGGTGGCTAGCACTGTGACCTCACAGCAAGAAGGGTGCTGGTTTATATCTCAGCTCAGGCAGTGGCCTTTCTTTGTGGAGTTTGCCTGTCCTCCTTCCACCTTCCAAAGACATGCATGTTAGATTGACTGGTCAATCTAAATTGTATTTACTGTGTGTGAGTGGGTACTTGTCTCTCTGTGATGGACTGGCGACCTGTCCAGGGTGTACCTTGCCTCTTGCCCCTTGATTGCTGGGATAGGCTCCAGCTACCCGTGACCATGAATTAAATGAAGCAGTATGGAAAATGGTTGGCATTCCAAAAAAGCATGTGCAGTCCTCCTCTACTGAAGCTAATGTGTTGATGCCAATGAAAGTCATATGAACACTTAGATAAGATGAAAGATGCCACCAAAGAGTAAAAGACATTCCTGTTTGTCCATTTCTTTATTAGTTTTATGGAATTCCTGTTTGTTGAAAAATTAACTCCCTAAAAAGTATTTTTATAGCTTCTTTTCTAACTAACCATTGTCTACACAAGCAGCTGGTATGCAACAACTGCAGCTGGTGTTTAACAAAACCATTCTTTATTCACACATTTACCACATAGTTACACCAGTAAATAACTTCGCCTTCAACAAACCCTTGCAAGAAAGTCTCCAGCACTGTGTTCTTTCATGCTGAATAAATGAACTTAGCACAACCCTGCCTTCATTTGCCACCCACACGCCATCCAAAATTATGCCCCCAGCTCTGATGAAAGTGGGGCAGGTCTGGCACTGAGAGGGCAGTTCTACCTTTAAGTGCTCCACATAAACGCTTCCTTCCTGACACTGATACCACGTACAATAAAACAGACTTCTTTCTTTTTATAAAAAAAAGTTATATTTGTATTATTATTTAGATGTGGTATCACAGGCAGGCCTTGATTTTCTCTACAATGATGACATGCTTGAAAAATTCAATTCATGAAAGGTAATAGAACTGAATAACGGCAGATATGGCAAAATGAAAATGGGGGCCATATGGCTCTGAAAGAGATTAAAAGTGGATAAGAATGCCTCGGACTTGCCAGCAAAGCTTTCCTGTTTTATTTCTCCCTCAAGGTCACATCTCTGTGTTTAATGTTCTTACTTTTTCATTTCAATATTTCCACCAGAATATGAAGGCAGCATAATTACTGAAGTAGAGCTGCCCAGCCTGACAGCCCACTCTCTAAACATCCACAGCACCCCCTACAACTAGGCCCCTCCCAGGGTCTTACTAGGTTGTTAGAGTGCTGGTTGTGTTTTCTTTGTGTGGCCAGGCCTCGCTATCACATTACTGCACACATGCTGATGCAGCAGCTCCTGAAAACCCCGCCTCCCCCCCTCTTCCAGCCCCATCCCAGCCTCTTTCAGCAAGTCGTCCAACAACGCAGTGAAACAAATGGCCATTTCAATTTAAGTGATGCCACATTACACTTTCCAATCACAGAAATAAGTCGTTACTTTTTTATCGCCGTTTCTAAATATAAAATTAAAAAGTGGAATTATCCAGGAACTACACCCCCCACCCACCAGACTCTCTTGATTAATTTTCATGGAATTAGTCACCGTCCCCTCGCACATCACACCCAGCTGGAATGAGAAATGGTTGAAGAAGTTGGCTTTGCCTGGAGGAAATATTCTCTCAGCTTTGATATTATCAGGCGACGCGGCGAAGACAGGAAATGAAGTTCAGTCTCAATTTTGGAGGATAAGAGGATGCAACTGACAATTTTACAGCTGTGATAACAAAGTAATTTAGTGCTCTGAAAATGCTTTTCCAAGAGGCTGATAAGCAAATTAATATATTACTTTTGAAAGAAGTCCAAGTATTTCTGAATTACTTTACCTTATTTGTTAATCATGTTCCTCTTTGGCAGCTTTGTGCTTTTCACAGAGAAACTACACGACGATGTAACTGCCTCTCTCATCAGCAAGCGGCAAAGCTGAACAGAAAGGACAAAAGGTTTAAAATTAAAGACCACATGGATGACAATGACTGCTTTGACGGTGTACTGGACTTTTTAAATAAATAAAATACTCCCCTCGGCTTTGATATATTTTCTTTGGAAATAGCTATTAAGTTGACAAAGCTGCAGAGCTACACAATATTAGAAGGAGACAACTGTAAATTAGTGCAGCCTGTTAAAATGAAAGAAACTATCAATTCAATTAGCTTCTGTTTATGAAACAAAACCTATTAAACTAATCACACTAACTAAATAACTTCGTGCCGTTTGGCGTTACTGGGCGAAATGGTGTGAAAGCCGTAGTTGTATAAAAATGCTAACATACTGGGACTCTGCATTGCATTGCCACAGACAAAGAAGTCCTACAAATACATCTATGTTTGACTTTTCCATGAGATAACGCTGATGTTAGCAGACAGGATGGGATTTCCACCAAGACTGGTAGGGAATTGTAGCTGCTGCAGAGCCGTCTGTGGAGCCAGACTCGAGCACAAGCAAAAGGAAAAGAATCGGTAAGAGTGTTTATTTTTCCTTTTCAGCAGAAAAGCCCTTCATTGATGGTTTTGGATATGCTGGCCTTTTAGAGACACAGAGTTGAATTGACTTAGCCTGTCTTTCCTTTTTTCCTCTTATTCCCCCCCTCTGCTCTTTGCTCTCAGTCACACAGGAGCTGAAGGGAAGCTTGTAAAGTCAGCAGCCATATGTAGTGGTGGAAAAATAATCCAGGTTTTATTGGGATTGCCATGGGAGGGTGGCATGAAGGGAGGGGGTTAAGCGGTAATTCAGCACAATTCACCTCACTTACCAGAGAAGAACTACCCTGTTGTGTACTGTACGGGCTGCTTCACACAATCTCTCTCTCTCACACACACACACACACATATAATGGAAGACAGAGGAGCTATTGGAAATAATAGAGGTGTTCTCTTGGAAATAGAGCACAAAGGTAGGAGTGCTGATGTGTTCATGTCTCCATGCCCATGTGAAGAGGCAGTATGTGTGAATAACCATGTGGGGGTATTAACAACATGCTGGTATTTAAACTGCTGCTCTAACAATGGGTCTTAAGACTTCATCCAGTGCCCACAGTCTGTCTGCTAATGGTACCAGGCCCCTAACTTACCCAGCAGGATGGAAACACTCCAGTAGCTCTACAGAGTGGCAGGAAATGTTCAGAATCACCATGCAATCCAGTGGAACTTAGTATAAATGCCACATCTGCCAGTTTGCATCACATTTTTGCTTTTGGGGAACTGTTTTACTCAGACGCCAAAGAACTTGACACACTCTACTTGTAACAGGAAGTAGATATGTCAGGACAATTTTAGGGAAGATCTCAATCAAGGTGGTTTTGGCTGAAAAGGTCATTAAATAAATGTACCTGAACAGTTTCGGACAGAGTCCCAGGTGTTTTCAGGGTGATATAATTACAGCAGCAAGAAGCAGGCCCACATGTGACACAGCCTGAAGGACAAAAGGCTCTCGGAGAAATTGATAGATTAGAAAAGGGCACAGCCGGTCATTTGTCTTTTGTTTTTCCTATCAGAAGCCTTTAGTGTTGCCGTGTTGCTGAGAACTACATTATAGAGCGTGAAAGATTGCCTAGCTTATAGGCATTTATGGCAAGTGTAAGTATTTTGACTGTTTTTCACGGCTGAGTGAGTTGCCCTTTAGGATTTCAAAGATGCCTGGGGAAAGAACTTGAACGCCCAGGCTCCAGAAAATGCAGAATATGGTGTGAGGAAGAGCATCTTGGCAGCTAGAAAGAAGCTCTGTGTCTGTCTGTCATCATCCAGACATCCACGGGGGCCACTTGAGGTCACAGCGATGGAATATTTTTCTCTATGGGATGGGCGAGGGTGTGGGAGATGTAGGGCGCTGTCTCCAGAATTCAAACACTGACAAGCCTACATCTGTCTTATCCCCGATGAGATCAATCTGTAAAATTAGCCCACTGAATTGGGTAGTGGTTCAGGGGCGCAGGAATACTGTGACGGAGATCTTTGTCAACAATTGGATTAAAGCAGATGGCTTTATGAAACCTCAAACCAGTATGATTAGATTTTCCCTGCTGAACTGTGATTGAGGGAGGACTGTATTATATGACACTGGGATGGAAAATACTCGTGAACAAGCATGATTTGAGCAACGTGGCAGGGTTTTAATCTGCTTTCAACTGTTGCTTGTGCACAGATGCCTTCACCAAGAATAGCAAAAGCCCTTTGCCATTTACGTGCTGTATTCATCTCATTATACGCATGTGTTCCATTGGGCAGGTTTTTACAGGCTGAAAACATGGAACATATATCTTTATCAGGGTTCACTACTTGTATTACCCACGGAAAGATATGAAGTGCAGACTAAAATAAAATGTTTGCTTTGAGCTGTGCTGATGGGAACAAATTGTACATTTTCTCCGTAAATGCGTTTTGTAAACCCACCAGACGTATTGTGTTTCACTGGTGGATGTTCATTATTCCTGCCTGTTTTTTATCTTTTGCACACTGAGTGAAACTCATCGGCCAGAGTGCCAGAACAGGAACATTTGGATGGGCTGTGGTTGGAAATTAGCTTTTTTTTCTTGGCAGAATGTAAAGTATTTAAATTTGTTCACAGCTCTAAATATTGCAGTTCTGAAAAGACGCTACAAGATAATACACTGAATGTTTTCTTTTCTCTGACACAGAGGCAGCTTAACCTTTGATTCATCGGCAAGTCAATGACCAACCTCTCCATACATGTTCTTATATGATAACCACCTTTCATGTCTCACTCCTAGTAAATAAAGTAACATTAAAGTAGATGGAGAGGGTTACAAAGCCCACTACGCCATGAATGTTCTTGCACCACATTGCTACTTTGACCCTCCTACCCACAGGCATTAAAAGTACACTGCAATATGATGGAAAAGAATAATTTCACTTTTAGATTTTTCATGTTTTACTTGTCTTAGTTGCAGCAAACAACAGAAAACAACGGTCCATGGATGCATCACCACTGCACTATTCACAGCCATGTACTGAGAAGCTGGTTAATTTTTGATAATTATTAAAATATATACTTTATACAAACTTGGAGAGACTGGTTTGGATTTTAACACCTAAGCTTTATGCTACATAAACTATTAAACCTAACCAATGATCTTTCCTCCAGCTGAACCAGTTATATGTTTTGTGTGTTTACACCCTTGACATCAAAAGTGACTTTGTAGTTAGTTAGTTAGTTAGTTAGTTAGTTAGTTAGTTAGTTAGCTACTTGTAGCTGCTACTTTGGATTATTCACTTTGTTAATAGAAAATCACTTAACTTCAGTGAGTTATATCTGTTACTTTCTGCTATTTTGTAGGAAAATAAAGTATATTGTATGATAAAAGCCGTTATTCACTTATTTAACCTTGAGTTGATGTTTTTTATTCATTCACGCGGTAATCTTAGCAATCTTTATGCTGATTGACAAAGAATCTAGTCCATTGCAGTTAAACTTCCAGTTACATTTTGTTCACTCTCTTTATTTCTATAGCGCCACTTCATGACAATGTCATCTCAGGGCGCTTCACAGACATTAAATTGTGCCAATTCATTTAAAAGAAAGTAGGGAAACCAAAAGATTGCATTGAATCTTAACTTCAATCCAATCCCCATCCTGAGCCTGCATGAGGCGACAGTGGGGAGGAAAACTCCCTTTTAACAGGATGACAAAACCTCCGGCAGAACCCGGCTCAGGGTTCAGCATCTGCCTCAACTGGCTGAGATGGAGAGGACAGGAAAGACAGAATAACATTTAAACAACATTAACACTGCAACTTTTATCCAGGAAGACCTGCAGACAGAGGAGAAATGTGTTAATGATGTCAATACTGTCATATATTAATACATGAAACATAAGGAGCAGAGAAAGGAAAAGCAAGTGCTCAGTGCATTATGGGATGTCCCCATGACTGCAAAACTAAACTATCCTTAAATGTAAGACTTGTTAAAAAGAAAGGTCTTAAGTTTAATTTTAAAGGTAGAGAGAGTGTCTGCCTCCTGTACCCATACTGGGAGCTGGTTCCATCAGAAAGGAGCCTGATAGCTGAAGGTTCTCCCTCCCATTGCTTTTTTAGAGATTCTGGGAACCACAAGTAGACCTGCAGTCTGAGTGAAGCGCTCTGTGTGGAACATATGGAACTAAGAGGTCTTTCATATATAATGGAGCTTGGTCATGAAGTGCTTTATATGTGAG
>JBAMHV010000012.1:22013278-22026304 GCA_037177535.1 Pseudomugil gertrudae
TGGGAACGCCTCGGGATCCCCCCAGATGAGCTGGTGAATGTGGCTGGGGAGAGGGAAGTCTGGGCTTCCCTCCTTAGACTGCTGCCCCCGCGACCCGACCTCGGATAAGCGATGGAAAATGGATGAATGGTCTTTCATTTCACCCTCACCCCACAGTTCATCCTTTATCGGAATAATATCCTCAGCCCTCATTTAATTTTGCAAATTTGATCTTATGTTGGACAAAATCTTTGAGTCGGACTTCAGTTAATTTTTTGCTTCAGGTATACTCGTTTAACTTAAAAAGGTTGAAGTTTAGTCCAAAGAAGCATTAAGTTAGAATACTTGCTGTACTCAAGCATACATAATAAAAATAAAAATAAAAAGTCCGTTACCTGAGACGCTGTCTTTTACTGAAACCAAAACAGTAAATATGCTGGATGGTTTGATTTTCCTCTTGAGAACCAGCTCAAGTCCGAGATGTGCACATTATCACATGCATGTTGATAGGGAGTGTTTCTCACCTGGAAAAACAGTTACCAAACCAAACTGTCACCTTATCTGATGGTTCAAAACTGTGCAGAATCAGACATAGCTCTGTTAGGTGATTGCACCATTTGGTTTGGTTAAAGCAGGGAAACATGTGGTTCTGGTTCCTTTTCCCTCTGCGACACACAAAAGTGTGCAGAAAACCTCTTGCATAACTCTGAATGCCTTTACATGCCCAGAAACAGATGCACATGTTTTGTTTGTCAGCAAATATTTCGCAGTGTTTTTTCATTTAACTTTTTAAACTTTGTTTTTGCCCCGAATCCACAGATTGGAAATTATTTCAAAACAATAAAATAGCAGGCAGTGTGCCGACCTGACACAAGTAGTTTACTACAAATAAACTGTAAAGACACAGTGGATGAGATGCAGGTCAGACTGCAGTGAAGCTGGATCTCAGACTCCACACATTCATTAAATCTTAACGTGTTATAATGTGTTCTTCGGTGCATTTACAATGTGACTAAGCAACTTTGTGACCAAATCTAATCTGCCAGAAATTACCTTTTTTTTTTGTATACAATGATTTCCAACCAAGATGTGATGCAACACAAACACACAAACCAGTTATCTCTCTGCAGCATTCATTTTTGTGCTGGTTGAGCCAATAACTGTTAACAGGGGACCATTATCCTATCGTACTGGTAAAAGTGAAAGGTTGGCTCCCAACATGATCTTGTGGCAATGCATATGGGTGTCCCCTAAATGCCTTTTCTGCCCTTATGGGATGCTGAAATAACATGTCATGTGATCAGTGTCATCACAGCATTGTGTTATCTGCTGAGACAAAAATACAAATCCCACAACGTGATCCAGTGAGGAATACCTACACTTATCCTGCTTTGTACCTGTCTTCCTCACACCTATTCTTCGTCATTTTGACTTGCTTAAATGTGTCTATTGTTAACATTTTCCACATCGCCATAGCAACACATTCTGACACTGTTATGTTACTGGTTTGTAAAATTTTGCACATTTAAAAAGTGATGCTTCGGGGGCACGTTCTGTTCCGGATCCCATCAAAGTGTTGGTGTATTGTGAACTGGGACTGGAAACTGGTTACGGCAAAGTAAATACACAACAATAAATGTTTTCAGTAGAATTTAGAAATCTGTGCCATTAAATGTGCCAGGGAGATGCTTTAGGTCACAAAACATATAAAAATCTGAACAGGAATGTTTCCTTGAGATAAAATAAATCAAACAAATGTATGTGCTGACCCTGCGATGGACTGGTCCAGGGTGTACAATGCCTCTCGTCTGCTACTGACCCTGAATTTGATTGAAAAATGAATGAATGAATAAAATTTATTGCTTCAGGCCTTTAATGGTTAACATGTATTTTCCTTTTTAATGGCATTTTGTTCAAATCAGCTGATCAGCAGTAATATTATTAACAATAATAAAACTATCTTTCTCAGTTCAGACTGCTTCAGTCACAGATCAGATTGTGGGCTCCAGGCCCTGCTCACTGGAATCAGAGGTGAACATTGTTCTCTTTAACCACCAGCAGCCCACCCTGCTCCCCTTTCAAATGCTCATTTGGATGAGGGTCTCTATTTAAAAGAGGGGAAAGAAAAAGAACCTCCGGGTGTCTGAGGTCAGACAGGTTGGGTAGCATGAGGCCAAAACAGACTTCCACTTTCCAAACAAGGAAAATGTTTTAATCAAGCCTTGCATTGACTGCTGCAGGGGTCCTTTTCAATGGGCAGGGAGCATGTGTGGGTCTTTTTCTGAGCTCGTACCAGATCCCTGCTGTGAGCATACTGCAGAAGTAGGCTGGGGGCGCACACGCGCCGCAGCGCCACGCACAAACTCATCATTTCCAGCGGAGCCTGGCACAGAGACGCATCTCTACAGCACGGAGCTTGTCTTTGGAATGGACTGCTGAAACTTCAGGGAGGCGGATAGATCATTCTAGCTCGTCCCACTTAGTGGATTAAATTCACGCTTTCAATTCTTTCTTGGCTTCCCCCCCTCCCTTTTTTTCTTATTTCCTCCTCCTCCTATTCCTCCTCCTCTGGTTTCGTGTTACAAAGCCTTGGAGGGAGTTGCGCGGAGAGCTCGTTCTTCTGTATAGAAAACGAATAACAGGATCATATGGCTTGATTTGCCTTGCAAGTCCAAACATTTCCAATCATAAAGGACACTAGAGAAGAGTGGAGAAACGGCGGACCGGATTCATCTGAAACTGATGAGGATGTGGAATAATTTCTAACTCAAATTGAGAAACAAACGCGAGATAACGGAGAGAAGGAGCCTGCTGGATCTGCAGAGAGAGACGGAGGAAAGCGCAGGACGCTGCGTTCATCACCGTCACATTCAGGCAAGTTATTTCTCTCCATGCTTTGTTCTGGGCGTTAAATAAAAAGTAAAGCAAGGGAAAGAAGAGACAAAAGGCACCCAGACATCCCAACCCGGAGCATCCGGATCTCCAACTGTTGCCATGAGACTTCTTTATAAGCCCCGTTCCCTCTTAGGGATTAAATGATTGGAGATCCTCTGCAATGTGCAGTCTGGACAGGCGCTTTGGGGAGATGTAGGTTGCCAGTTTGGGGCTTGACGTGGTGCAACTTTATCTGTTTCTGGAGCAGTGTAAACACAGCGCACTGCGGTCAGAAGCAGTTGGAAGGGAATCAACTCCGGGATTTTGCTGTGGTCCCTGCAAAGTGGCTCCTAAATCCCTTCACACAGGCAGCAATGCCGTTTAATCTCATTAAGAGCACTATTCTATTCTTTTTCTGATATAACTTAACGCTTTGACTGCGATGTTGTAACTATGTGTGTTAACTTCACCTGCTTATATCAACCTGAATGAAAAGGGGATCTTTAGTTGAATATAAAGATGTGCAAATTTCCCAAAGTTCTTCCTGCTTCCTCAGCTTCCAATCAGAGATTAAACTCTTTCTGTCAGTTATCCACAAATGATTAACATCTTCTCTATATTTGCCTTCTTCTTTATTTGTCTAAATTTGAGACTTAATAAAAGAAGCATTAGCTTCAGATGAGTGATTATTATAATTACTGAAGAGGGGGAGAGTTGCTTGGAGGGGTGTGTGTCCACTCTGGACATTGAACACGGGTTTGTTTTAAAGAAAAGTGGTGTTTTACAGAGAGGAGGAGGTTTTTTCTTCTTTTTTTACAAGCTCAATGGTGCCAGGACCAGTTAACTAACAGACAGTGCAAGAGGGGGTGGTTTATATGTGTGTGTGTGTGTGTGTGTGTTCCAGATCTACACACAAAACGTTGTGGGACAAGTTAGTGGAGGATGTTACTGGGATGTGGGCTGGAGGAGTCAGGATTTACACAAGCCTTAATGTGATATTTGTGTAAGTGTCTCATTTTACTGGTTCTGTCTCATAGTGGGGGGTGGGGGGGTATACGTGTGTGATTGTGTGTCATTTACAGAGATTTATTGAGGTATTAGTTGTAGCAGGCAGAGTTGGCGTGATGACTTGTGCAGAGATTACTTGGAGAGATTTTATGCAAATAATATTTTAAGAAGACACTTTTTTATGAGGAGTTTGTAAACTTTTCCAAAAGGCAAATGTCCCTCCATATAAAAACACACTCATGTGTCCCCAACAAGCTCTGAGGAACAATTTCTCCTGATATTAAATTTGGATATAAGTTTTTAAAAGCAACCACCCCAAAAAAGACTTGAAAATTCAGTTATGTCTAAGGCAGTTGCAGACACACACACACACACACACACATCAGCCTTCAAGCCCCCAGATGTTAATGCCTCCATTTAAAGACGCAGAACTCCTGCCGACTCGATCTCTTCATTGTCGAACAGACAATAGACTCTACATCCTGATGGCCAGCCTGCTTCCCATCTTCCCTCACACACACCCCTCTTATTGCTATGCGCACACACAGTTAAAACAGATAAAATACACACAGAAACAGGCATTGTTTCAATTTCTTAAACAATACGAGCTTAAAACAAAAGAGATTTCTTTGAAAGGTTGTATTCGATTTGTAAGGCGGGTGTGTTTATGCGTGTTCAGGTCCCCTCTGGTGGGTTGTTGTACATTCTGCAATCTGCTTCAAGGAAACGCAGCCAATAACCAAGTCTTTTTATGAAACTTGGTGGATAGGTGGAGTAGGTGGAATTTTATTGACTTTTGGTGAAGATCGCCCTCCTAAAAACTTTAAAAATGTTACCAGCCTTGGCAGAGGATGCACTCTCTGAGTGTCCTTTGAGAAATCTTATCTGTAAAATGTGAGAAAATGTAGAAATAAAAGCCTTCTGGGTCCCTGGAGCCCAAAATAACACTTTGAAATTTGTTAGGGTTTCTTAACATGTAAATGTTTAACTCTAAGATATCAAATGTTCCATCAATCGGCTTTGAATTCCCTCAATGGAAAAACAGGAAAAAAGCTCAAAATGTTGGGTAATCGCCTCTCTTTCACAATCATTGTGTGTCTTCCTGTGTATGTTTACATGTGGTCTAACATGGCAGAGGTGATGCATGTATAAATGCATTTTATTGTCACTGCACCAGATGTTTTATGTCTGTCTCACGTGTTTTGTTTGTGTGTTTAATTGTCATCTATGTGTCACATGCATCACGTCAATGCAACCAGTCCTGGAAGCCACGTGGCGCGCAGCTGAATGCACAATGAAACCTTGTGATGACGAGATCACTGCTGATTCTGCAACCATCTGAGGTGTTTGAATGAATGCTTGGAACTCGGTCAGCTAACGATAATGTATTTTAGATGGTGGGAGAGTGTGTTTGCTTCATGTGCATTGTGTTGATGTGCCAGCCTCTTACAGGAGGTGCGGCTCTTTTTCAAAACATCCTTTTCCTCCAAATGCAGATTTACTTTAACGTGCCGTTTGTTCAGAAGCAGAACTGTTTTAGCATTTTGTTCCTTACGACCGGTTTGTTTTTCCTGCTGAGACTATGAGATCTTCGTCTACAGTGTTTTTGTGTTACTCAGACAAAATGGAGAGCATTTGTATATCCCTCAATGTACACAGAGATGGTTCACAGAAGTCCAGATGTAATGTGTGTGTGTTTGAGAGGTGAGTAGTGTGTAGCTGGAGGCAGGACAAACTGATGTTTAGAGAAAAATCCGGGAGGGGTTTGTGTTTATACCAACATCAGGCTAAATGGTGTTATAAACATTTTTCTTGCAGTTATTTTGCATGAGCCTGCATTATTATTGTTGGAGTCGTGCATCAGCTCTGTGAATGAGATGATATGTGTGTGTGTACGCTGACATCTCCACACGAACAATCAAAACATTCAGGTATATTAGCATATCATTAGCACATGAAGCTTGTGTTGTTAACAGCAGTTGATGTTTGCTCAGTTTTCTTTGAGTTCTGACTGAAAGCCTCACTGTTTCCTGTGACATCCTTTTGTTTTTCTTCACCCTTCCAAATGAAGATAAATAATTTATGTCTGATGCCTGTTTTTTTTTTAGTTACTCTATTGGCCTTTCTCCCTTTTCACCATCTGCTGGTTCTCCATCAGCTACAGAAAACAGCTTTATCTCCTCTACAACCACACAATCAAACATAAATAAATAAAAACATGGGATGTTGTGTAAATAAAGACAGGATGCAATGGTTTACTAATGTATCCAACCCTGGATATGATTTAAGATAGTGCACTTACAACATAGTGGATGTTTTTGTTTAAAAAAATATGTGCTTGTTCTGGAATACCAGCACTGTACCTGAGAGGCTGGAGCTCAGGAGCAGCATCAGAGCAGCATCACAAC
Organism: Pseudomugil gertrudae; assembly: GCA_037177535.1. Lineage (NCBI taxonomy): Eukaryota > Metazoa > Chordata > Actinopteri > Atheriniformes > Pseudomugilidae > Pseudomugil > Pseudomugil gertrudae. The sequence goes on from JBAMHV010000012.1 coordinate 22,019,548, forward strand.
TGAGCTTAGCTGTACAACCTTGGACATTTGCAGTTGGTGCTTCTGTCTCTGGGAACACTAAGCCAACACATTGAAGTGTGATGAGCTCCACTTTGCCTCTGATGATGTTTGAATGAGGCTTGTCATGAAAAAGCCCATAATATGGCTGCAGTGTATTTATCGTTAGCGAATAAATTCAGGGGTAATGTGGCTGTGCCTGACAGAGGTCACTGCATTGCAGGGTGAAACAGAGAACAAAGCTATCAACAGCCCAAATCAAAACATACAGGACTGAAACAGAAAGCATCAGCTTGGAATATTTTTTAACTTTTCATCTCAGAAACACCCATTTTGGATCTGGTCTTAATCCTATTTTATCTTTAGGATTATCTCTTAGGTAGAGGGAACTTTGGATAAAAAGGTCCTGCTGAAAAGGAGGTCATGTTTTAGTCTGTTTGGAAATCAGAGCAGAGACAGAAGTCTGAAAGTGAGGAACTCATCCAATACATGCGCAAAATAAAAGTCCTACTTCCAACACAGAGGAGAGACGCTCCGATTACAACACACACACACACACACACACACACACACACACACTGTGTCTTCATTCTCTGCTAATGACACTATTATTTCATATGATTTTTTTATATAACAATATTTGTTTGCAGCTTCAAAGTCACTTCAAAGTACTTATGTCATAAATACATCAGTGTACAAAAGATTGTGTCAGAACAATAAAAATAATGATAGATTCAAAGATTTAAAGCACACAGGTAACAAAGATTAAAACAAAACACAAAAACAATGAGCAGGAATGCTAGCTGCTGTGATCTGTGGTGTAATGTTTGATTTGCAAAACACATTTGAATAAACGTGCACCGTTCTGATTTTACCATTACTGGATGTCAAAACAACTAAATTACCTCATGATGCAGCTTAAGGAAACACGCTACTCATTCGACATTCTCAATGATTCAACCTTTTAACCAGAGTGTTTTATTTAGTATATTTTAGTCCCTGGCTTGTTGTATTTCCTCTGAATATGCAACATCCGCTTTAACAGACAGTCACACTAAGTAAATCCGTTTCCAACCACCTGTTTGATACAACGGATGATGCTGTGTCTGTAATACGGAGCACAAAGTGTGCACCTTCTGAAGCACATGCAGACCGCTTCACATCCTCCAGCCTCATCTCAGTGGATGCGAGGCCTGCTGAGAAGTTTCTGTCAGACAACGACGGGGGGGTTAGGCAGCAGCTCTGATTGCAGTTGTTCCAAGACACGAACCTTTTTCTCTTCTGCAACTTAGCCTTCCCTTTGAGCTTTCCTTATGTCTTTCATCTCGTATTTCTCTCACCCACTCTCTAGCACATTTTTCCCCCCTCTTCAGCACACTCACTCAGCTCGGCACAATTCGCGTATTATAATGAGGTCATTTTTGCTTTGCCAAAGTGTAAGCACTTACCACTTATATAGCTCAACTTTAATTGAGCAGACAACTGCATATTCAGCCTATTGTGAATAAAAATTGTGCTGGGATATGGGAGAGGGTTTAAATCCTATTTCTGCTTCTACTGCATGCCTGAGAGGAGCCTTTATGGATACTTTCTCTCAAAATTAAATGAAGCCTCATTGACTTCACTGTCAAAAATTAACAATATTATCAAAAATGTGCTATCCTCAGAAAACAGAGAAGAAAACAGTGATAAATATTTGTCATCGGTGATGAATGAGGCAGCTCTCCATTGAGAAGATCAATGAATAAATACGCCCCGAAAGACTGGAAGTGTTTCCATGAAAATCAGACTGGTGGAAAATCCAATATGGAGTATAGTGATATTCCTAGTGGCAAATACAGGCAGCCTGTGTGTTTGGATGCATCAAATCTTTTCTGCTCTTGTACTTTAGAGGTTTTGTTTATCAAATCTTTTCATTCTGATCCCACGTTGATCTGATCGATGCAATTTTAAAAACGTCAGAGCGCATCAGGGAGAGGCATCATCCAATTCTAATTACTGCTGTTTGAAAAAAATGAGCAAACAAACAGGAAGTAATCCTTATTTCTGAGTCATGACATAAAGGTTCAAAGGTTTGTGCTTTTCTTAAGCTCTACAAATGAAGTAACGAGGGAGACTTGAATACTTTGAAAGGCCGTCGGTGGTGGCTGATGTCCTCTACATTATTGATGAGCGGTAGAACCGAGGTGCAGGACAGTCCTGACCTGCTTGTTTTGTTACCCGCTGACCACGACTGGCCATCTGCTGCCCTCCAACCTCCCTCTCTCTTTATCTATCTGTGCATCTATCTGTGTGCACATATTCAATTCAATTTTATTTTTATAGCCCAGTATCACAACAAAGTTGTCTCAAAGGGCTTCACTCAACAATCACACAACAACAAACATAACACACAATAAACACAGTAATGACTACACTAAACTAAGCAGACCCAGGACATCCTGTCCTTAGACCCTCCTTCTCGGTAAGGAAAAACTCCAAAAAAAAAAACCCAGTTGTGGGGATAAAAAAAACGAAGAAACCTCATGGAGCCCACATTGTAGGAGAGATCCTCTCCCAGGACGGACAGGCAGATGTGCCTAGGACTGTTATCACTTAGCTCATCTACATTGACATATGTCCACTGTTAAAAAAAACTTGGATTTCTATCAAAGTTTTATGTAAAACTAACTTTTAAATAGAGAATCAAGGTTTAGAATATGTTTTGTTTATGTGGGACAAAGCAATTTTTCCAGAAAATATTGTCATAAGAAGTAAATAATCCAGTAAATATCGGCTAATTATTTCTTTTTGTTTATGTTTTCAACTTTATAGATTTTTAAAGTAGTTGAAAAATTGTGAATTTAAAGCCCAGAGGCTGCTAGCAGGTGTTAGCTGCTTGCTAGCAACTGTTTATAACTAGTTTACATTAATATTGCAATTTGTTTTTGTGCTGATTGAACAAAATTTTTATTGTACATTTTGGTTCTTTTGATTTTTTTGTTTCCATTAGTTTTTTTTTGTTTTTTTTTTTACTGAAACTTAGATTTAGTCAGTGTAACATTGCCTCTGCTATGAGGCTACTACGACTGCAGTTTAGCTAAAATTTGGAAATGAAGAATCCCACTGACTCCAAATTTATTTATTTTTTTGTACAAAGACAAATATAATACTTAAGACAAGAATTAGAAATTTCACCATAGTCAATAAAAGATGTTGGGACCATATAGAATTTTTTTGTTTTGACACACATTCGGACTTGCAGGATAGCCTGTAGTTGAGTTAAGGTGAGAGCAGCTGCCTAAGTTCTGCCACATAACCACCAAAAGATCTATACGTCTCTAAGAACTTATTAGCTCGTAACCTTTAAACTAAGTGTTAGCCATGACACTGCTAAAGGCTAAAAAGGCCCATAGTAGGCCTAAAGTGAGACTAACCTTATGGTCTATAGAAGTTTATAGAAGCATTGTGTTTCACTTCATTCATAAGCTTGTTGTTGAGGTCTAAGTTGTTAGCTTGAGCCTAACTGATTTCATAATCAGTTTCTCATAACATATATACATCAATTTGTAACACATATGCATAATTGTCTGCCTAGATTGGCACTCCCCAAATAAAGAAACTCCAGCATGCATGACTGTTGCAGCTTTTGTTTTGTTTTTACATTTTCTGCTCTCTTGTTCTTCCAACTGAGTCATGAATTCAGAGAGAAATCCCCGGTGGTGTTTCATCTTCAATAACCTCATTATATATTCCGTCCTCATGTTGTTACCTCGATTCAGCCATGTTGTGATTTGGATTAAATTAGAAAACTGGATAAAGAAGAACAGAAAAATGCGACAAAGAAGTAAAGAAAGTGAGCAGTATTATCTTGTATGGCACATGTTCTGAGGCCCCTGATGTTCATGTCAGTCAGCTGCTTGTTGTTTAGTTTTTTTTCCAACTCAGCAGATGTGTTCTGGTTCAGTTGTTTGCAATCTGCTTTGTGTACAGAGGACCACTGGAATTGTTGCTCTAGTTTTGGTGACACATCAGTGTCAGATCCAGTGCATATGTGTGCTTACTTACAAAGAGTACATGTCTACTATACATATTCAGCTCATGCTCTCCTGGATAGTCTGCACAAATGTGTGTATGGTGGCAGCAAAAGATAACAGTTGAAAATATAATACTAGGTCATGCACTGCATGCATGCGATTGTGTGTATTTATGTGCACATGTGAATAATGATGCAGATGTAGTACAGTGGGTGAAGCTAAATAAACCCCCACCCTCCTCTACCCTGTGCTAACCAGAGCATGGTAGTTTGTTTTTATGACAGCCACTTTTTTTTGGCATTGTTCTGGTCTGATAGAGCTCACCCTCCCTATCGTGGGACCGGCCGTTAGTGGGCAGGAAGTGCTGGGAGCATATGTACACATACAGGCACACACACACACACACATATGGACTAACTGTAGGGGAGTCTGTAATGCAGACTGCAACAAACACAGCCCCTCCTGAGCCATCGCCCCACACTCACGCATAAAGTTTTGAGAGGACAATAAAAAAGTTGCCCTGTGGCTTGCAGGCTGGTAAGCTGCAGCTTATCCAGGAAGGAGCTACAGCCGGGCTAATGGCCTCTCTCCGGGGTAGGCACTACAGAGGGGCCTGTGCAGGCTTATCAGCAGCAGGAGAGCCTCTACATGGCTCCTTTCGGAGATCTCTTTTGAGCTGGTGTGTGGGAGTAGCTTAGATTTTCTTAGCTGCTAGAAGAGAGACAGCTACCCTGCTACTTTCCTGACTGTCTGTAGGAAAATCAAAGTTAGTCATTAGTTCCTATTAGCCGAAGATACAGTTGTTTACACATTGTAGCAGCTCTAATTGGATATTCAAAGGTATTTTGGAGTTTCTAAGAGCCTGATTAGGAACTCAGTGCCACCCTTAATGGTTGAGAAATCAATAACGGGCCAATGCAGCTTTTACCATTAACCCAGCACTTGTTAAAATCATGTCAACCTTTTTTTTAAAGTGCATCTTGTTAGAATACATCTCAAATGACGTGTCTCAGTACGCCTGAGAACGCCTGTTTGACAACTTAAGTTTGATCAGAGCCCATAAATCACCATTTCTTTAGTTATTTTTGGGAAAAGAGAAGCTATGTTTACAGAAAAGACCTGCAGCAACACTATATTTAGAATGAAATGAAAATGCAGATTTTTTTTCCTGCATATTCCTACACAAACATTTCTGTTTGCGATGCCACCTCCCCACTCCTTTTCTGTTTTTGCATATTGCCCACAAAAGATGTGATGAGATCCTTGAGTAATAAATACTACACCGAGTACACACTCAATGTAACTGAGCAAACTACCTCCTGATTGCTTTTACATGTTGCTGTTCCACAAGCAGGAAACCTGCACACAGGGAGCAGTCCTTTTAGACATGTTTTATAATAATGGTTTGAGAAATAATGTAAAACACTCAGTGGTTTGCATTAAGACATTGTTTTGAATTGTATTTTTACATATGCTGTGTTAAAAGATGTGAATATGATAAAGTTAAAAAAAGTATGAAAATATAAATATTGAGCTAAAATTCATGTAAAAAACATTCACACATGTTTGAGGGAATTTATGCCCGTGTCAAAGAAGACTTGACGAGCATAGGAAGGAAGGAAAACACGGCTCTGTGAGTCGGGCCTGACTTGGGAAAGATTAATATGCTGGAAAACAAGAAACTTGTGTGACCGATCAGCTTCTTGCAGAAGTGATATAATGTAGCAGCTTTTCTATTTTCCACTTGTGGATGTCTACCACAGTTAGGTTTTTCTGCTTCCATGTTTGTTTAAAGCAGATTTAACTACAGTACTTCATTTGCTGAACCAAATTGTGAGGACTGTAGCCTATGAGGTATTGTCAGATCATGCTTCATTATCCAGCATTTATTTAGCTTGATTACACATCCCTACATCTTGTCTCAACTTGTAATCCTTTTGCTTTATTCTTGATTTGTTTGTTTTTCTAAAGGTTTGTCTCAACACGATGCTCTTAAAGCGTCACTGCAGTCTTTGGTTATTAGCACTAGCTCTGGTTAGCACCTCGGTGGCCTCGCCTCAAACCCATGGCTGCAGGCTCGTATAAGTCCAGCTGCATCACTAGCTGAAGGAACAATAGTCCTGTTGTTGAGGTGTTGGTTGCGGTGGTGTACTGCTGAGGGGGAAAGAGTTGGTGTTTTCAACTCACCCGCCCCTATCCTCTGCTGCAGACTCACCTTTGACCCCCACACTCCCAACCCCCTGCTCTTTTCCGGTCTGCTGCTTTCTGCATGAGCTCTGACTTGTTTGAAGAAAGGCATTGAACGAAAGAAAAGGTGGGGGAAAAAAAGATGGTGATGCTCGGTCAGATGATGCTTCGATGTTCTTACAGGATGCTAAAAAAGAAGGCAGAGAGGAAGGAAGAAAACAGGTTTGTTTTAATGCTGAAAAGAGCAAGAAAGAGATTGTATAGTAAGACCAGGTCGCTCTGATGGCAACGCTGACAAACTAAGATAAGAACTGCTCAGCAGTCAACAATAACACTCAATCAATTTCCAGCCTGGCTTTTAATTTTGTTTCTTCTCCTTTTTTTCAGCATTTCTTGTGTTTTTCTTCTTGGTGCTATCTGTTATTTCTACTTTCTCTCCTTCACTTCAGTACATGCACCCTGCTGCACACACAGTCTATGTCAGTGATTCTCAACTGGTGGGGCCCGACCCAAAAGTGGGTCGCAGAACCGTTTTTAGTGGGTCGCGAGCCATCACT
>JBAMHV010000012.1:22055881-22070502 GCA_037177535.1 Pseudomugil gertrudae
AGCGGAGGTGACCGAGGATGAGCCTCTCCATGGTCTTCATCAGGTGGGAGGTCAAGGCGACGGGTCTGTAATGGTTCAGTTCCTTCGCGTGTGATATCTTAGGGACCGGAACGGAACCACACAGGAGGTCTTCCACAGGATATCCTGTGGATCCACATATTAACTTTTCAGGGCTGCAGGTTAGCATGCTAACATTGCTACCTAGCGAAAAGCAAAACAAAAATATGACATGAATTTTATTAGCTCTTCTAACAGGTGTTATTTTTAGGATTTATCCTCTTTGGAAAATCTGGATTTTAATAAAACAAGTGTAATTCATTAAGTCTTAGAACACATCCTCTGGAGACCATAAATATATGTTAAAACATTTATTAGCATTTGTTTATATTTTTGTTGACTTATGTCAAACTTAGCGTTTATTATTAGTGTAAATCTAACTTATACTAATACCCTACTGTTAGTCTTGGTTTCAAAATGCTTTCCTGTGTCTGACACTGCTGGAAATCAGCATCTCTTTCATAGATGTGACAGCTCCAGCTTTCCACAGTGATGATTTCAAAGTGCAGGGAACACAGCAGAAAAGTCCTTCAGCCGCTCTGAGCTCCCTTTTGTCCGCAAGGTGGGAAATTGTTTGATCCAGCTTGTAACATTAAGCTGAAACAGGTTCTTTGGGTAAAAGAGAGTTTCCATTTGTGTTTGTTTTGAAATGTTGCTGCGTCAATAAATTGAGAAGGGAGTGGAGAGGGTAAAAGGCCTCCAGGAAGGAAGGAAGGAAGGAAGGAAGAGAGTCTCTGATGGTAGCCTCTGTGTTTGTTTTGCATGCAGGAAAGGTGAAGGGTGGGGGGCTGTCCAAGTCCATCCTGTCAGTATGTGTTTAAGTGTGTGAGGAGTGGTGTGCAGCTACGGGTTAATGGACATTAAGCCTGTTCAAGTTTGATAGCCAAAGTGGGAGACGATGAACAATACATCCAGGCTCTCTGTTGCCCACTAAAAGAGGTCAGAGGTTAAGGTTAAAAGTCAAACAACGCTTGGAAGGAGTAACAAATCACTAGGGACTGCTCCAGAGGTAAGTGTGTGTGCGTGTGTGTGTGTGTGAGCACGGCTTCTAGGAAGGTAGAGCGAGTAAATATGAAAGACAGAGAGAGAGAGAGCAGCAGAAACCAGAAAGGCAAAATGAAAAGAGGACAGACAGATTGGGGTTGAAAATGTTCCTCTCTTCCTTCTTTTCCCTGACATCCTCTCACTTATGAAACAACACAGTGTTGCTTCTCCCTACAGGGGCTCATTTCACCTCCAAATACACTGACATTAAAAGTAACACCTAGCACACACACACACACACAATGACACAGATTGACAAGTGCATGCAGGATCTCAGCAACCTAATCAGAGCGTGCGTCCTATTTCTCACTACGTTTTAATGAGCCCTTCATGGTGGAGTGCTGAATGAGATTATTAGGCTGTTGTGTCTCAGCTCATTAGCTAAACCAGGCGCACCAACAATACCAGCAGCTAAAGAATGTGATGCCCCATGCAGTTATGTGACACCGCAGGACCTTAAAGAGAGTACGGTGACAGACGGAGCAACAGACTTAATTTGGTCATCAGTGGGAAGTCAGACTGGCTCTCACTTCTTTCTCCACAGTAAGGAATCAGAAGAGCCAGTTTGATGGCAAGAAATGGAAAAATTCATCGTACGCTCACTGTAGCCGTCTCCTTAGTGGCGTGTAAAGTCCTCTGCAGATGTGCTTTGAAGATTCAGAGAAAGAGTTTAGAATCAGTCGGTGCCAAATGAAGAGAAATGGTCATGTAGAATGATACTGCAGGTAGCTCGTTTGCTTCTACGTCTACTGAATGCCTCATATCACTGAAAATAATGTGCAGAAGAGAAAAGGCTGCTAGTCTTTCATCACAAAGGAAGAGGAGCCTTTCATGTGTAAATACTGTGTTTGTATCACACTCACACTGAGAGAATAAGCTGCTATTAGAAGGACTTTGTTGTTAACATGTATGTCTCTGAGAAACATTTAAACAACTTTATGTTCATATGAAGGAGTGTAAAGAGTTATTTTCAGTGTGCCACCTCTGCTGATAGAAGACAGTACCACTTCTGTATTCTCTACTAAAGCAAAGCCACCTTTTTTATCTGTTACTGAAAGCTTGCATGAAAACCAAGAACAGAATTAAATAATTATTACTTTGAGCTCTCATGAAAATATTAATCCTGAATTAAGGTTTACATGGAAACACGTTTATTCACCTTCTGTTAGTTCCACCTTTGGAAGGGTTCAGACGAAACGTGCTTACGGTACATAAACCACTTCCTGCTTCTTGCCTTTCTGGCTACAACATGGAAAACCACATAATTAAAAACATTTTCACCTAAATGTTGATCATATTTTTGGTTGCAAAGTGTGCTCGTTTTTAATGATTTAAAAAAATATCCTATTGACCCAAAATATAACAAACACTGACAGAACATGTTTAATAGTAGTCGTTCCCATATGTCTGTGTGATGCTTTGATAGCAGCCTGTGACAGGAAACTACTGTGCAAACTGGTTTTATTGGAAATATATAAAGAAATTAGGAACTTTTGTAGAGGGCTGCAACTTGCATCAGATATATTGAAGTATTTGATGAATGCATGTGTTGCTGGGCTTGTGTCAAAAAGCTGAGACTACAAAGAACGGTACAAATTCAGTCCATTAGTCCGACCATTCAGTCAGAGCATTTAATAATCATTTCATGAGCCTCTAATGAAAATGTAATGAGCAGATGTGCAGCTGCCACAAGCTAAAACAAAACAAACTATGAGCAGTAAGAGATATGTGAAGGTAAATGAGTATTTATACTTTATAACTTTGCTCACAATTAAAAGTGCTACTATAAAAAAGGAGTGCAGAGTTTAAGTAACCTGCTAGAGCAGCTGCCTCATGCATAGAGGCTGCAGTTACACACCAGCCCAGCTTTAAATCCCAGCCTGGGGCCCAGTGAGGCATGGCCTTCTCGCTCTGACCCCCTTTCCTGTCAGAAAACTTTCTATAAAGACCCCCAAAAAGAATAAAAGGGGAAAACTCTGCAATAACGTTGTATGGAACGTAACATCAGTGTAGATGTTTGTAGTTGTTCTGTTTGGTACAAGCGATGTTACTCATAAAGTTATGGTTGCATTTCCATCAAGACTGAACTGGAACAGAATCCATTTTAGAATAATTAACTTCTGATCAGCTAAACTGTGTAGCTTTAGCAGCTCTTCATTTATATCTATTACATCATCTTTCTCTGATCAAAGATATTACGTTCGACTCTCGTTTTGTATGTCGAAAGAAAAAAATCCTCTCCACGCTTGTTATTTGAGTTAAAGCCGTGTATCTTTCTCTGCAGCTGGACCAGTCACCAGAGAAACAAATTAGATCAAATCTTTAATCTCTGAAATGGCAACCTTTAAGTCTCTAAAGGTCTTTCTTTAATTGCTCTTGTTACTAAATGTTATATTTGAATATTTAGGAGGATGGAGTGAAATGTTAAAGTGAGGTGAAACTTGTGATAAACACACAGCATGTGAATGTTTCTCTTTTTAAATCCAGATTTCAAGACAGATAAGCATCATAATTTCTCCATTTTAGTTGTTTTGCTTCCTGTCCAGCCTTATTTACCTCCTCTTTTCATCCTCATCATCTTACCTGCATCCTCCTCATCTTCACTGGGATGTTTACATGCTGACTTTTCGCTTCATTCGGCCTTCGGGATGCATGATAGTCATCGTCACGTCTCAGCACGAAATGAAACAACGGATGCTGAGAGACAGATTTTTCTTTTCCTCAGCCCCGTCTTTCTTTCTCAATCTCTTTCTGCTCACTCAAGCGTTGACCAGGCAAGGCCATCCTCATCGATCCAATAAAGCTGGTAGCCGGCATTGCGAGGCTCTGAGAGCTTTCAGCCAAACCCAGCGTTTAGCCACGCTCATTTAACCACGCATCGCCATGATCTCATGTGGAGTTGGAGGAGATTGGGAGAGTGGGTTGGTTGTTTTCATTATTTTCATATTTATTTTTCTCTCCAGCTTTTTGTATTTTCCACTCAAAAATGTTATCAACAGCAGTCACACAGGCTGGATGTGGACACGTTACCTCCTGAATGGACTAAATACTTGCTCGCCTGCACTATAGTTTGTATTCACACATGGAAATAGGTGAAAAAAGGGGGAAATGTCATTGTTTCCACTCACTGATACACAGGTACAGAGTTGTGTGTACAGATGGTGTGTTTTTTGTGTGTATTTACTCTGTATTTCACTCATCCTCATCATGATGCCAGCATTTAGATGGATCCCTACTTGCTTCTGTTGATGGTGGTTAAATGTAAATTCAGTAGTTGCTTTTTAGTGTTAATATGTTGTTTGATATGATTTATATTAATTTCATTTAAAAGAAAATCAAATTTGGGGAAATGTTCAGCTAATTTGAGTGTAAAAAAAGCACTTATTCTTTAATACTTGGTGATATGTGTCAGATACTTTGCAGTGGATTAGAAAGTTTTTGAGATTTCTGCTGCAGTTTGATTGGAGGAAAAATGACATTCAGGCTCTTAAAAATGACATTTAAAAACTGAAAGTGCTGGATAATCACAGCCTTCCTATGAACAGCTTTCTGCTTTATTCTTGAGAAATCATTTTGGATGGCTTCTGTACACATAATGTTTTGCACTTTTAAAAAGTTCCCATCAAGCTTTTTTGTTACCAGATGTACTAGGCTTGCCTTTTCCACACTGGGTGATGTTTTTAAAAGTCAGTCCAAACATATTAAAACCTAATCACAGCATTTACATTATTACTCATTAAGGCAGGTAAGAAAACATATTAGTTAATCCTTAAGCAATAAATCCCTCAATACTTCATTAAACCTCTGATTTGTGGTGATTTAAGGGCTGGGATTTCTCTTTCTTGTATTTTTTGTTGTTGTTAAAACCCTTGCCGGTTTATGTGGTGCACCAAATCCACTAAACCCTGCAGGTCAATATTAATTAAAGAGTTTATTTACTTTGAGGAGCACAATATTGAAATGGAGACTACTAATCACAAATAAATGTGACCATTTAAAGCCAGTTATAGTTGAAAATGCTGCTATTTTTAATCACTCATGACTATCTTGTGCTAAACTCCTTTTTTTCTCTTTAAACTGAACATGGTCTCACATTGAAAAGAAAGTTTCAGGGTCTTCAAAGGCCAAACGAAGTTTGCAGTGTGTCACTTTGATGCAAATTTTCCTCTATTACCCTTTGCACCCATCTCACATGTTGCACAGTAACAAGCCAATCATCCCGCAGTGTTATTGGGCTGTTATGCTTAGCGTTAGCCGCACACTTGACATGTTCATTAGGTATAAACCAATTCATTTACAACACGGTGCTACTGAATTGTCCTTGCCTCAACATTCATTTCCCTACACGCTGCTGTTTGATGCGATGCCAGTGCCAATTAAGTTTGATAACTCAGCACCAGCTTAATATACTGCCGCTGAATTGGCTTGACAAGAATGCGGCGATAAGCTTTTTCTGAGCTTTCTCAGTGGTGATAGCTGGATTATCACTCAAAGTGAGGGAGAGGCAATGAAAGCTTTCCTGCATGAGCTCCTGTGCCAAAAGTCGTTAAAATGTTTGGTTTGTTTTGGTTGGCAGATGTGCACGTACACTCATTTACACACACGTAGAGGCCCATGCTCAGATTACAATTGTCTGTGAAGGCTTTCACAAATTGCCTAAGCCCCTGTTGTTTTACTTTACTGTGGAGTTTGATGGCCATACTCGCTTTTATTTGACGTGTTTATTTGTCTTTGCAGCTTGAAAAGCTGGCTCGTTTTTTTGTGTCTTTTCAGAAAATGAACGCGTTGTAAATACTGCTCTGACAGAATTGTTGCAGATGCACAACTGAGCCAATAAAGGAAGTGAATTGCAGCTCCCGGCTGATGTGTTGTTGTGCTCTTTCTCCGCAGGCTGCCAGGAGTTGGGCTGCTCTCTCAAGTTTCTCAGATCAACTGATTGATAACTCAATCAATCAATCAGCAGCAGATTCGACACGAGAGGCTAACATGAGAGGCATGAGCAGGATGAAGATCTTGCTCCTGGTGTTTCTGGTTGGATGGGAGAAGTCACAGGGTCTCAACTGGAACCCAATACCACGCAAGACTGTTCGATACCATGGTAAGTTAATTACCCCTCCCTCCCCCTCTCTGGTTATTGCATAGCAGGCTGAAGGCACCCTTGTGTTAGCTTTATTTTCATGTAGGTGCAGCTAACTCTGTCTGTCTTCCAGCATAATGGAAATGTGTTCACATTCCCACTACATTTACTATGCTGGATTTTTATTTCCCTCCACAAGCTTTACCAGAACGATGAACTCTGGTGGTCAGAACACCACCATTGATCCCACTGGTGGCCATTTTCTTTTTTTTTATCTAAAAAGTTTTTTCTGCTCTGCGTTTTCTCATAGGTCAGCATAATCAATACAAGCAGCAAATGTTTAATGTGGAGAATTTGTGAGTCAGAAGGTGGTGAGAGATCGGTGCTGCTATCCTATCCCCTGGTAGTTAGAGAGAAGTGATTGAGCTCAGTTCTGGTTTTACTGCTTTTTCTGAGCGGTATCATCAAAGTTTATTAGAGTTCACCAACCACTCACTGGCACGGTATCTCTGGTATCCAGTTCAGAACTGGTAATGGCAAAACTGTATCCTATTACAGCAATCAGGGAGTGTTTTTTTTTCCATTTTATCAGAGGTGGATGCTTTCAGGCCTTTGTCAGGAAGACCTACTTCAACTCAATAAAACAATAATCAGTCTAATCCAGGCACTCAACTGTATTCACACTCTTTATCTCGGCCTTTCTCAGTAGCAAGACCCAGCTGTTTTTGCTGAACAATGCCAATTGTGAAAAGCTGAGAAAAAGTCTTTTTTGTAATCCTTTGACTGGGAAATGCTGCACTCCCCCCCTTGAGGATTAGGGTATAAGTAGAGTGAATAAATATGGGGCAAAAGGTATTTTTTCTCACCTCTCTGCAGCTCCTATTCCACCTTTCTGTATTCCACCTTTAATCCCGTCTTTTCAATCTCTTCCAGCTGTTTCTTTATGCCATTTATCCTTCCCCCTTTTTTACTTTGTATGCGATTCCAGGCATGGACCTGAAATGCTCTCACAAAGGGCTCCGGTTTCAGCCACTCTCAAAGATAGTGACGCTTGGTGGCGGCAGCGGCGGTGGTTCAGAAGGGTGTGGGTCTATTTCAAAAGCTTTCTCATGCCGCTATCACCTACTCCCCATCCCTCTTTGCTTCTTTTTTCTCCTCGCAGGCCTTCTCTTTCTTCTCATCTACACATACACTTGAGTGGGATGCGGTGGGATGTGAGGAAGGAGTCGGGCAATCAACAGGGTGTTGATAGTTTGCGGTGAAGTGCTCCACTGTGACAATGCAAAGTCGGAGTTTGGCACAGATTAGAGATGCATTTTTTGTCAGCACACACACTTGTGGTAAAGACTCAGCAGACAGGGGGAAACTGGGACATGCATGGGGTCGTATATGGAAGAATATAACAAAAGAAGAAGAAATGGTGAACAAAGACAGCAAACCTCTGGGTTCTGGTGCAGCTTTGCTTGTTGAACTAAAAGATCCATCATTATACCTCCATCATGCTTGATTGGAGTGTTGCACTTGAGCTCGGACAGATTCTTAACGCACCCTGGTCTGCATTTGAAACAAAAAGGATTATCCTATCTGCTGGCAGATTCCTCCAGTGGGTTAAAAAAGAGATTTTCAGGCAGAACACTGGGTTAACTGACTATATGGATGGGTTCTGACAACAGGGCTGAGAAGGAGACATGAATGATGCAAAATTGGAGGGGAGAAAATGAAGAGGTGTAATGAAAAGAGAGAGATGATGTATAATGGAAAAAAGCTAAAAGCAAAGATTAGTAGAGACACAGACGGAGACTGGGGGAGAGACGCTGGCAGCTACATGCCTTAAAAGGATAGAAAGTAGCTTCAGATGATAGACAAAGAAGAGAAAACTCATATACACTGCAGGCCGTTCACCCTGTGTTTCATTCTGCACCGCAGCATCACTGCTTAGCCTCCATATTAACGTGCATTTGTGTGTGTGTGTGTGTGTTTGGTAGTTTGCATGCAATAAAAGAAGAAGACAGGCAAAGGAAAGGTAGACAGAGAGCATATGGGGCCACAGAGGGCGTGTGTGTTTATAACTATCTATCGAAAATAGGAGAGAGAGGAACAGAGAGAGTATGTGTCTAGCTGTGAATCTGCCTATCTAATCCTCTTTTGTTTATATGTGTGTGAGCGTGTGTGTACTGCTTAGGCTGGCAGTCTGAGGGATTTGGAGCTCTAGGCAGTATAGGTGGTGTGTGTGTATGTGTGTGAGAATGTGTGTGAGTGAACTGGGTGGGTTATAATGGGGCAGAGATGGTTGAAAAGATAATATTTACCCCCACCCACCACTTCCACCCCAACCCCCACCCTGCAATTACATGAGGCTTACATGGGGCTGCAGAAGAAGAGACACAAACATCCTCTGTTCAGTGTCTCCCTTTTCTTCACTATCTGTCCACCTTCTCTTTGGCTTTTTTTTGTTTCATATTTGTTTCTTTGCTTTTTATAAGTCATGTGTTACCAATTTGAATGTTATGCTGCTGTTATTCTTAATCTCATTTGTCAAGGTAAAACAAATCACGGTTGGCCTCTAATGAGACATTTTATATACACACATTATGTATGGGCCTCGTAGAGCCACTAATGAGTGCTGTAAATTCACATGCTTTTAATTTTTCTCTATTTTTACCACTCTAATCATTGACAAAGAGCATGCATCTTGGTTTCTTTTTACTTTTATGGTGATAATATTTCATCTTTATGTTCGTTTTTATGGTTTTGAAGATTTTTTGTCCTTTTTTACAAAGCTTTTCTTGTCCAGACATTATAATCTGATTCCCCCCCCCCCCCCCCAATGACCTGAATTAGCTGTCGTATTTAGCAGAGACTACATTTTCCCAGGTGACTTAACAGCAGATCATGACTGCATAAATTCTAGAAGTTCCTAAGTAAGCTTTACACGGTAGCTTTTAGCAAACGTTTCTAAAATAGGGTTCATTTCCTCTGGACTATTTCAAACTGTGGATTAACTCGCATTTAAAGTATTTGAGGAGGCAGTGTTGTGAATGTGGGATCAAGATTTGCAGCAGGTCAACCACGTTCTGGAAATACAGGTAACGACAAACCATCAGTGGCTCTAATTGAAATTGAAAACTCACATGTTGAAGATCACCTAGTAGCAATTCAATTCCTAAATGTCCATATTTGGCAAGCCCAACTTGTGTTATACTTAAAGGTTTGACATCAGAATAGTGTTTATGCTTCACAGTAGACAAATGACTGCGCGTGTTGCTTATTAAAGCAATATGTGCCGAGCTCACGTTTGTGTTAATTACTATGATTTGTGTTACACGTCATCCAGTGTTTGACATCAAGGCTTCTTAATAGCAGTCCAAAAATTGCACAAAGCTAATATTTTATTTATACTTTCATTATTTCTAGCTTATGTTTCCATCTACAGAGCATCAAGGTGAGAATTTAAATGGGATTCAAGCTGAATGGATTTTGAAATCTCATGTCTAAAGAACAAAAAGTCTTCATTCAGTTCTCGAGTCCTTACATTTGTCCTTGCAGCTTGACCGCGAGCCACATATCTATGAAAATTACTTATTGTGTTACACAAACTCTGAGGTTTGACAGCAGAAATCAACAGCTAGGCTTTGCAGTAGCAAACAAATGGTTGAGCATGAGTTGCTTATCAATGCAGTATGTGCAAATTTAATGTTTGTTTTGATGACTTGTTTTGAATACTATTTATGTCAGCAATTTCAGTGTAATTTAACCCTTAAGCTGCATAAACTGATTATCAACTGAGAATAAAAGTAATTAAGTACTCATCATACAACATATACAATATAAACCTACATTAGCTGTACGCAGAGTATCAAAGTTAGTATTATGTTAATCCACAGCAGTAAAAGTGCCTGATGATAAAATGCTGAGTCAGCTGAAACCGGAGCCAAAACATGTGCATCGAACATTCAGCTCTTTGAGCAGCTTGTAGATCTCATTCCCAGGAAAATCTGTGAGCAAAGAAAGTTCCAGACACCTTTTTTTGCAGGATATTTTTTAAAGAACATTGTTTTAATTGGTTGAGAAAAAGCTGGAGTTTCACCTGATCTGCCAAACAGGGACCCACATGTTTAAACCTGAATGGCTGTGACAAGACAGAAAACAGAAGCCTGGATTATAACACACGCTAAAGTAGGATCGCTGCCCTACTTAAAAACAGTCACAGCTGTATAGCTTTTATTTGGGCTTGAATGTTATATGTTTTATGTGTAATAGTTATATTATCAGGGTTGTGGATAATTATTTCACTTTTATGTTGTTTATTCTGTCTTACCTGAAACTGTTATAAAGTCACTTTCACCTCATCAACAAAACCCTTTTTTTTCTAAAATTCTTTCTTTGTGTTGAACTTTCCCTTGTTGGGTTAACTTACACACACACACACAACGCAGTGACACGTGCACACAACCACACTGACCCTGAGCCCAATGACAGAGGCCAGTAATCTGAATCTAGAGAATGATAAAACACAGCAGCTGTGGTTATACAATGAAAGGAAAGAAAGAAAGAGGACGAGTGAAGCTAGTGGGAGAGTTAGAGTCCTTAGAAATGTGACACTTTGTTTAAAATCTCACCAAGAAAAGCCAAAACAAATGCAAGCCTCCTGAAGTCTAGAAAGATAGCATCAGAGTTGGTGGCAAAAACAACCTCATTGTAAAATAATAAAGGGGAAAAGGCCTCTGACCTCCAGAAACCTTTCTCCCTCTCTCTCAACCCTTTTTTTTACTTCCTTCTCTCTGTCTCCCTGCTCTGTCTTCTCAAACCCTCCAATTACAGTAATGAGTGGTTGAGAGTGAGGTGGAGGAGGAGACACAGAGAAGCTGTGCGTGACTGGGAGGAAAGATCTTGGGAGAGGGAGGGAAGCAATGGAAGGAGGAGATTCATCACTGCTTTTATCAGCTATGAGTGTCGCTCATCCTCTGACCCCACAGTGATTGGTCAGTGAAGATTAACACCCGGAGCAGATGTCAGGACCTAGAGTGCTCTCTGTTGTCATTCCGATTTTGTGAAAGCAGATGTCTGGGCATGTGGATTAAAATGAAAATGCCACTCCGAGGCAGCTCTTATCCAACCACCCTCCTTGTAGTGGTGCACATCTTGACTATGCATCTTAAATTACATTAAAAAAGGATGAAGGAAAAAATATCCTGCTTTGTGCTTCGTGCATTGCCACCAGAATGTACGTCCTTCCTGTTCTGCAGGAAACTGTAACCCCCCCCAGTCCAAGCAGACCACAGTAGTCCCGATGTGCTTTTGTCTGAACATGTGAAACACTTCCTTGGTTTTGCCTTGCATCCATCCTGCTCTTCAGTGTCTGCCGTTTATGAACCTGCCTGAAACACCAAAATTGATGTCATATGTCCTGTTGCGGTAGGTGCCTCTGTATTGTTTTGGCCAATCGTGCACCTCCTGAGATTTGTAACCTGTCACACGCTGCTTTCTGCAAAACGGAAACAGCTGCAGGGACTAGTGTAGCATTTTTCTGAGCCATTTAAACAGTAGCTTACATTTATAATTATTATTAAAAACCATGAAAAAGCTGTCATTTGTGTGTTCTGTGTAGGTTCTTTGTGTGCTATCCATGTGGTTCCAGTGGTACCCTGCAGCGAGTGACCCATTAAGCAACCATAATCATGTCATTAGGATTCCTGGAACAACATCTATTATAATTCCTGCTGATCTGCTTCACTTTTTGACTGCTTTTTAGTCAGGAATAGCTTGTCTGAAACAATGACCCACATTCACTTCCTGATTAGGTTTTTCCCGTGACTCTGACCTCTATTGGAGCACCAGGTATTTGGCCTTTCTGCTTTGTCTCCAGATGGAACAAACATAGATGACATGAGAAACAGCAGTGCTAACTGGAGCCAGCTTGATCCATCTATCCAGAAATGCAAAAATAACTCATCTACTGTTGCAGTGAGGGGCTGGGATGTCTTCTGCACTGAGTCACAAGCATCGTTATTATGCTTAGTAGTCTCTCCTCAAGATTTGATTTGAGAAGCAAATCTAATTTGCATGCTGGGTGATTGTAACCTATTCATCATGATGCCATGGGTTTTTTCCTTTCAGATGTCTCTGTGTTATTCACCGCTACGGCCATCGTATTGCTTTGTGCGTTGGGCTCCAACACAAAAGGAACAATAATGTTTTTACTCTGGATGTTGTTTTAAAATGAAAACATAGCAGAGCTGACATGCTGTTAAATGAACACTGCTTCTGGTACACAAACAATATATTTTTAGATTAATTCATGCAAGTAAGAGAATCAACAGTTTTTTTCTAATTATGACTAAGCACTTAGAAATACTTCATCATGAGTGCTGGATCAGAGAAGGCTTGATGCTGTATATTCAGATGTGTCTCAATGTCAGGATGTTTGACAGTTATGACGTGTGGTTTCCATGTAGCAATGCAGTTCAGTCTCTTTAAATGTGCTTTCCATCATTTCAATCAGCATCACAGTATCTTTGCATCTAAATTACTCATTGAGTTGAGTTCCAGAAGTGAAACAGTGTCATTGAACTCTGCAGGCTGCAAATATCTTTTAACGTGTATCATCACCACAACATGGTGCACAAAGGTCTAACTCTCTCCAGCTGGTGCCTGCCTGCCACTGCATCCGTCATACATGCTGAACCGTGAAGCTGGGGTTGAAACGCTGCACTTGTGGCATCAGCCAGTGCCTAAAGCTGTTTTACCCCCCAACATCCCTTTATTCCTCTTTCACCTTCACAATTCCCTCCAAAAACACCCTCTCCTTACTGGGTTAACTTGTTCCATTTTTGTGTTAATCCACTTATGCTGCTTCCTCTCATCCTACGTAGTTCATCAACCCATCCTCCAATTCAGTTGAGTTTAATAGAATATTCATCAAGTATCAGTAATACTAATAATAAGGCTTGGCAGGTATTACACTGCATATTCCCCATGAAACAAGCCAGCAAGTATACATATGTATATCGTTCGCTTTGTTGTTTCTGTCTCTGTGCTCTCATTCTGTCGTACACATGACTTTCTTGTAAACTCCCCCAACAGGCAAAGCTTTTGCATCCACGTGGGAGTGTGTTCGTCTTTGTGTGCGGAGTGCTGTTTGTTACCAGACAGAACGTTCCTGCTCAGATGAAACCTTGACAATGCTGCCTTGCATCTCTCTATATGTTTGCTTCACAATGTCTCTCCTTCACTTGTCTCCTTGCCTCTCGTTCGTTGCTTGCCACTTCTTCAAAGCTTTTCCTAAAATAGGCCTTTAATCATAGTTTGGTGTGTAAGTGGTTTGGTGGTTTGAAGCTGTAAGAGGAGGCTGGATGTATTTATAGCAGGGAGAAGGAGGCTGATCGCAGTTGCAAGGTCCAGATTGAAAGTTTTTTAGCTGGACATGAAGCAACAGGCGCTCCCCAAATGCCTTCTGACCAACTTTGTGCAGCAATGCTGCTTAGATTTGGTGTCTTTTAACTTGGATGGGTTTGGACTGGTGGTTATTACTGTCCTGGTATTTAGTCACATTTTGTGATAGACCACTGACCTGTCTAAGGTGTACCATGTCCTGGGAAAGGGTCCAAGATAATCCAGATTAGGATAAAGTGGGTATGAAAATTGAATGGCTAGATTAGGTGTATGATGAAACAGTGAAATTCTTCTATGATGCTGTACACCAAAGTGTGTGTATCCACATATTATACCTGAGCACATGAAATACATTGATACATTGATGTTATGGTTTTCATAGAGCTTAACATCAATTCTTCTAAACTTCTGTATGTCCTGTTCGTTTTGTTCCATTTTAAAAGTTATGGCATTCAGTGCATAAGACCTAGCAGTTGACCTTTTATGAACATAAGCAATTCACAATGTCATGGTCTTCTTCTTACTACTGTTTTCATATATCATTACATTATTGTGGCACAACAATACCTACGTTTTGACAGTTTAGGGACAAACTTGTGCAAACCCCATTGTTCAATGACAAAATAGAAAAAAGAAACGGATCAAAGGGGATACATGAAGGAGAGCTCTATTTACTGCATGGCTGCAGAGAAGGAAATCTGTTGCAAAATATTCAAAACTCACATGGTTTAACATCAGTTTTTAAAGGATTTTCTGAGATTTGTGCTCATATATGTGGTAGAAATTATTTTTTGTACCATAAAGCATAAAATACCACAAAGAAAACCTTCCCTTTAAACTGAAAACAATCAGACTGCACAGTTAGAATTTGTTCGCAAGCGTTAGCATCTAGTGAACTCGTTTAAACCCAAAATATGACAAGATGGAGACTATTTCTGGAAAGGAAGTGTTGCAGACTAAACACCCCAATTATAGTGTGTATGTGTGTGTGTGTGTGTGTGTGTGTGTGTGTGTGTGTGTGTGTGTGTGTGTGTGTGTGTGTGTGTGTGTG